>OX451346.1:26378680-26745532 GCA_949629155.1 Myopa testacea | reverse complement strand
GAAAAAGAAAATTGTGCCATTAAAATTTTTAATTCAATTTGGGCCATAAAAAGTTCGTTATCATCTCACGATAGCAAATACCATTCACAGTAACTGCCTGACCGGCCTCATTTTGGAAAAAATACGGCCCGATGATGCCGCCAGCCCATAAACCGCACCAAACAGTCACTCTTCGTAGGTGCATTGGTTTTTCGACAATCACTCTTGGATTATCATTCGCCTAAATGCGGCAATTCTGCTTATTGACGAATCCACTGAGGTGAAAATGTGCACGATATTAATTTTGATTTGAACGCCCATTTTCATAATAAGCCTGAATAACTTTAACGCGTTGCTCGATTGTGTATCTTTCCATGGTTCAAATTGAGTTAGTCTGAAATTGAGAAATATCAAATGAAATGCAAAAAAAAAAACGTTAACGTTTAACGTTTAGGTATGGTTCACATTCAACATCGGCCCTTAAAATGTAACCACCCTTTACAAGCTATATATAAAAAAATAATTATATACGTATTTTATATACGTATTGTGATGAACCTTTTTAGCTCCGGATGCACATTATGCATCAAATAATGCATCGTGAGTAGACGTGTTTTCGGCTACTGGCACTCGATCGTGAAATTCACTGTGTATTCTTCCACATAAATTTTCAATAACTCGCTTGCTAAGTAAAATTATTCGAAGCGTGGGTGTCTGTTTGTTAAATTAAATTTAAAAACTATAAAAGGAATAAAAGTAAACATTAATCACAAAGTTAAGAAATAAAATTTAAACAAAAAAAGGAAAAAAATGTCTCATGATAAACCGAGCAACAACAACTATAAAAGAGTAACTCGTACTAATCCTCTCCTGAGTTCAACACGCGCAGACACTCCAGTGAGTCCCGTTACACCTGTTGGCAGCAAAGAAAACAATAATGATCTCTCCTCAATTGCGGCGCTCTTAGATACAAAGCTAGCCGCTCTGAGGGAGAGTATCATTAGTGAGATGTCGGCAGAATTTGGTAAATTCGAAGAGCGCATCATGCAGAGATTCAGTGAAGTTTCTGCAGAGATTACCAACTTAAAATCCAAAATGAAAGATATCTCAGCGCGACTATGTACCGTAGAGACTGCTGCAAATGACAATGCTGCATTGAAAACTGAAACTTCTGGACTTGCTGATAGAATACTAACTTTGGAGAAAGAAGCAGTTTCCAGTGATGTTATCATAACTGGTGTATCTCAGTCTCCAGGCGAAAATCTAGAGAAGGTATTTCAATCGGTATGTAGTGTTGTTGGTCTTAGCACTCCTCCTCTGCGTAACATATTTCGCATTAAGAACGCAAACAACAATGGGCCTATTATTTTTAAACTCTTCTGTGTTCTCTGTTTCTCTGTCTCTACAATACTGTATTACCGTAGCTCACCGTTCTCTTAATTCTACTTCTCTCTTTCTTGCAATATCTCTCTATCGCAATATTCCCACCATCTCAATTATAATAATTACCTATATCTCCTATTTACTTACAATATTGTGCGTGGCTACAGTGGTGGGATAGTGATATGCTATAATCATATTTATAATTGTTGGTTTCTTAGTATTCCTTCCGCACTATTTTTGGTATTTTCTTTATTGGTGCTATGAGTGCATTCACAGGGCAACAAAACTGTGTTGACAGAAATCACAACCTGTTAGTGGATATACTGTGTAAACAGCGTGAGGGTTTCAATGTTGTGCACTTTAATGCGAGAAGCTTAAATCATATTAAATACGACCACATAAAAAATGTTTTTCAACACTCAGACGTAGATGTTATTTGTATATCCGAGACCTGGTTCTGCTCTGATCTTGCTGACTCAAACATTGCAATTCCTTCTTATAGACTTTATCGTGTAGATGGAGTCAATAAGCGAGGGGGCGGTGTTGCGATTTATGTGAAATCTTCATATAAATCTGAAGTTATGCTCTCGTCCAACAGCTCTGTGGTCGAATATATTTGTGTGAAGATATCTGATCATAGGACAAAGATTCTCGTCGGCTGTGTTTATAGCCCTCATAGGAGTAATGACCTTCGATGTGTCTTTGATTATATGTCAACCAGCTCTCTGACCTACGATATTACGATTATCTGTGGTGACTTTAATGTAAATTTTCTAATAAATAACCCTGTATCAGAAAAATTCGCTGATTTGGTGTATGCGTCTGGTCTGTCCTTTGTTAACGACACCTTGCCAACCCGATACTGCCATAATGATTTTCCTAGCTTAATAGATTATATTTTTATTTCTGATCCTATGAAGGTATTGGTTTTCTCCCAGTTAGATTTTGTATCTGATCATGATGTTTTGTTCAGCTCTTTTGACGTTCGTTTAAATGCGTGCGCGGCTACATCTTCTTTCTCATTCCGTAATATCAAGGCCATAGATACTGTATCCTTGTTTAATGCAGCAGGGTCTATTGATTGGGGACAATGTTGGAGAGTCGCGCACTTAAACGACAAATTAACGTTCTTTAATAATGTTATCGGATACTTATATGACACTTTCGTACCTGTACGCACAGTAAGTATTATTAATCAATCCTGTCCCTGGTTTACCTCAAGAGTGAGAGATTCAATACGTAAGAGAAATATTTTGCGCTCCAAGTGGAAAAGAAATCGTAATTCTTTAAATTGGGAAAACTACAGAAGAGCACGCAATGCCACAACGTGGCTTATAAAAAAATCGAAACAAGACTTCTTTGTATCTAAGCTAAATGCCAAGCTGCCACCTAAGCAAATTTGGAAAAGACTAAAAAGTCTAGGCATTGGGTCAAAAAATAAGTCGACATGTAATCTCCCCTCTAATGATTTAAACGATTACTTTCTCGACAGGACGATACCTGATATTCATGATGACCACAGTGACATTAATAACGACCGTGACTCATTCAGTTTTACTAGCATCACGGAAGCTGACGTATTAAAATGTATAAAACTTTTGAAGTCTACTGCTCTTGGAGAGGATGGAGTATCTATAACGCTTATCAAAATCATTTTACCATTCGTATTATCTTCCTTAACTGGTATTATTAACCATGTCCTTATGTCCTCCTCCTTCCCATCGATATGGAAAATTGCAACTGTAATCCCAGTTCCCAAGAAATCATCCCCAAAAACTCCTGCCGATTTTCGTCCCATTAGTATTATACCAATTCTGTCAAAAGTCTGTGAGGCTCTTATGGCGGAGCAAATTAATAACTATTTATTACAACATAACCTCTTGCATCCGTGCCAATCTGGCTTTCGGCATAGACACAGTTTTTCAACAGCTCTGCTAAAAATAACTGACGATATTCGTATAGCATATGATAATCAAAATATTACCTTGTTATGCCTCTTAGATTTCTCTAAAGCATTTGATAGTGTAAACCATGGAATTCTGTGTAACAAATTAGGTTCTTTGTACAATTTCTCTCATATGGCTGTTAGATTGATAAAGAGTTATCTCACTGACCGCTACCAAAGAGTCAAGTGCTCGGATGGCTACTCAGATTTCAGGCAAGTCTGCATCGGTGTCCCCCAAGGATCAGTGTTAAGTCCCTTATTATTCAAATTATTTCTAAATGATATTTTCTCCGTAGTGCACTATGCCTCTATTCATGCTTATGCAGATGACTTGCAGTTGTACCTTTCCAATCGCGTCGGACTGCTTGAGGATTTATGTGCCAGATTGAACGAAGACTTAGAGAACATTGTTCGCTGGTCCAATGATAATGGTCTCAAACTAAACGCATCGAAATCTTTCGTATTACCCATATCCAAAAATCACATTGATCATGCATGTATTCCATATTATTATTGTATTCCTGACCATATTACTGAAAGACTCTGTTCTTATCTTTGTAACCAAAACTACAAATCTTGGAATCTGCATCAACTCCACCTTAACCTGCACCGACCATGTCAACAAGACCGTAAGTAAATCTTATGCAATTCTTTCAAGCTTGCGTTATTCTGCTAATTTCATTCCTAAGGAAATCAGGAAAAAACTAGTCCTTCAGCTTATTCTACCTATATTAACTTACAGTGAATTGATCTACTGTAACCTGGACACCTCGTCGTCCCATAAACTTTATATCCTAATAAATAATCTGACTCGCTATGTATACGGGCTGAGGCGCTTCGATCACCTGGGGGGTCATAGAAACCAATTGCTCGGTTGCAGCTTTAAAAATTTTATTAATATTCGAAATTGCGTATTCCTACATGGATTAATCCACTCCGGACAGCCTGCGTATCTATTCGAAAAACTCCAGTTCTGTCAATCCAGTCGCGTTCGCAATCTAATAACTTCAAAATATAATTATTCTAACACTAGGCGGCTATTTTTCGTAAACACAGTTCAATTGTGGAATGGCTTGCCAAATTCAGTAAAGAATTCCAGAGATATAGGAATATTTAAGAAACTATGTATCCAACATTTTTCAAATTAATGTCCACTAAAATAAGACCCCAACTTCTTTAATCACGTACATATTAAAATTCTCCCACCTTTTCTCTCCATGTATCTTCAACCTATTTCTATCTCTATCTCACCCTATCCTTATCTATTTATTCTTAAGTTATTTTAGTTAAGTTATTGTATTTATACATTTTGTTATATGCTTTGTATTAATGTTAATTTCTGTACTACTAAAGAGCTGGACTCTTGCTTTACATCCAATATAAAATTAAATAAATGAAATGAAATATACTCGCCGGACATCCAGAACAGCGAGTTCGGAAGCCGGGTTCGGAACAGAAAATTTATTTTCTTGGAACCGTGTGAGAATGATTGTAACACATACTTCTTTTCATGTTATAACTTTATTTCCATAACTTTTATGTTACTGTACAAAATATCATTGCTTTTACTTTTCCCTTCCGGGTAAATTCCACTGGTTTACTATTTATTTATTATAGCTATCCTTAATTACCGACTGCGCGGTACTGCTTTTTTCTGATTATCTGTGTTACCGACCGTACACTGATATCCTGTTATTCAACAGTATTACCGGCCACTATGAGCTGCTTTACTGCCAGACTGTATTACCGGCTGTGAGGTACTGTTCTCTGTCAAACCGACCGATCAGGCCAGGCTCTCTGTCTAACCGAGCCATCAGGCCAGGCTCCCTGTCAAACTGTCTAACCGACCGATTAGGCCAGACTCTCCGTCAAACTGTCTAACCGACCGATCAGGCCAGACCCTCTGTCAAACTGTCTAACCGACCGATCAGGCCAGGCTCTCTGTCAAACTGTCTAACCGACCGATCAGGCCAGGCTCTCTGTAAAACTGTCTAACCGACCGATCAGGCCAGACCCTCTGTCAAACTGTCTAACCGACCGATCAGGCCAGGCTCTCTGTCAAACTGTCTAACCGACCGATCAGCCCAGGTTCTCTGTCAAACTGTCTAACCGACCGATCAGGTCAGGCTCTCTGTCAAACTGTCTAACCGACCGATCAGCCCAGGTTCTCTGTCAAACTGTCTAACCGACCGATCAGGCCAGACCCTCTGTCAAACTGTCTAACCGACCGATCAGCCCAGGTTCTCTGTCAAACTGTCTAACCGACCGATCAGGCCAGGCTCTCTGTAAAACTGTCTAACCGACCGATCAGGCCAGGCTCTCTGTCAAACTGTCTAACCGACCGATCAGGCCAGGCTCTCTGTAAAACTGTCTAACCGACCGATCAGGCCAGACCCTCTGTCAAACTGTCTAACCGAGCCATCAGGCCAGGCTCCCTGTCAAACTGTCTAACCGACCGATTAAGCCAGGCTCTCCGTCAAACTGTCTAACCGACCGATTAGGCCAGACTCTCCGTCAAACTGTCTAACCGACCGATCAGGCCAGACCCTCTGTCAAACTGTCTAACCGACCGATCAGGCCAGACCCTCTGTCAAACTGTCTAACCGACCGATCAGGCCAGGCTCTCTGTAAAACTGTCTAACCGACCGATCAGGCCAGGCTCTCTGCCAAACTGTCTAACCGACCGATCAGGCCAGGCTCTCTGTCAAACTGTCTATAGCTCACCGTTGGCTTCTTTGCCTGGCTTGCTTTAACCGTCCCAGTCGTATAGCTAGACCGATTAGGCCTTCTAAGTCTCTAGTCAAGTCTACTTGCCTGTTAGACCGCCGTAGCTCAGGTGTCTTCTGCTCTTACTAGCAGCTGCTTTTAGTGTATATGCATATCGAAAGCGTCAACTTGAAAAAAATAATTTACTGTACAAACCTTATGGGAGAATTTCCCCTTCTGACGCTCGGAGTCATGACGCTCGGATCGGATCGATTCTATTATCCCACCGACGTTGAGCTTACGCTCTTTTTTTGGGGAAATGTGTTGCCTACTCTTCGTGCAAAATACTTGAAAGTGGTGCCAAAATAATGAAGTGGTGCCAAATTCTTTCAAGAAATATAAACAAAACGCACATGTTTTTGACATATGCAATTTCCGAAAAACTGGCTGTCTTAGGTAAGTTTATATTCTTCTAATTCGATGTCAAATAAGTGATCAATGTTTTTCTTTAGAAGAATTGTGTAAAAAAAAGTGGAAAAGTCTGAGGAATACGTACCGAAAGTTAAAGCAACGGTGCGTTGCTGAAAACCGTTCAGGAAGTGCACCTTTTCGCTTTCCTAGACGACATTCCGAGCAGTAGATGGTGAGTTTGAAATTTTTTTTAATCAAAATTGAATAACTGATTCCTTTTTTTCAGTTATCATATCACTTCATAGCACTATGGGAAATTTGGACAGCATCCCGGAGGTTGCACTGCCAAAAGATTTGACATCTCTGGAGTCACCATGTTCGTCAACTTCAAAGCAGAGCTCAAGTGAGACCCAGGTCTGCAGCGCCAATACATGAGAAATTCAACGAAATATAGGAAATGACTTCACGAAAGATATTCAAGAAGTTGTCTACTAAGGAGCTTCCCAAAAGCAGCATCTTTCTTTTCTTCGAATTAATGGCCAAACGCATAGAAAGCGCAGATCTGTCGGAGCGCCAATCCAGTGAAATTGAGATTGCTGTATTTCAATTAGTGTCTGAAAAATTGGATAACCTTTTAAATGAATGAAATGTTTATAAAATGTTTATAATATAATATGAAATGTTTTTACTGTATTTAATACATTATATTCTCTCTTATTTAATAAAACTTTAATACATTTAATACATTTTATATCAATTAATTTTCAGTTTAATTTTATATGAATACTAGTATATAAGCCTGACTTCGCCAGGAAGTTATTATTTTTTACTTATTTCGTAACAAAAATTGCGAAGTCTTTTGGACTTTCTCACCTTACACTTTTTTGGTTTATTTATTTTGTAGCATGAAAAGTAAAAAATTAATCGCAATTAATATCGATTGTTTGAATTTGATTCAAATATTGTTTGAGAATATTTCTTTAAAAGCAACATTTTTTGTGATAACCGTCGTCTCCACCAGCGGTACTGGCAGTTTTAATTGGGAATGGTATGTGCGACCTCCTTTTAAAAAGTTGACCGCGATTCCCGTGGAGGCCACAGGTAACGCTATATCACCTTTCCTCGCACCACGCTCAAGAGGGTTTTGTATAGGTAGGTTTTTCCACTTTCCCCAGGTCCATCTAGGAAAGAGCATTCTGATGATCTGCTAGATGTGTATATTGCATCTATAACTCTATTAAAGCAACACCCTGTTCATCGTTTAAACATTCGACCATATCTTGACCTGTTGATCTTTCTTTTATTATATCAAGTGCTGCTCCGGCATCATGAGGCATGTCTTGAGGTGGAGTTTTAATACCGAAGTCTGTACGATTTTTACCATGTAAAATAAGAATTTCTTGGACATCGCGTAGGGCTAAATTTTCACAGTATGCGTGTGTTCTACAATGATCCGGGTGTTTTCCAGGTAGGTCTTCTGCGGCTCAAGTAGGCACCCAAAAACACAGATTAAAGCAAACAATTCTCTGGCTTCCCAGCCAGTGTGGCTTCCCAAACAGAATCGTTTTCTAAGATACCCAACTCGATGCCTCTTTGAATGTTTTGAATGTGACCTCGTGCACAGTTCTCAAAACTGATATCTCCTGTCACATGTAATAGAAGTAGTCTTAGATGATATCGCCCACCGTCCGATATACTAATGTTAATTTTCTAAGCAACTATACACAATACCGCCAAAAATAGTCACAAACAAAACAAATTCAATGAAATTAAATTTCATATTATGAAAAATTATTAAATTTTTAAATTATTAAATTTTTAAATTTTTAAATTGTAAAATTTTTCATCTGACATCTGAATTTTTCATCTGATTAATTGCAAATCTGACAAATTAATCAGCACAATCTAGGAAAAAAATACAAATTTCCTCCCAATCGGATTTTTTGCAATAAAATGGCGAAGCCGTTTGGATTTTTGAAATTTGCGATTTTTCTCGTCAACATTAGATGCCCAGAAACATCTGTGAAAAATTTCAGGCTTCTAAGAGATGTAGAAGTCCAAAAAAAGGTCCCGGACATATTTTGTTAACAGAAACGCACAGGGATTTTATATATATAGATATGAATTTATTTATTTATTTATTCATTATATGAATATATGAACACAATCGAGAAGCAAAAGTCGAATAACAAAATTAGAAGTAGCAAAATGTAAACCAATTTTGACAAGCATCTGGCGTATTCATTTTGACGCTTTCGATCTGCGTATACACATAAGGCCTGATTAGTCGTACTTAGCACATAGCACTTATAAGTTTCGAAGAACTTAGTTGTTTATGGGTTGCAAGGGGTACCGGCACTTCTAGTGTTGCCACTAGTTGACCTAATGTTCGAAATTGGGTATTTTTTTTTATTGTGTGGGATTTTACTTGATTAGATTACTTGGTGGAACTGTCACTCAACTGCAATTGCCTTGGATTCGCAATCAGCAGCAAATTTTTTAAAGTTAATATAAGGTTTTTTAAAGTTACATAAATAAAACAAATAGCAAATAACTAAGAAAGTGAGAAATGGAGCATGAAGACGATTTGGAGATTTTAAGAATTCTACAACTTGCAACATGTGATGCAAGATACACATTTACTTCGGTCTCTGTAGGGAGCTATGGGAGTCAAAGTGACGGAGGTAATATTTTACATTCCTATTAGCTGTTATAATTAATTATAATTTTATCATTTTATGTTTTAGGAATTCTACGGAGTTCCGCATTTGGAGCGAGCCTAATGCGGAACACGAGCCACTACCTCCTGATGCACCGTTATGGAGCGAGGCCCCCTTACAATTTTCTTTCTTTTTTGTTGGAGACGCCGCGTTTCCTTTGCGCACCAATTTAATGCGGCCGTACCCTGGAACAAATCTTCCCGAAGGAAAGGAAATTTTTAATTACAGGTTATCCAGAGCTCGGCGGACAATTGAGAATAGTTTCGGGATTTTGGCAGCACGTTGGAGGATTCTGAGATCAGTAATCGAATGTAGTCCTGAAAACGCGGAAAAGATTACTTTGGCGTGTCTCGTTCTGCACAATTTTGTGATGCTGAATGATACTCGGCGGTGGTATTACCCGGATAGGTACGCTGACTGGGAGAACGCGGAGCACGAACTGCAACAGGGTGGATGGCAGGCGGAATTAGCCGATGTTGGAGGTTCTCTCTCTTCCATTACATCCACATATAGAAACGCTGCATCTGTGGCTTTTGGTTTAAGAGACAAGTTAGCTCATTACTTCCTGAATGAAGGATCAGGTCCATTTCATATATACACGCAATAAATAACAGTAAAATTTATTTGTAAAATAGATTTTTCTTTATTACTTTTTATTTTCTTGGTTTTGGATTTGAAAACTCATCGCCAAATCTGTCATGCTTTTGATGGCCCTAGCCTGCAGAATAGGGCAGTCAAGGCCAATGATTGTGTGCACGATCATGTCGCCGCAGCCACGAATCGGCCTCTGCTTTTTCCGGTAGTCTGCCATAGTCTCTCGAATTTTGGTCTCTAGAGCGGCAGCGTGACGTTTTCTATTTGCGTTGCCGCTACTGCTGCTAGCAGACGGTGATGGCGACGGTGACGGCGACGGCGAATCTGTTGAGAACGATTGACAAGTCTGTCTATACATCGACGGTTGTTCTTCAGCAACGTATTGGTTGTACGTTGGCATGGCGTTTGCCGTTTGCGTCGACAGTGCAGGCGACGATGAAACGCGGCGAGGAAAGGGAGTTAACATAGGCACCGGTGTTAAAATTGGTACTTGAGTAAGGGTATCTTCATCAGGGTAGTGTTCTTCGCCAAACAAAGCGTTTGTTGAACAGTGTACTCTGCAATGATTTAATTATACTTTTAATGAGTTAAAATATTAGGGCAAATATACTCACGGTCTTGACATGACGTACGGGCTTAAGAACATCATAGCTTCGTACAAAGCCCACTGCTGGTTATCTGCAGCTCCACTACCCGACGGTAAATCCAACTTTTTCTTTTCGCGGGTGAAATGCTTTCGCAGCGTTGTCCACCGTTTCCTGCACTATTCGCCTATACGGATAAAAAATATGTGGAGTATATTGGAAATATCCAATGAATTTCGACTCACCTGAACAATGCATTTCTGCACCAATTTCGTCCCATGCTTTTCGCTTCGCCTCCGGAAGCCTATAGGAAGGTTGAAACTTATTATAAGGTATCGGTTTATTTTGTACGAGCGATATTAGTTTTTCGTCGTCCATTGCGATTGATACTATAACTGTGTAACTAAAAATTAGTGAGTCTTGCGTTTCGTTGATCACTGCGTCTTGAAAACCTCGGAAATAACAGCGTTGTGTCAACATATCTTCTGACAAAAAGTTTATGAACATTCACACGCACATGAACATTTTTTGACATCTGCCGCCAACTTCACTTCGTAGCGCATACCAAAATTTCAAATTCCAACAGAAAATCCATCAGTGCGTTGCTTATTTCAGCCTCCGAAACGCAACGCATGACGCACTTATTTAGGTACCACAGTAACCAAATATATATTCATAATACCATAATGAAATTGTAGAAATTAAATAATTTAATTGTTTAAATATTATATTGAAATCCCATGAAACTAAAATTCGGCAAGCAAAGACGACATCTACGAAAATAGGGTCGAGTTCGATCTGGCCACGCGTTTTGGCTGTCACTTAGTTCGAACTTAGTAAAATATCAAAATCGATTTAATATTCCCCTTGTAAGTAAGTACGACTAATCGGATACGTTTACGATACGTTTACGTTTCCATAAGCTAGAAGTGAATTTTGACAGCACGTCATGTTCTTCGAAGTGCTGCTAAGTACGACTAATCAGGCCTTTATAGCAACGAGCATATATTCGTAAAGAGATTGCATGAAACATTTGTTGCCGGCAACATCGTGATTTCATGTGCGAAGATTAGGGCAGCTGTTAATTAGCAGGACTTAGCACTGTAAAGAACAAAATATCTCTGTAAAGCAGAAAACCGAAGATAAAAACGAACTACTTTACAGAGTACAAAACTTCTTTTGTATTCTGCGCTGGTAGCAAAGCAAAATTGAATGCTCTACTAATGAGTGAGGGGTTCGGAAGATCTTTTTAATAAGTTTGTAGGGAACGGAAGATCGACTTTGTTTCTGTTATTTTGCACTAACAATTGCAATTGTTCTTTTGCTTCTCTACAATAACAAACCGTGTGCGGCTGTCCGTCCGTCTGGGTTTGCTTTAAATTTTGCATTTTAGGGTTTTTGAAAGAAATCTTGCTTTTTGTAACCTTGTTCTGCTTCTTTTTCGATGCCCAAGCTTTGTAAAGCGCTGGCACGATCTACGTTGCGAGCATAGCGTGCTGTTGAAGAATTTGTATGGGCAGAAGAAATATGTAGTCGGCATATCAATTCACTATACACGTTATATAGTAAGACTGAAAGGTTAATAGAAGACAAATTATGGAAATATGTATTTATATTATATGTGTGTGGTAATACAAAGTATGATTTTAAAGAAATATACTAGATGAATCTAGATGAATGCATAAAGAAAACAAATATTTCATCACCAGATTGGTTTAATATAGACGGAAGCTGTTATAAGCATAGGTATAGTATTTTACAACATTTGATTACGGTTTTAATTCGAAAAAATGCGAGATGGTTAAAAAAAAAATTAGTTGCCGAAGAAGCAAGAAAGAAATTCGAATTAAAAAGAACCAAACCAACGAAAATAGCTAATGCTAAGATGCAAAGACTTGTAGATATACATACATATAAGATTAATGAATTGTCCTAAGGGTCCATTAAAATTAGAGTTCAGTTTAATTAAAATAATAAATACTTTAACAAAATTATAAATTTAAGTTAAACTAAAATTAAATTGAAATAAAATGTAAATATAATTTATTTTTAATTATTAGTTATTATTAGGTAACATGTAAATTATATATTATGTACTGTATATGTTGTATAATAGAATTCATATTAAAATACGAAAATAAAACACAACTTAAACTTTAATAAGTATTTTATTTTTATATAGATTTGTCTATTAGCAGCTATTATAAAATTAAAAACATATGGCATATTTTTCATTAAAGAAGCACGTATTCGCACAAATTTGATAAGTTCATCTACATACATGTAGTTTTAATAACATCACGATGTGTTTTACTTATAAGTAAAAGCATTGATACTCTAACCATTCACTATAGGTAGGCTTTGAGTTTTTATATTTATAACATACAGTCTGTCAAGAATGAGTTTGCACATTGAAAATAAATTCCATTTTTGAATTTGTTTAGCAAAACAATACTACTTTTTGGTTCTTTATAGAATTTTCGTTTATCAATTACCTTAAGTTGCAGTACTTCCAACAGTTTAATGGAAAAAAAACCAAATTTTTTTTCATTTAATTTGTTTTATTTTTTTTATTCTACCGGTTAAAAACTTTACAGATACAAGAACTTATATAACTAACAAAACAGATTTGCATTATTTACAATGTAGGACTTAGTAATACTTTTACTACTATGTAAATCTATAGCACTGAAGACTGTATTACCAATTAGTATACAACGTGTTACAGGTTCGTTACTACCATAATTAGTTGTATGAGGTTTTATATAAAAAGGCGAATTGATTCATAATGAACCTAATGAAGGAGCATAGAAAGGAATTACAGCAAGGAGGTCTGCACAATCTTTGTTGCCATCAAGAATATCTTTAATAAAGAAGGCACTACACACTTTGTGTCGCACTGAAAGGCTCTCCAAATTCAAAATCTGACAGCGCTCCGCATATGAAGGCATGTTATCAAATTGATACCTATGTACATCTAAGAGCAAATTTGGAAAATCTACGCCGAATTCCTTCAACAAGAGCAATGTCGCTTTGATAATACGGATACCAGACAACACTGGCATATTCAATAACAGATCGAACTAATGTGATAAATAGAATTCTACTTGCAGACGGATCTGTAAACTCCTTAGAATTCCTCTTCAAGGAACCAAGACCAGAATTTGCTTTAGATATTACATAATCTCTGTGTAATGCAAAAGTGAGTTTAGAATCAAAAAGGACACCCAGATCTTTGCCCGCCAAATACTCTGTCAAAGAGAAGCTGATCAAAAAAGTAGTCGAAAGATATATTTAACTGCTTACGTGAAAAAGTTAACAACTTACATTTGGAAAAATTTAACTGCAAGCCGTTTCTCGTACACCACGCTATAAAGTTGGAAATATCATTTGAAATTTAACACAATCGGTTATAGATTCAATGACACTGAAGATCTTTAAATCATCAGCATATAAAAGGCAATGACAAAACTTAAAGCAATGCACTACATCATTAATAAAGAGATTAAATAGTAGTGGACCGAGGTGACTGCCTTGAGGAACTCCTGCAGTAACATTAATTGCTTTCGATGAGCAGTCATCAATTTTGACTAATAATTTTCTGTTACGTAAATAAGAGCTAATCCATTTCAAAAAGCACGAATGAAAGCCAGATTTTCCAAGCTCTAACACCAAAAGATCATGTTGAACACTCAAAAGCCTTAACGAAATCTGTATATAAAACGTCAACTTGCTTTCTTCTTTCCATTGACTTAAAACAGTAATCGCAAAAGACCATGAAGTTAGTACACGTCGATCTACCCGCAAAAAAACCATGTTAATGATGAGATATAAAATTCTTGTCTATTGGAAAAAGTTTTCTGGCAACTATTGCGTCTAGAATCTTAGGAATAACTGAAAGCTTAACAACTGGACGATAATTGTCAACCAAACACTTCTGACCCGACTTGAATATTGCAGTTATGAAAGAAGTTTTTCATTCATCCAAAAAAATACCACTGGAAAGAGACTGATTAAAAAGTATGGTTAGCGGAATAAATAAAGAAGAGGCACAATGCTTAAGTACTAAGGGAGAAAGTAAATCATATCCCGCTCCTTTCTTGTCATCAAGATGGTTAAGAGAGTCCAAAACCTCTGACTCTGTTAAACTAAAATTTCCCACATCGAAAACTTCGGGTACTTGAGAGAAGTTACTTCCATAACATGTCGACTGCGACGAATTAAAAACAGATCCAAAATAAGATGCAAACAGGTCACTAATATCTTGCGCGGTATCAGCCTTTAGATCACGATATTGCATTGCCCTCGGGATACCTGAACATTTCCGCTTAGAATTAAAAAATACCCAAAATCTAAGTGCGTTACGTTTAATGTCCGTCTGGATTGAGTCAATATGAGCTTTATAAAGAAAATTTGAAAGAAACTCGAATTCTTTGCGACGAAGAACGAACACGTCCCAGTCAGCCGGAGAGTTCGATTTTCTAAATTTTTTATGCACCTTGTTCCTTCGGTATTTTAAACGCAAGATGTATACCACGGTAAATAAAAACTCCTTTTCATTCTTCTGACTGGGACATACAGAGATAAACCTTCTGAAAGAGCCTTCTTTAAAATATTGTACATAGAAAGTAAATCTCTACCCTGCATGATGAATGCCCAATCGATGGAATTGAAAAAACCATTAAGACAGGGAAAATTGGCCGCATTAAGGTTATAACAAAGGGAACTTGTTTAGGTGCTACGAGAAATGTAGGTTGAGAAATTTAACGTTAGAGCTTTGTGGTGGACCGACTCAAATGTGAGAGGAAGATCACATCTTGACAAAGAAACAATCAAATCATTATTAAGAAAAACTAGGTCAAGAATGCGATCCAAATCATTCTTTATGAAATTACACTGATAAACCCCATGAGAATGCAAGGAATCGGAGAAAAGTCTTTCAGTAGATTATACAACTCTTTAGATTATAAGGAACCAAATGATTGACCTCCGAGTTGTAACTGCAAACTACATTGCCCATGTTAAAGTCACCTAAAATACAAGGAGTCTGATTAACGGCCTGATTCTCAATCAACGAACGACGTGATTCTCTTCCATTCTGTTTTGTGTTTTTCGCTATGTCGATACTTTGTTATTCTAAATTTGTTCTCAACGAACGAGTTGTTCGTTCGATAAAATCACAACAACACTTTCAATACTTTTTACGAATTATCGTTCGTTACAGGTATTCTCAATCGTTATTTCATCAAGAAGTAACGATTTGAACTTTCATATGGAACTACTGCTCAAAAGCTGTCGTTAGTCCATTTTATGAATTGAAATTAGTGCTCATAGAACACAAAACTCATAGAAAAACGTGTTTCCTGTTTATATTATAAAAATATATAAGAAAATATATAAATATATAATGAATCTAATAAGAAAAGGTAATCAGAGTAAATTTTATTTTGTGAAATTAGTTAATTATTATTTTTTTAAGAATTACCACCAGCAACCAGTTTAGCCTGCTCCTGCGGGAAATGGAAAAGAACGCCAATATGGCGAGAGGTGTTCCGGTATTTGGATCAAACTGAGTATCCAAGGATAATGAGTGGGAGAGGATTCGTGGAATCCTCAATGCGAATGGTCCTCCAGTGAGGTCAACGGTTGCGTGGAAAAAGGTATGTTGCATTTGTGTTCATATGCATACGTAATAAATAATTTTTGCAATTGTTAGGTTTGTTCTGTTCAGCGGAACGGAAGCAGCTTCGTCCGGCGGAAGTGCCACAGTTTTCTTAAGCGGAACGGAAGCAGCTTCGTCCGGCGGAAGTGCTACATCTTTCTTAAGCGGAACGGAAGCAGCTTCGTCCAGCGGAAGTGCTACTGCTTTCTTCAGCGGAACGGATGCAGCTTCGACCGGTGGAGTTCCTGCATCTGCATCCAAAAAAAGAAAAGCCTCCAGCGATGTCGTAGCGTTGCTCCAGGAGCAGTTGGACATTCAAACGAAGCTTGCCACAGTTGTTGAGAATGGAATAAGGGAGCACAATGGACTGTTGGCGCGAATAGCTACATCGCTGGAGGTACTGGTAGAACAGCAGAAACGGAAGAATGCGGCAGACGCTCAAATATAATTTGAATTTATTTTTAATGCACGAGACTTGTTTTTCCTTTTTTTCATATTAATAATTTAATTTAACATGTACCTCATTAGACTGAACATTTTTTTATTTTTTTTAATAGTAATTTAAGATTAGTAATAGTAAATTGGAATTAAATTTGGACTTTTATTATTTTAACTTATATTATTTACTTTGGAAAATTTGGAAATAGAATTTAATGTTTGATATTATTTAAAAAAAAAATTAAATTATAATATTATATTTAAATATATATATGTATAATATTTATATATATACATATATATACATATATGTATGATTATTAAATTATAATATATTTAGCACCAACTCATCTCTAATATTAACGGCCGAACTTGCTGGCGCGTCTTCTTCCAAAGCCTCCGGCAATCCTTCGTCAACATTTTCCTCAACAAAATCCCATGGACATTTATAATAAATGCAGAGGTTATGGGCAGCACAGCATGCATTTATTATTTTTGTTGCTACTTCAGGTGAGTAGTGGAGACCTCTTTCACCTATAATAACCTTAAACCGGTTTCTTAAAACACCAAAACACCGTTCTATGAGATTACGAGCACTGCAGAGCTTTCTGTTGAACTCAACCTCATGGCGGTGTTGGGGTTCCCGGTAAGGCGTCATTAAATATGGCAGGAGCTGGTAGCCGGAATCTCCTAAAGTTTAAATTGTATAATGTAACATATAACTTTATGGTAAATTACTGAAAAATCTTACCCAAGAGCCAAGTGTTACGTTTTCCAGAATTATATTTCCTTCTGAAATATTCCTCAACAGAACTCATTCTCCATACAAACGAGTCATGGTTTGCGCCAGGATATCTTGCGTCGACAAAACGAATCACCATGTCGACATCACAAATCTGCAATGCAAATGCAAATATAATATATATAATACTTATAATTTAAATATACATACATACATATATACATATATACATACATAAATATACATATACATATATATTTAAATATACAATATTAATTACCATCATCACATTCGTACTATAAAAACCTTTTCTGTTGTAGTACAAATGTTTCAGCTCATTTCCTGGTGATATTATGCGGATGTGCGTTCCATCAACACACCCAACGACACCAGGAATTCCATATTTCTGGAAAAACTTTACCTTCATCTCACATTCTTGGTCCGCGGTCATCATAAAGTTTATATATTTTGGGCATAAATACTTTTCGAAAATGTCCAAGAATTCAGCAATGTTCTTGGACACTCGCCCTTGTGACATAGTCGCGAAATGTTCATTCCCTACACCTCTCTGGTAGCTTCCGCCTGCCAGAAAACGCAAAAATGAACCTAATTTTAGCATTGGCGTTATCGATGTTGCTTTTTTATTTGGTTTTAGCCGTGGCGCTACATCATCTAACAGCTTCATGAAACAGGCCTTATTCATTCTAAAGTTGTTAATGAATCTAAAATAGTTTTGTAACACAAATACACAAATACATATACATTTATTTATACTTATTCATAATTATTAACTTACTCTTGCTCCGGCATCTCCAACATATTCGAAGTATTCCTTAAAATTTTGTTATGGTGTCTCAGAATATGTTGGTCATCTTCCGAGTCACTCTCATCCGTTAACAGAAATGCTACTCCTGAAAACATGTTTTTTCCCTATTTTTTTGTTTTGCAAATCTACTCTTTTAATAATATTTTTTAACTTTATCACTTTATTTCACTAAATAATTATTATATTTTTTACACTTTTCACTTTACTCAGCTGTCAAAACGAGTAATAAAATTGTAAAGCAATAAAGCAATACGAAGAAAAGAGAAATCCTATTATAAAATCATAGTAAAAATGTAAAACGATGCGAAGAAAAGAGAAATCCGAGTAGACTTTAAACGAACAACGAAAATGCCTACGAGAAGCGAACGAGTCGCATCGTAAGAGTTTAGGAATCGCTCTTTTTCTATCACGGTGATTAGAAGCGAACGCGAACAGTGACTATTGAGAATCAGGCTATAAAACTCAGTCGTGAGACAATATAATTAATGTTAAATAAATGAGATTCATAAACTGATATACTACAAGCAGGAGGAATATAACTTAGCATAAAGAAAATCTCTTAACTGCCAAATTTACCAGCAACACACATTTGTACTATAAAAGTATCATTAATAGGAAGATTTACTACCCTACAACTGAACTCAGAGGAAACTGCAATTAATAATCCACCATCCTGCTCTGTACATAAACTGCTGGGGATCGCCGGAGACTCCGGAACTAGTCAATGCGTTGCTTGAAGAGTATTCTTTTTCTGATGAAACTTGAATGTTGACAAAGAAACATTCATAGGCCGGAGAGCTGGATTCATAACACGATCAAAGTATGTTGAGGTTACACCAAGCTTGAAGTTCAATCTTTTTAGTGATTCCAACGACACGTCCTTCTTTATGAGCTTATAGCAAGATAAAGATAGCCTGACGCAATTCCCGTATGCCTAGTAACGTAAGAAATTATGTCCTCTGGAGAGACCGTAGGCTTGAAGGATAAAATGTGAACCCATTTTTTGGGGATATTGACATCAAGATCAGCATTACTATTTAAACCGGTTACACAAGTTTTATTCAGAGATTTCGGTTTCAGTTTCTTTGCAAAATTATTCTTAGAGCCACTTGAATTAACATTGCCATTAGTACCGACAGCAGATCCCTTTTTCTTACGAATGGTAACCCAATCATGACTATTAGGAGTTGGATTGGTTGCATTAACCGTATTACATGCGATAGAGTCAACATTCGAAGAGCACGGATCACCAGTTATTAAAGATGAAGCAGCTGTGTAATGTCGATCAACTACTGCAGAGTTGCCATCATCCTTAGAATCTGAAGATGATGATGTTTCAAGTAGTATCGCAAGATTTCTCACTGTTTCATCCATTAAAGTAGTAGTACGGGAAACTCCATTACTCAGATCCACTGATCGACCGCATTCCTTAGCATCAAGAGTATGACTAACTGGCGCAGTAGCATTGAACGAGATTTTTTCAATGTTCTGTTACAAGGTCTTTTTGTTTTGTGGATTCCGGTTACATGCAGAAACAAGTTTGACGAGATCGTTTTTCAAGTTCTTAATTTCGTTTGTTAAATTAGAAATCAGAGAAATTAAATTAGATGAAAACGGTAAACAATTGGAGCAATTGTATTCAATGTTTTCGTAATTATCTAAAATATTAGAAGTTTTTGTATCAATATTAACACATTCTCCATGAAAAAAATGTTCACATATTTTACAAGAGATTTTATTAACCGAAATTTGCTTTGAACACTTGCAACAAAGCAGAGAAGACATTTTGCATTCAACGAAGTTTCGAAGAGAACTGATGCACAACAAAATTTCATGCACAATCTGTGAAATATGCAAAAATCATGATTACTCAGTTTTTGAACTGTCAAGTAACAGTTTTCACAACTCGTTTGCTGATTTAATATGCGTTGCTTTTACCATTATTTAGGCATTGATTTGAATTTTTTTCTGTTGATATGTTAATTACTTATTCGTTGTTGCTTTGCGAATACAAACAGTTGAAAAATCGTGTTTTATGGTGTTTTTTTTATTAATATAACGTTTTCTTAAAATGCCAGACAAAAGTTTATATTTTGAAGTGATTCATGGATAATCATGAAAATAGCACAATTGCACTGGGTAAGACCATCGGTCAAATGACTATGGTGACCAAACCCTTCCGAGTGCACTAAAAGCTTTTGCTGATTATGTCTTTGAAGTATATATATTATTACTTTGAAATGTGTATATTTGCTGCTCAAAATATATATTTCGTTTAACAAAAGAGCGCTACTATTGAGGCCATTACTTTGGAATAAGTACAAAATACGAATTCGTATTCTTGTTTAGGGTTCAGATCTTTGCTAAGTTATCGTTTTATTTACGAATTTATCTTCACGCACTTGGTGAATACAAGTACATAGTTATTATTTTTCTTTTCAATTTACAAAGAAGTCAAATTACATGTTCTTTTCTTTTAAATCTTTAAAACTATGTAAATATTGTATGTAATATATGTAATATACGGCTTCTTTGATTTAGCAGTCATGTTTTTGCTTTTGGTTGGTTTCTTTCCTTTTTTTTCTTTTTGTTGTGTTATTGTCATTTACTACATACTCTAAACCTAGCTTTGAAAGGCAGAAGAAGGATAGAAGCATATATTAACTTTGACAAAATTATGCACGTTTCAACAAATATTGGAATACTTTAAATAGTTCAATTATTGTCGTAGTGTAGGTATCTGATAATTAGCTCTATTATTTTTAGCTTTAACGTTCTGTTATTTTTGTTTCGGAACACATGCAGAACAGCTGCCAAGCTCAGACTTTTTTTCCCCCGTTATTTGAAACCATTATAAACGGAAGTGGCCATGTTTTTTCGGGGGCTGGTCAGCCATGTTGGATTTATGACCGTTTATAAAACAACGGTAAACAATAATTTTTTTTTGGGCAAACGGACACATTAAGGTATAAAATAAATTACAGTTATGGAAGGCCTGTTCTTTTGCCTTTAAAACGGTATATAATATGTTATACTTACTATTGTATTTCATTACTTTAGCTTTACTTTTCTAAATTTCAATAACAATTTTGCCTGCGCCGCTCTAGTGAAAAACATTTGATATAAAAAAATTTTTATGAAATTCGCCTGAAATGTTTTTGTTAGAGCGCCGCAGGCAATTTCAAATGTTTTTGCTGTGTTAACACTTGTTTGTTTACAGAAAAGTAAAGATAAAGTAGTAGTAGTAGTAGTATTATACATTTATTGTAATTCAAATTAAAATAAATGTTTAAGTAGCACTAGCGGCTAGGCTATCGGCTTTGGACCAAAAATTAATTCAGAGAGTTACAATCTTTACATTATTTACTAAGTTACGAATTTTTACAATATTTATCATAATAATAATATATAAACATTCATTAAATAGAGTTCTGTATATTTAAATTACAGAGAAAGTTGAAAATTATATTTACATTGGAGTCAGTTGGGTGGGATAAAATTGAGGAAGGTGAAGTGTTGGGGAAGAGAGTGGATCGTAGGTGAGATAGTGAGGGGCAAATATCAAGGATATGGAGGATTTTTAGGTTGGGCTCATTGCAGAATGGGCATGTAGGCGGTGGCTCCTTATTCATTAGGTGGAGGTGGGTTAATTTAGTATGCTCAAGTCTGAGTCTCGTGAAGCATTTGTTTTTTATAGCGCTGGACGGTGTTGGTAGAATAAGAGGAATCTTATTTGGGTTAACCCCTTTGAATGAATGCGTATAATTAGACCACACTGTATCGACATCACTCTTTAGTTTGCTGAGAGCACTCCTAGTGGCAAAGGAACTAGATGCTGGAATGAAGGTGAACACCGGATGTTTAGAAACGTTTTTGGCTGCTGTGTCCGCGTTGACGTTGCCTAAGATGCCTGTGTGGCCTGGGATCCACATTAACTTAGCCTTCCCTGTCATGCTGATTAGATATTGTCTGATGTTATTAATTACTGCATCTGAGTTATTGTAGTTTTTGACAGCATCAAACACAGATTTACTGTCTGTACAGATTACGTGCTTCCTCTTAGACTTTTTGCAGAACTCTAGGGCTGAAGAAATACCTTTGGCCTCAGCATCGAATATAGTGGCAGTATTAGGCATGATACCATGAAGTGATGTTTCGCCATTGTCATCAACAACTGCAAATGTGACATAGTCCGGAGTTTTGGAGCCATCGGTATATAAAAAGAGCCAATTTTGGAGTCGAAGTTTCTGCGTGGACTCAAGAAAAAGTTTCACATATGCTGACGCAGGAGTTTTCTCTACAATAACAAACCGTGTGCGGCTGTCCGTCCGTCTGGGTTTGCTTTAAATTTTGCATTTTAGGGTTTTTGAAAGAAATCTTGCTTTTTGTAACCTTGTTCTGCTTCTTTTTCGATGCCCAAGCTTTGTAAAGCGCTGGCACGATCTACGTTGCGAGCATAGCGTGCTGTTGAAGAATTTGTATGGGCAGAAGAAATATGTAGTCGGCATATCAATTCACTATACACGTTATATAGTAAGACTGAAAGGTTAATAGAAGACAAATTATGGAAATATGTATTTATATTATATGTGTGTGGTAATACAAAGTATGATTTTAAAGAAATATACTAGATGAATCTAGATGAATGCATAAAGAAAACAAATATTTCATCACCAGATTGGTTTAATATAGACGGAAGCTGTTATAAGCATAGGTATAGTATTTTACAACATTTGATTACGGTTTTAATTCGAAAAAATGCGAGATGGTTAAAAAAAAAATTAGTTGCCGAAGAAGCAAGAAAGAAATTCGAATTAAAAAGAACCAAACCAACGAAAATAGCTAATGCTAAGATGCAAAGACTTGTAGATATACATACATATAAGATTAATGAATTGTCCTAAGGGTCCATTAAAATTAGAGTTCAGTTTAATTAAAATAATAAATACTTTAACAAAATTATAAATTTAAGTTAAACTAAAATTAAATTGAAATAAAATGTAAATATAATTTATTTTTAATTATTAGTTATTATTAGGTAACATGTAAATTATATATTATGTACTGTATATGTTGTATAATAGAATTCATATTAAAATACGAAAATAAAACACAACTTAAACTTTAATAAGTATTTTATTTTTATATAGATTTGTCTATTAGCAGCTATTATAAAATTAAAAACATATGGCATATTTTTCATTAAAGAAGCACGTATTCGCACAAATTTGATAAGTTCATCTACATACATGTAGTTTTAATAACATCACGATGTGTTTTACTTATAAGTAAAAGCATTGATACTCTAACCATTCACTATAGGTAGGCTTTGAGTTTTTATATTTATAACATACAGTCTGTCAAGAATGAGTTTGCACATTGAAAATAAATTCCATTTTTGAATTTGTTTAGCAAAACAATACTACTTTTTGGTTCTTTATAGAATTTTCGTTTATCAATTACCTTAAGTTGCAGTACTTCCAACAGTTTAATGGAAAAAAAACCAAATTTTTTTTCATTTAATTTGTTTTATTTTTTTTATTCTACCGGTTAAAAACTTTACAGATACAAGAACTTATATAACTAACAAAACAGATTTGCATTATTTACAATGTAGGACTTAGTAATACTTTTACTACTATGTAAATCTATAGCACTGAAGACTGTATTACCAATTAGTATACAACGTGTTACAGGTTCGTTACTACCATAATTAGTTGTATGAGGTTTTATATAAAAAGGCGAATTGATTCATAATGAACCTAATGAAGGAGCATAGAAAGGAATTACAGCAAGGAGGTCTGCACAATCTTTGTTGCCATCAAGAATATCTTTAATAAAGAAGGCACTACACACTTTGTGTCGCACTGAAAGGCTCTCCAAATTCAAAATCTGACAGCGCTCCGCATATGAAGGCATGTTATCAAATTGATACCTATGTACATCTAAGAGCAAATTTGGAAAATCTACGCCGAATTCCTTCAACAAGAGCAATGTCGCTTTGATAATACGGATACCAGACAACACTGGCATATTCAATAACAGATCGAACTAATGTGATAAATAGAATTCTACTTGCAGACGGATCTGTAAACTCCTTAGAATTCCTCTTCAAGGAACCAAGACCAGAATTTGCTTTAGATATTACATAATCTCTGTGTAATGCAAAAGTGAGTTTAGAATCAAAAAGGACACCCAGATCTTTGCCCGCCAAATACTCTGTCAAAGAGAAGCTGATCAAAAAAGTAGTCGAAAGATATATTTAACTGCTTACGTGAAAAAGTTAACAACTTACATTTGGAAAAATTTAACTGCAAGCCGTTTCTCGTACACCACGCTATAAAGTTGGAAATATCATTTGAAATTTAACACAATCGGTTATAGATTCAATGACACTGAAGATCTTTAAATCATCAGCATATAAAAGGCAATGACAAAACTTAAAGCAATGCACTACATCATTAATAAAGAGATTAAATAGTAGTGGACCGAGGTGACTGCCTTGAGGAACTCCTGCAGTAACATTAATTGCTTTCGATGAGCAGTCATCAATTTTGACTAATAATTTTCTGTTACGTAAATAAGAGCTAATCCATTTCAAAAAGCACGAATGAAAGCCAGATTTTCCAAGCTCTAACACCAAAAGATCATGTTGAACACTCAAAAGCCTTAACGAAATCTGTATATAAAACGTCAACTTGCTTTCTTCTTTCCATTGACTTAAAACAGTAATCGCAAAAGACCATGAAGTTAGTACACGTCGATCTACCCGCAAAAAAACCATGTTAATGATGAGATATAAAATTCTTGTCTATTGGAAAAAGTTTTCTGGCAACTATTGCGTCTAGAATCTTAGGAATAACTGAAAGCTTAACAACTGGACGATAATTGTCAACCAAACACTTCTGACCCGACTTGAATATTGCAGTTATGAAAGAAGTTTTTCATTCATCCAAAAAAATACCACTGGAAAGAGACTGATTAAAAAGTATGGTTAGCGGAATAAATAAAGAAGAGGCACAATGCTTAAGTACTAAGGGAGAAAGTAAATCATATCCCGCTCCTTTCTTGTCATCAAGATGGTTAAGAGAGTCCAAAACCTCTGACTCTGTTAAACTAAAATTTCCCACATCGAAAACTTCGGGTACTTGAGAGAAGTTACTTCCATAACATGTCGACTGCGACGAATTAAAAACAGATCCAAAATAAGATGCAAACAGGTCACTAATATCTTGCGCGGTATCAGCCTTTAGATCACGATATTGCATTGCCCTCGGGATACCTGAACATTTCCGCTTAGAATTAAAAAATACCCAAAATCTAAGTGCGTTACGTTTAATGTCCGTCTGGATTGAGTCAATATGAGCTTTATAAAGAAAATTTGAAAGAAACTCGAATTCTTTGCGACGAAGAACGAACACGTCCCAGTCAGCCGGAGAGTTCGATTTTCTAAATTTTTTATGCACCTTGTTCCTTCGGTATTTTAAACGCAAGATGTATACCACGGTAAATAAAAACTCCTTTTCATTCTTCTGACTGGGACATACAGAGATAAACCTTCTGAAAGAGCCTTCTTTAAAATATTGTACATAGAAAGTAAATCTCTACCCTGCATGATGAATGCCCAATCGATGGAATTGAAAAAACCATTAAGACAGGGAAAATTGGCCGCATTAAGGTTATAACAAAGGGAACTTGTTTAGGTGCTACGAGAAATGTAGGTTGAGAAATTTAACGTTAGAGCTTTGTGGTGGACCGACTCAAATGTGAGAGGAAGATCACATCTTGACAAAGAAACAATCAAATCATTATTAAGAAAAACTAGGTCAAGAATGCGATCCAAATCATTCTTTATGAAATTACACTGATAAACCCCATGAGAATGCCAGGAATCGGAGAAAAGTCTTTCAGTAGATTATACAACTCTTTAGATTATAAGGAACCAAATGATTGACCTCCGAGTTGTAACTGCAAACTACATTGCCCATGTTAAAGTCACCTAAAATACAAGGAGTCTGATTAACGGCCTGATTCTCAATCAACGAACGACGTGATTCTCTTCCATTCTGTTTTGTGTTTTTCGCTATGTCGATACTTTGTTATTCTAAATTTGTTCTCAACGAACGAGTTGTTCGTTCGATAAAATCACAACAACACTTTCAATACTTTTTACGAATTATCGTTCGTTACAGGTATTCTCAATCGTTATTTCATCAAGAAGTAACGATTTGAACTTTCATATGGAACTACTGCTCAAAAGCTGTCGTTATTCCATTTTATGAATTGAAATTAGTGCTCATAGAACACAAAACTCATAGAAAAACGTGTTTCCTGTTTATATTATAAAAATATATAAGAAAATATATAAATATATAATGAATCTAATAAGAAAAGGTAATCAGAGTAAATTTTATTTTGTGAAATTAGTTAATTATTATTTTTTTAAGAATTACCACCAGCAACCAGTTTAGCCTGCTCCTGCGGGAAATGGAAAAGAACGCCAATATGGCGAGAGGTGTTCCGGTATTTGGATCAAACCGAGTATCCAAGGATAATGAGTGGGAGAGGATTCGTGGAATCCTCAATGCGAATGGTCCTCCAGTGAGGTCAACGGTTGCGTGGAAAAAGGTATGTTGCATTTGTGTTCATATGCATACGTAATAAATAATTTTTGCAATTGTTAGGTTTGTTCTGTTCAGCGGAACGGAAGCAGCTTCGTCCGGCGGAAGTGCCACAGTTTTCTTAAGCGGAACGGAAGCAGCTTCGTCCGGCGGAAGTGCTACATCTTTCTTAAGCGGAACGGAAGCAGCTTCGTCCAGCGGAAGTGCTACTGCTTTCTTCAGCGGAACGGATGCAGCTTCGACCGGTGGAGTTCCTGCATCTGCATCCAAAAAAAGAAAAGCCTCCAGCGATGTCGTAGCGTTGCTCCAGGAGCAGTTGGACATTCAAACGAAGCTTGCCACAGTTGTTGAGAATGGAATAAGGGAGCACAATGGACTGTTGGCGCGAATAGCTACATCGCTGGAGGTACTGGTAGAACAGCAGAAACGGAAGAATGCGGCAGACGCTCAAATATAATTTGAATTTATTTTTAATGCACGAGACTTGTTTTTCCTTTTTTTCATATTAATAATTTAATTTAACATGTACCTCATTAGACTGAACATTTTTTTATTTTTTTTAATAGTAATTTAAGATTAGTAATAGTAAATTGGAATTAAATTTGGACTTTTATTATTTTAACTTATATTATTTACTTTGGAAAATTTGGAAATAGAATTTAATGTTTGATATTATTTTAAAAAAAAATTAAATTATAATATTATATTTAAATATATATATGTATAATATTTATATATATACATATATATACATATATGTATGATTATTAAATTATAATATATTTAGCACCAACTCATCTCTAATATTAACGGCCGAACTTGCTGGCGCGTCTTCTTCCAAAGCCTCCGGCAATCCTTCGTCAACATTTTCCTCAACAAAATCCCATGGACATTTATAATAAATGCAGAGGTTATGGGCAGCACAGCATGCATTTATTATTTTTGTTGCTACTTCAGGTGAGTAGTGGAGACCTCTTTCACCTATAATAACCTTAAACCGGTTTCTTAAAACACCAAAACACCGTTCTATGAGATTACGAGCACTGCAGAGCTTTCTGTTGAACTCAACCTCATGGCGGTGTTGGGGTTCCCGGTAAGGCGTCATTAAATATGGCAGGAGCTGGTAGCCGGAATCTCCTAAAGTTTAAATTGTATAATGTAACATATAACTTTATGGTAAATTACTGAAAAATCTTACCCAAGAGCCAAGTGTTACGTTTTCCAGAATTATATTTCCTTCTGAAATATTCCTCAACAGAACTCATTCTCCATACAAACGAGTCATGGTTTGCGCCAGGATATCTTGCGTCGACAAAACGAATCACCATGTCGACATCACAAATCTGCAATGCAAATGCAAATATAATATATATAATACTTATAATTTAAATATACATACATACATATATACATATATACATACATAAATATACATATACATATATATTTAAATATACAATATTAATTACCATCATCACATTCGTACTATAAAAACCTTTTCTGTTGTAGTACAAATGTTTCAGCTCATTTCCTGGTGATATTATGCGGATGTGCGTTCCATCAACACACCCAACGACACCAGGAATTCCATATTTCTGGAAAAACTTTACCTTCATCTCACATTCTTGGTCCGCGGTCATCATAAAGTTTATATATTTTGGGCATAAATACTTTTCGAAAATGTCCAAGAATTCAGCAATGTTCTTGGACACTCGCCCTTGTGACATAGTCGCGAAATGTTCATTCCCTACACCTCTCTGGTAGCTTCCGCCTGCCAGAAAACGCAAAAATGAACCTAATTTTAGCATTGGCGTTATCGATGTTGCTTTTTTATTTGGTTTTAGCCGTGGCGCTACATCATCTAACAGCTTCATGAAACAGGCCTTATTCATTCTAAAGTTGTTAATGAATCTAAAATAGTTTTGTAACACAAATACACAAATACATATACATTTATTTATACTTATTCATAATTATTAACTTACTCTTGCTCCGGCATCTCCAACATATTCGAAGTATTCCTTAAAATTCTGTTATGGTGTCTCAGAATATGTTGGTCATCTTCCGAGTCACTCTCATCCGTTAACAGAAATGCTACTCCTGAAAACATGTTTTTTCCCTATTTTTTTGTTTTGCAAATCTACTCTTTTAATAATATTTTTTAACTTTATCACTTTATTTCACTAAATAATTATTATATTTTTTACACTTTTCACTTTACTCAGCTGTCAAAACGAGTAATAAAATTGTAAAGCAATAAAGCAATACGAAGAAAAGAGAAATCCTATTATAAAATCATAGTAAAAATGTAAAACGATGCGAAGAAAAGAGAAATCCGAGTAGACTTTAAACGAACAACGAAAATGCCTACGAGAAGCGAACGAGTCGCATCGTAAGAGTTTAGGAATCGCTCTTTTTCTATCACGGTGATTAGAAGCGAACGCGAACAGTGACTATTGAGAATCAGGCTATAAAACTCAGTCGTGAGACAATATAATTAATGTTAAATAAATGAGATTCATAAACTGATATACTACAAGCAGGAGGAATATAACTTAGCATAAAGAAAATCTCTTAACTGCCAAATTTACCAGCAACACACATTTGTACTATAAAAGTATCATTAATAGGAAGATTTACTACCCTACAACTGAACTCAGAGGAAACTGCAATTAATAATCCACCATCCTGCTCTGTACATAAACTGCTGGGGATCGCCGGAGACTCCGGAACTAGTCAATGCGTTGCTTGAAGAGTATTCTTTTTCTGATGAAACTTGAATGTTGACAAAGAAACATTCATAGGCCGGAGAGCTGGATTCATAACACGATCAAAGTATGTTGAGGTTACACCAAGCTTGAAGTTCAATCTTTTTAGTGATTCCAACGACACGTCCTTCTTTATGAGCTTATAGCAAGATAAAGATAGCCTGACGCAATTCCCGTATGCCTAGTAACGTAAGAAATTATGTCCTCTGGAGAGACCGTAGGCTTGAAGGATAAAATGTGAACCCATTTTTTGGGGATATTGACATCAAGATCAGCATTACTATTTAAACCGGTTACACAAGTTTTATTCAGAGATTTCGGTTTCAGTTTCTTTGCAAAATTATTCTTAGAGCCACTTGAATTAACATTGCCATTAGTACCGACAGCAGATCCCTTTTTCTTACGAATGGTAACCCAATCATGACTATTAGGAGTTGGATTGGTTGCATTAACCGTATTACATGCGATAGAGTCAACATTCGAAGAGCACGGATCACCAGTTATTAAAGATGAAGCAGCTGTGTAATGTCGATCAACTACTGCAGAGTTGCCATCATCCTTAGAATCTGAAGATGATGATGTTTCAAGTAGTATCGCAAGATTTCTCACTGTTTCATCCATTAAAGTAGTAGTACGGGAAACTCCATTACTCAGATCCACTGATCGACCGCATTCCAGAGATAATGAGATGGGAAACTCTTTTCCCGCTAAAAAATGTGTCAAAATAAAACGAAAATTTATTACACGCATAGTATACGTGTTATTCACCATACGACGTCATGGTTTTATGGCATTTTAAATGACATTTCGTTTATTTACAGAAAGTTTTTGAAGTAGTCGGGCAATCATTTTTGTTTATTGAATTAAATTCAATTAATAAGCACATTAAATTAGTAGATATTAAAATACATCGTATATAAAAGTGTGTGCGTGGTATGGAAACAGTTCTAAGGCAGTATATCTATAATCGACTATCTATCGATATCCCTATTGAACAGACGAAAGTATTGGAGAATAATCTACGATAACCAAATAAAATAATCCAAATCACCAAGCTCACATTCGAGTGAGCTAACATTCCATTGCTACCATGTGAAGTTTTGGTAGGCGAAATATCATCGGTGTCAAAAAAATAACTAATAAAACCACAATGACAAAGAGAAGTAAATTAAATCCAAAGGTTGCATTTGTGATGAAGATCGACGAGTGCCAAGTGTAAACCATCACTGCAAGTGTGAAGTGAATTCCGTAAGTTGAAATTATTTGTTTATAATAGATTTTTGTAGTGGAAACGTGAAGCAAATTCAATAGTATTAAAATGTTAAATAGTTGTTTCTTATCTTCTTAGCAATGATTGGAAACTTTTGTGGCAGTTTGTCTAAGGCATATACGAAGAGACTCCTAAGGAAACGGTATTGGAAGAACGTCTTGACGTCTCAACGGAATTGCAAGATGAATTGCTATTCGCTGCAAACAGATGTTGCGCGGAGATAGGAGAGCATTTGTATTGAGAAGTGACATCCTCCAAAGACAACCTCAATGTCAAGGATTTGTTCCTGTCCGTAACACGACAACTGCTGCAGTAAAAGTTACGGAATGCATTTAACTTTTATTTTTTAAAATTACAATTTATTATATAACAATTAATCTTAAGCATAATAAACAAAGAAGTAAATGTTGTAATTCAAACAATTGTGGCGAATGTTGTGCGCATTGACTCGAAAATAAAGGCTAAAGCAAAACTTTACAGAAACTAAAACAATAAATAAACCAGTAAGAAAGCTATATTCGGCCTGGCCGAATCTTAGATACCCTACACCTAAAAGTTTTGAAAAAAATTTAAAAGGGGGGCGTAGTAAGGGGGGCGGGCGTGGCAGTCCACTCTGGGCGGCACGATGTCGGGGGTGGCAGTTGTGGAATTCAAGTGGTGACTAGTACTCAAGTAGTGAATTCTAGGAATTTTTGGGGCTGCAACTTGATTGACCGTCGCGGGCTCCATGAGACCTAGCTACGCCTCTGTATAAATAGTAGGCGTGGTCATTACCTTTTTCAAAACAAAATAACTAGTTTCGTTATTTTATTATTGTGTTCAAATTTAAACTTTATTTCCGTGGTAATAAACTTGTTTTCATGAGCTATTCTGTATACATAAGTAGTGTAAAAGTGGGCGGACCGCACCCAGTTTTGATGTAATAATGTTTTTTTGGTAAACAAGTTGTTATCTAAAGTTTTATTCAGGAAGTTCATATATTTTACAATATAACCATCTTTTGCCTGTGTAACCTAAAAGTGGGCGGATCACGCCCATATTTGGGTTATTAACGGATAACGCTACTCTATACTCAGGAATGAAATTTTGTTGTCATAACTCAAAAACGAACGCTGATATCACATTTTTACTAAAAAATAGGCGTGGTCGCGGACCGATTTTGCCCATTTTCAATACCAACCTGCACACCACAAGAAACAATATTTCTGCAAAATTTCATTACGATACCTTTACCGGTTCTCCTGTGATCGTGATTTCAACAGACAGACAGACAGACAGACAGACGGACGGACATGGCTAAATCGACTCAGGAGGTCACGCTGATCAAGAATATATATACTTTTCTATACCTATCGTCTCTATTTCTATGCGTTACACATTTCGTGACAAAGTGAATATACCCTTAACCTTAAGGTGTAGGGTATAATAAAATATATATATGTGCATGGAAGGAAAATAATACAAGAGCTGTTAATATTTGTATTTGGGTTTTTTGTAATATAAAAGAAGTTTAGAGCTATGGCTACGAACTTAAATCCTTTGAGCTTCATTCATTAGCATATTTTCATTATCATATATCAAAACAATAAAAAAATCTAGTTGAGGTGAAAATTTTAATGACGTCACGATACAGCGTTTCTGTTCACGTTACCAAAAGAAATTATAAAAGTACGAAATTGTGTAAACGGGAAGGTAGGAAAAAGTGTACTTAAATAAAATGAAAAATTTGTTAATAACATGAAAAGGAAAGCTTAATTACAATAATGGTTAATAAATTAGGCATATATGAGCGTACCAGAGTATCTTTCAACTAAAAAAAACAATTTCTTGTTTAAATTGTAGAACACTAGCAGCAGTACTTAAATACCAAAGTGTGCAAAAAAGTTTGAAGTTTGCAAACCAGAAAATCGAATGTAATAATGAGGTGAATTAAATATGTAGATATGCCAACACCAACTTTCATTTGCTTATATATTTACGTAAATTTAACAACCTATCTTTAGGTTATATATTTCTAAATTCTTTTGACAAGCATTTTTGGTAACTATTGAGATTGAAAGTGCAAATTAAGTAAAACAAATGCGTAAAGCAAAACCATATACAATATGTGTATAACTTATATCAATTTTCTAATATTCCAGAACTTAAGAAAATTCTTTTCTCAGTAATCAAAACTAATTTGTTGTACTCGAGAGTTAAATAGTAAAAGACATGTTTTAAATTTCGATTAAAAGTAAAGTATATTAAAACGTTTCTTTAAAAGTTGAACAAAATATTTGGCTTTTCGCACTTAATTTTATAGTTTATCAAAACAAGCGACAATTGTTCAGAGTTAATGTATATTTACGATCCTTTGATGGCTTTTATTTCTGCGGTAAACCACATATTTAAATAAAACTAAACAAATAATATTTAAATGAAAATATATCCCATAGTACATTCAATATATATATATCCTACAACATTCTACATTCCAAATTGCAAAATTAAGTTATTACTCTATTCTTAAGTGCTAGTTATTGTTAAGCAGCGGATTTGTAAATATCTGACTTACATAAGCTCATTCATTGATTTGATTATATAAGCAAATGGTATCTCAAAACAAAAGGTTCTGACAAATGTATAAGTTAATAAACTGAACACTTTGTTTGGGTCTATAAGGAAAAAAATTCATTTGTTTGGGTCTTAAAGGGGTGAGTTTCTGCTCTAAAACGTCATCAATTATCGAGTTTTCACAAATACTACAATACAATTTCACAACCACGAACACACGATTTGACAACCAGAGTTGCATTTTTTAGAAGTTTCCTATCTCATTATCTCTGCCGCATTCCTTAGCATCAGGAGTATGACTAACTGGCGCAGTAGCATTGAACGAGATTTTTTCAATGTTCTGTTACAAGGTCTTTTTGTTTTGTGGATTCCGGTTACATGCAGAAACAAGTTTGACGAGATCGTTTTTCAAGTTCTTAATTTCGTTTGTTAAATTAGAAATCAGAGAAATTAAATTAGATGAAAACGGTAAACAATTGGAGCAATTGTATTCAATGTTTTCGTAATTATCTAAAATATTAGAAGTTTTTGTATCAATATTAACACATTCTCCATGAAAAAAATGTTCACATATTTTACAAGAGATTTTATTAACCGAAATTTGCTTTGAACACTTGCAACAAAGCAGAGAAGACATTTTGCATTCAACGAAGTTTCGAAGAGAACTGATGCACAACAAAATTTCATGCACAATCTGTGAAATATGCAAAAATCATGATTACTCAGTTTTTGAACTGTCAAGTAACAGTTTTCACAACTCGTTTGCTGATTTAATATGCGTTGCTTTTACCATTATTTAGGCATTGATTTGAATTTTTTTCTGTTGATATGTTAATTACTTATTCGTTGTTGCTTTGCGAATACAAACAGTTGAAAAATCGTGTTTTATGGTGTTTTTTTTATTAATATAACGTTTTCTTAAAATGCCAGACAAAAGTTTATATTTTGAAGTGATTCATGGATAATCATGAAAATAGCACAATTGCACTGGGTAAGACCATCGGTCAAATGACTATGGTGACCAAACCCTTCCGAGTGCACTAAAAGCTTTTGCTGATTATGTCTTTGAAGTATATATATTATTACTTTGAAATGTGTATATTTGCTGCTCAAAATATATATTTCGTTTAACAAAAGAGCGCTACTATTGAGGCCATTACTTTGGAATAAGTACAAAATACGAATTCGTATTCTTGTTTAGGGTTCAGATCTTTGCTAAGTTATCGTTTTATTTACGAATTTATCTTCACGCACTTGGTGAATACAAGTACATAGTTATTATTTTTCTTTTCAATTTACAAAGAAGTCAAATTACATGTTCTTTTCTTTTAAATCTTTAAAACTATGTAAATATTGTATGTAATATATGTAATATACGGCTTCTTTGATTTAGCAGTCATGTTTTTGCTTTTGGTTGGTTTCTTTCCTTTTTTTTCTTTTTGTTGTGTTATTGTCATTTACTACATACTCTAAACCTAGCTTTGAAAGGCAGAAGAAGGATAGAAGCATATATTAACTTTGACAAAATTATGCACGTTTCAACAAATATTGGAATACTTTAAATAGTTCAATTATTGTCGTAGTGTAGGTATCTGATAATTAGCTCTATTATTTTTAGCTTTAACGTTCTGTTATTTTTGTTTCGGAACACATGCAGAACAGCTGCCAAGCTCAGACTTTTTTTCCCCCGTTATTTGAAACCATTATAAACGGAAGTGGCCATGTTTTTTCGGGGGCTGGTCAGCCATGTTGGATTTATGACCGTTTATAAAACAACGGTAAACAATAATTTTTTTTTGGGCAAACGGACACATTAAGGTATAAAATAAATTACAGTTATGGAAGGCCTGTTCTTTTGCCTTTAAAACGGTATATAATATGTTATACTTACTATTGTATTTCATTACTTTAGCTTTACTTTTCTAAATTTCAATAACAATTTTGCCTGCGCCGCTCTAGTGAAAAACATTTGATATAAAAAAATTTTTATGAAATTCGCCTGAAATGTTTTTGTTAGAGCGCCGCAGGCAATTTCAAATGTTTTTGCTGTGTTAACACTTGTTTGTTTACAGAAAAGTAAAGATAAAGTAGTAGTAGTAGTAGTATTATACATTTATTGTAATTCAAATTAAAATAAATGTTTAAGTAGCACTAGCGGCTAGGCTATCGGCTTTGGACCAAAAATTAATTCAGAGAGTTACAATCTTTACATTATTTACTAAGTTACGAATTTTTACAATATTTATCATAATAATAATATATAAACATTCATTAAATAGAGTTCTGTATATTTAAATTACAGAGAAAGTTGAAAATTATATTTACATTGGAGTCAGTTGGGTGGGATAAAATTGAGGAAGGTGAAGTGTTGGGGAAGAGAGTGGATCGTAGGTGAGATAGTGAGGGGCAAATATCAAGGATATGGAGGATTTTTAGGTTGGGCTCATTGCAGAATGGGCATGTAGGCGGTGGCTCCTTATTCATTAGGTGGAGGTGGGTTAATTTAGTATGCTCAAGTCTGAGTCTCGTGAAGCATTTGTTTTTTATAGCGCTGGACGGTGTTGGTAGAATAAGAGGAATCTTATTTGGGTTAACCCCTTTGAATGAATGCGTATAATTAGACCACACTGTATCGACATCACTCTTTAGTTTGCTGAGAGCACTCCTAGTGGCAAAGGAACTAGATGCTGGAATGAAGGTGAACACCGGATGTTTAGAAACGTTTTTGGCTGCTGTGTCCGCGTTGACGTTGCCTAAGATGCCTGTGTGGCCTGGGATCCACATTAACTTAGCCTTCCCTGTCATGCTGATTAGATATTGTCTGATGTTATTAATTACTGCATCTGAGTTATTGTAGTTTTTGACAGCATCAAACACAGATTTACTGTCTGTACAGATTACGTGCTTCCTCTTAGACTTTTTGCAGAACTCTAGGGCTGAAGAAATACCTTTGGCCTCAGCATCGAATATAGTGGCAGTATTAGGCATGATACCATGAAGTGATGTTTCGCCATTGTCATCAACAACTGCAAATGTGACATAGTCCGGAGTTTTGGAGCCATCGGTATATAAAAAGAGCCAATTTTGGAGTCGAAGTTTCTGCGTGGACTCAAGAAAAAGTTTCACATATGCTGACGCAGGAGTTTTGTCTTTAGAGTAGTTTGTGAGGGTTGATATAAATGAATTAAAGTTGAGGTACCACGGTGGAAACTTTTGGCATCTATAGACAGTTTGAGCTGTATCTATGTCGTAGTTACGGGCTAATTCAATAAGCTGAATGATGGCAGATGGTTTTTTCGGCTTAGTTCTTCGTTTTTTGGCAAGATAGATGACTTTAGACAGCAAGCTAGAATTTCCGCAAAGGAGTTTATGTATATTTCGACATTTTACGTTAATTAAGCGATTTTCGACACTCTCAAAACCACTTTCAGCTAGCATATTTATAATTGGTGTTGTCCGGAAGGCTCTGAGGCTCGATCTTATGGCAGAATGATAGGGACCTTTTATGGAAGAAAGGTAAGTTTTTGGGCAGTTTCCATAAATGGGTAATGCGTAATCAATTTTGGAAAGGATAGTTAGTTTTGTGATATTGAGGAGGGAATTGGTATGGATTTGACTCTTATAAGATGCAAGGTAATTAATAACATTTAATCTGTTTACTAAGTTTTGTTTTAGAAATGTACAATGTTGCTTAAAATTATATTTACAGTCTATATACAAGCCAAGAACTTTTAAAGAATTAACATTTTCAATGGCTGCATTATTATAAAATAAATTAATGGAATTACAATTTTTCTTTTTACAGATATGGAGATGTTTAGATTTGTCAATTGAAATATTGGCTCCCGATATTTTAGACCATAAGTCGATGTCTCGCAGGACATTATGGAAGTTGTTTGTAATTTGACAGTTATCTTGTTGTTTGGCTATAATATATAGGTCATCGGCATAGATACAGTGTTCAAGCCTTTTATTATTTATTATAATTTTACTGAGTTCATCAAAAGCAACAACAAAAAGTGTTGTCGATAGAGGTGAACCTTGTGGAATACCGTTGTATAAAGGCAACGTGCTTGAGAGAGTATTATTAACTTTACTTAGAAATTTTCTACTGCTTAAGAATGATTTAATATAATTGTATATTTTAGGCCCAACTGACCATTCTGACAATCTTTTTAATACAATGTGGATCCCAACTCTATCGAACGCTTTAACAAAATCGATCGACAGAATTGAGATATGATTTTTTGCTGACAGATTTTTGCAGATCATATGATCCAAGTAGAAAAGAGCATCTATTGTACCGGATCCGGGCAGAAAGCCTACTTGGTTAGGAGAGATTAATTTGTTTGATTTTATAAACCATATTAACCGCTTAGAGATGATTTTTTCTAATATTTTACCAATGCAAGGGAGCAAAGATATTGGCCTATATGACTCCACGATATCCGCAGATTTATTGGGTTTCTTTATTGGAATAACAATTGCGGTTTTGTAGACTTGAGGAATAATGCTATATTCAAATATATTGTTAAAATGTTCAAGAATTCGAAGCTTGAACATAAATGGAGAATTTTTAATCATCATGTAGGGGATTTTGTCGATACCAGGAGTTTTACCCTTAGATGTTTTAATAGTGGATTCAAGTTCACTAAGAGTAAGAGATGTTTCCATATATTTGGCTTTACCGCAACAGTTGAAACATGTCGGCCAATTCAAAGTATTAGCCTTTGTGGACCGAAATAACGTTGAAAAATTCGAATCGCTAGAGTCCGAGGACCAAGTTTTAGCAAAGGTATCGCAAATCAATTGGGAATCGCTAATGGTAATGTTATTAATTTTGATACTTCTTATAATCATTGTGGAGTATAAACCAACCAAAGTTCTAATGTTTTTCCACAAAACCGATACAGGGGTGTTGGGATTAATAGTTTTTGTGAACTCACCGAAACTGTCTAACTTTGCTATTCTTTTAGCACGATTAAAAATGGAATTTTTTCTCTTATAATCTAATAGGTTCTTGATAGAGAAAGTACGACGTAATAAGTGCCAAGCGTTTTGTTTGGAGTCTCTTAATTTTTTTAAATCAGGCGACCACCATGGGACAGCGTTCGAGGTTTTACTGTATGTAGTTTGAGGAATGGAATTATTTGCGGCTGAACGAAGAATTTTGGTAATAACAGCAGCCTCTTTGTTAGTGTTTGTGGAAACTGGAGTTTTAATTTTACTGTCATTCAAAATATTGTTTTGGAAAGTTGTCCAGTCTGCTCGTTTTAGGTTAAATTGCGCAGTTATTGGGCACTGGAAGGCCGAACGAAGTCTAAGGCTTGTTATTGCTGGAAAATGGTCACTATTGTACAGGTCATCAATAATGCGCCATGTACATAAAGGCGTTAGCTGGGGAGAGCAGATGGCTAAGTCAATGTGAGTGAAAGAATTGTGCGTGCTGAAATGGGTTGGGGACCCATCGTTTAGGATACACAGATTAGAGAATAAAACGAAGTCCTCTATTTCTTTTCCTCTAGGGTTTGCTGTCTGTGAACCCCATAGTTGGCTCCAGCCATTGAGGTCACCCAAAATGAGAAGGGGAGAATTAATGTTCTTACAGAGATTAATTAGATCGGAGGATTTTATCTGTTGGGAGGGAGGGATGTATATGGAAATTAGGGTTACTCTAATTTTTAACTGAATTTCAATAGCTACAACCTGAAGGTTTGACAATAGGTTTAAGGGCTTGTGCGGGATGCTTTTGTGGATTAGGAGTGCAGTACCGTTTTTAGCTGTGGTGTTACCACTAAGATTATAGAAATAGCTATCAAATTTTTTTGGTGTAATTGGTTTTGAATTAAATTTACTGTGTGTTTCTTGAAGACAAATTATATCGGGGGATTGCTCCATTATAAGCATTTCTAAGTTGGAGTAATTATTAAGGTAACCACGTATATTCCACTGTAGAATATTAAGTACCATGAAATAATAATAAAAAGGGGAAGAGAGCGCTTACATAGAAGTATATACAATGAGCTAACATATATAGCCGAGAAACGCTAGTAAAAACTTTTGTTATTGAGAGTGTAAGGAATTAATCAATTCTATATTGGTTGAGAATTTGTTAGGAAATACTACTTATGTATTTTTTTTTTTTTTTTTCTTTATACTATAAATCGAAGTCTGTTCTAATAATTGTCCGAGAGAATGGAAGTGTCATTATCCAAGTGAGAGGGAGATGCCACGTCGGTGGCAGAATGTGTAGGATTAGGAGAGTATTTTTTGTGACTGTTATCGGGGGGAGAGGGGAGCAGGTTTGGATTTGTAGAATGAGAAAGAGAGTGAGTAGGGTTTGTTGAGAGCTGTGTTGTTAATACTTTGTTTATTGTTGGTATTGGAGAAGTTTGGGAAGGAGAAGTTGTATTTTTTAAGGAGTTTGTATTTGTTGATTCCGGTGAGTTTGTGGTGGAAAGAGAAGAGTTGGTAATTAAAGGTTCAACGAACTGAGATCGTTCATTTACAACAGTTATGTTATGTGGAGATTTATTTGTTGCGGCTGTTGTAGTTTCTTTGTTGTAGGATTTTGCGGCTTTCTCAACTGTTTTTATAACAGAGACGTAGGTTTTAGGAATATTAATTGGAGGGGGGTTCCTTTGCCGGTACAGAAGCCTGGCATCGAAGAAGGTGCACTTATTAATAGTTTTTATTTTTAAAATTTCCTTTTGTTGTTGAAATTTAGGACACGTGGAGGAATATGCTGGGTGGGGTTCCAAACAATTTGCACACATTTGGCGGGAGCAGCTTGTGGGGGGGTGAGGAGGAAAGTTACACGTAGCACAAGAAGGGTTATTTTTGCAATACTTTGCAGTATGGCCTAGAATTTGACAATTCTTGCAACGCATAGGGTTGGGGTAGTATTCCCGCACAGGAAGTTTATACCAGGCAATATCCAACTCCTTTGGTGGTTGATATAAATTAAATGTTAATAAAATAAGGCCAGTATGAATTTTTTTGTCCTCTACGTTTTTGGAAAATTTGTATATTCCTGTCACACCTTGGCTTTGAAGGTCGTTGAGTATTTCATTTTCTGGAGTTGGAATCAGGTTGCGGTCAAAGATCGTACCTTTGCAGGAATTAAGGGAGTCATTATATGTGACAGAAACTGAACACAGACCGCCAAAATTCTTCGTACGTATAAATTTTTCCGCAACTTTTTGGGTTTTGGTAAGAACTAACAGACTGCCGTCGCGAAGCATACTCACCGATTCTACTTCTGTACTGATGGAATCTAATGCTTTTTTCTTTGCAAACACACTAAAGTTGGTCAATGGAATATTACCCGCAGCTCTAATAGTAATGAATTTTGGGTCCTTCTTCTGAATATTTATACATGGAAGAGCAGGGAAGGTTTCCTTGGTAATGTTGATTTTTTTTCTTTTAATTAGGGGAGAATCCAGAGTGACTTCGTCAAGCACACTAAACCGGTTCCCCCGGTGTGGCGGGGAATCCCCCATCATTAAATTAAATTAAGTACTTTTTGATTTATTGAAGCTTTTAAAATTAGAAAGAAAGAGAAAAAAAAAAATTCCAAAATTTGGCACCGAAAGATTAGCGGAAGAAAATAAAACGAAAAAACTAGAGCGGTCTTAGACAAAACAACTGTTCGTGACGAGAGCTGGTCGGAGACTGATGAAAAGATAAAGTAATGTAATACAATAGTAAGTATAACATATTATATACCATTTTAAAGGTAAAAGAACAAGCACTCCATAACTGTAATTTGTTTTATACCTTAATGTGTCCGTTTGGAAGAAAAAAATTGTTGTTTCAAGGTCAACTTGTCACATTTTTCTAAAAATCAATATAACTCCTTCACAGCAATATTATGGACAAAAATGTGTATTACATTAATAACAACAAAGATATGCAAAATACCTTTCCAACAGTACTTCGTTAGTTCCGCTACCTCTCTTAGTTTATGAGATAAGTGACTTTTATTAAACCATTTATTTGTCCTTCAAATGGTCATAAATCCAAGATGGCTGACCAGCCCCCGATAAAAACCAGCCAAATAGCTTGGCAGCTATTCTGCATTTATGCCTTTGTTTCTCCGTTGAATCAGACTCCAGTTAATTAAGTACAATAATTGTTAAATTAATGCACCAAACACTTATTTTGGGTATTTATTCAAACTACTTGGGACTGACCGTACAGAACTCGATCTGAGCAACTGTACATTTGCTTGCGTACTGTACTTTCACAAAATAACACCAAGGAGTTTCACTTATTTGAACATTTTTCACTCTTTTACGTTAGTTTGTTTTCGAGTTATTTGTCTTTGTTTTAATGAGTTTCGATTCTTCTAACCGATAAATTAAGTTTTTGACTTATAACCGAATATTTTTAATAGCGGTCCGTCTGTTCAACCTTTTCGAGTCTAACTCTTTTCAATTCAAAATTAATTTCAATACTATCATGATAGATTTCAAAGAGACGTGAAATTAATTATTTATCACTCAACAGATTATTAATAAAACAGACTCAATATTTGTGTGAATTCACTTGACTCGTGTTTCATGGCACGCACGCAAACCGGACTTTCTCTTTTTGCAACTCATAAACTGCTGTCCTATCCATTCCTTTCGCAGTAACTACTGACCGAAAGATCTCGCCATCTCGCTCTCTCCCACCATGATCGGCTCTCTAAGCAAGTCCCGTAGGATGGCGTGATGTAAAGTTTATATAGAAAAAAATCCTTCTAGAACCTTTGATCACGCCATGCTACGGGACCCGCTCTCTCCTTCTAATGGTGAGAGAAGCAGACGCCGATATCTGCAGTGCTGCACAGCGAAATGGGAATTGGCCGAGCGACCAAAAACACAGGGTGACTCACCAGGTCTAATGGAAATTGGCCGAGTGACCAAAACACAGGGTGGCTCACCAGGCTAACCTCACAAGCGTTCCCTGTCGGTGATGTAGATATTTCTCGCACAAGCTGGTTCAAAGAAGGTATGCGTTTCAAGCAGTGTTGGCCAAAACTTATACAATCATATTTTGTGCATGTGTGAACCGTTGAGAGAGGTTGTTTTGCAGAAAAATTCTCTCCGCGCGGTACACTGAAAAGATTGTTTTTCGAGGGTTGTTAAACTTTAAATCATGCAAATGATTTTGCAATGAAATTGAGTTTACTATTTCTCAATCTATTCCTAATTTAGATTTTGAAAGAAATTTGTTAATAGCAGACTTTAACTTAAATATTAATTGTGCCCTTTCTTCATTAATAATCTTATCATAATCTGAATGACACGTCCTATAGTGTCTTCACAAAAAATTTAGATGCGCGAGTTACGTTGCTCCTGCAACAGTTTGCCAAAAAATAAGATCTTTCACCTGGCTCCAACTGCCAGGAATACAAAACACGTCCGAGTGGTAGCTAAACTGATTTATTACTAATTACAAAGTTGAAATTGATTAATAAAGAATATACAATAAATGCTTAATAACTAATACTACAATACAATCATAATGTGTTTGTGCAATTGCCCAAATGCTTAATCAGCTATTTGGCTTGCACTTGATAACCCTGCGAACGGAAACAGGTATCCGGTCAAAATATCTATAGCGCTAGAAAACTGCAGCGATGGCAAATAGTTCTGAGGTGTCTGCCCTTGGATGGCTGGGGTGAATGACTATGTCATAACTCCTCCCCCCTTATGGTAGAGCGTAGGCCACAGAGATTTTGATGTGGCTGGAGCGATTTCTGGACCCTGTACGATGTAGCTGATGATCTTCTTCCTTTTTGCTATGATGAAAGTTGATGTGATAAAGATGGCCATTAGTACTATTGCGGTGTAAGTGATTATTTGATTGTTGAATGTTATGTTGTTAGTTTGAAGTAGCATCTTTTCTTGTTGAATATTTTCTAATTTTAGTTTTTCAAGTGATAGAACGTCCTTAGTTGAATTTGTGGTGATACTTGGGTCAGGTACTGGTAGCATATATGTTTGCTCCCAGTATTCGGTTGTCGTGTCTTCATATGTGATGCCATTAATTTGTATGCTGCAATCTCTGAATTGAATTAACTGGGTTCCTTTAGTTGTGAGGGATGTGTTGTCACAATTTGATTTTATAAGTGTTTCTGGCGTGTTTATTAAGAGAATGTTGCTGTGTTCTATTTGGATGATGTCTTGCTTCTTTCCAACGTCGTTCATGGGGCAATTAGCTTTTTCCTTGTTCATCAATTTTCCGATGCATTGTGACTGGTCTGAGGGTTCTTGGTGTTGTGGGGCTCCGCATAGATACATGTTTTCGATTTTGGGACAGATTTCAGAAAAATATTGAATCTCTTGCTCATTGTACATAATATATGGCTTAACATCAATTTCTAGGGTTTCATTGATTGGGAGTGTTATTAGGTGAAATAAGTTGTAGGATTCATTTGAAAGGACTGGGATTTGTATATTTAGTATGATTTTAGAGGAATTATAGTAAGCTTGTAATTTTATTATTTCATATAAATGTTCTTCTGATAATATATTAAATGATTTATTGTTGGTTATTTCAAAAATTTCTTGTAATTCTGAAAGACTTAATATAGATTTGGAAATTATACTTAATTTAGCAAGTGTGACTGTTTCTGCAATTTCGCTTAAATGATTCGTAAGCAGATCAATATTGTAATTGATTTGATTAATATATTGTTGTTCTTGTATTATGTCTTCAATGTCTTTAATTTTATTAGCATTTTTATTAATGAAATTTTCAATTTTTTCTTGTTCTTTATTTATGTGTTCTGTGATATTTGTGATTCTTTCCGATAATTTATGGTTGTACATGGAATGACTGTTAACAATATTGCTAATATTTATTGATCTTTCTTTTATGTTCTCAATTTGTTTGTTAATTGCAAATGCATCGTTTGCATCCATGTTACCTGTAATTGTTTTTATTACTGTACCTAGTCCGTTAATTATTCCGCGCTTTTGTCTTTTTATTGGTAATAAGAGTCTGTATTTTCTTTCTAATTCATTTAGCTTTAGTTTTGTTATTGCCATGGTATTCGTTGTCGATCCATATTTTTCGAACTTTTGTAGTGTACTGTAAATATTTAGTATGTTTTTACCATATGTTTCTAAGTCTATTACGTGAAGGATGTTTCTATGGGTTATTATTTGTTTTGCTGTACCCAGGAAGTATGGAAGGATTCCTTGATTATTATTAAGGTTTTGGATTTGGATGGGCTGGGATGTGATTGAGGATATTCTGAAACTATTAAGAGGAGGAAACAATAAGATTGTGTTTTGTTTTCCTTATTCTAGCTTTATGTATTTTTTTGTTACATGTAGTTTCTATAGTAATATTGTTGTCTGTTTTGACTTTATGCTTGGAAAAACGTGGTGTAATTTTATTTCGTTTACTATTTTTCCTATAAACTGTGTCGTTTTCTTTTACTTGTTCTGGGGTTTCTCTGTTAATATTTAGTTTTTCTATTCTTTGATTTTTCTTGTTTTCCATATGTTGTCTAATTATGGGATATAATTTTTCTTGAAATTCATTAAGTTTTTGTAGGTAATCGTGTTCATTATTATATTTGATATTGTTTTCAAAATTGAGTGTTCTACCGTAGTAAAGTTCAAAGGGTGTAAGTTTAGTAGCAGAATGTATTGAGTTATTATAAGTTATTAGGGTTTCTGTTAATATTTCGTCATGATCTAAGTCTAGTTTGTTTGTTCTTCGTTTTGCTTGTACCAGGCGATAAATTTCTGTGAGTGTCGAGTGTAATCTCTCGACTGGTGCATTGCTAGTTGTCTGTTGGAAAGAGGTGCAGTGTTGTTCGATATTGAATTGTTTGCAGAAATCTGTAAATATTAGGCTTGCGAATTCTGAACCTTGATCATATACTAATTTCTTTGGGATGCCGTAGTGGCTTATGAAATTTTTGAGGGATTTTAATATTGAGAGACTTGTTCTATCTGGAAGTGTGTAGGCTGAGGCAAATTTTGAAAATTTGTCTATGATAGTGAGTATCTGTTTGTGATTGATAGTGTAAACGTCGATATGAACGATATCTAAAGGTTTTAATGGTGTTTCTGTTTTTTGAAATTTTGGTTTTTGGGGATGTCTATCGTATTTAAAAATTTGGCATTTTTCGCAATTATTGATTATTTTTGTTATCTTAAATTTAAGTAAGGGAAAGTAATATTTTCTTTTAAGATGATGGAGAGTTTCAGTGATACCTCTATGATTGCTATTTTCGTGATATTCCTTGATGATTTGATCTTGTTCATCATTATTCGTTATATCTTGGAGGATAGTCGTGCATCTGAGGATTTTGAAAATTTTACTATGAGAAAAATACTTGGAGTAAACGCATTGAACAATTTTGAAGATTTCATCATCTGTGTAGATTACTGAGAGTTTATTTGGTGGAAGAAATTTTTTGAAAATGTCTGTTATTGATGTTTCATCAAACGAAGGTTGTTTAATGATTCTTCTTTGTTTGTTCCGAAAAATTATGTCTAAGGTATTTGAAGCGGTTTCTCCTTTTTCAAGAATTATCTGGATGTTAAACTCATTTAGCGGTAGTTCTGATATGTGAATTCCACTATCAAAGTTTTCGTCCGATGAATGAATTGTTGAGCCTTGTGTGGCTACAATTGATGCAGTATCATTAATATTTACTTCCATATCGGAGTTTTTGTGTTCTTCTATTTTTACACGACTTAGAGCATCTGCGTTTGTGTTGGCCTTGCCTTTTTTATAAATAATATCATAGTCGTACTCTTCTAATTTTAATTTCCATCTGATTAGCTTTGTGTTGGGTTCTTTTAAACCCATTAACCAGGTTAACGGTCTATGGTCTGTCACTATTGTAAAGCGTCGTCCGTAAATGTATGGCCTAAAATATTTTGTACTCCATACGATTGCTAAGAGCTCTTTTTCGATGGTTGAATAATTTGTTTCGGAGTCTGATAATGTTCTGCTCGCATAGCAGATGGGTTTATCCTTGCCTATGGGTCCTTGGGAAAGGACTGCTCCCAGGGCTACATTGCTCGCATCTGTTGTTACTACGAATGGTTTTGTAAAGTCTGGGTACTGAAGTAAGGGATCGTTAGTTAGGAGGTTTTTGCAATGCTCGAACGTTTTGACGTAAATCTCCGTTAGTTTGACGACTTTGCCTTTTTTCAGGCATTCTGTTAAAGGTTTTACTATATTAGCAAAGTCCTTAATGAACTTTCTGTAATAGCCGAGTAGTCCTAGGAATCCTTTGATTTCTTTCTGATTTCTTGGGATTGGGAAATTTTTTATAGCACTAATTTTATCTGGATTCGGCTTGATGCCATCGGTTGTTACTACGTGTCCAAGAAATGCAATTTCTTTCCTGAGAAATTCCGATTTGTCTGTTTGAATTTTAAGATTACATTCTCTTAATTTTTGGAAGACTGCTTTTATGTTTAAAATGTGTTCATTTAGAGAGGTAGAGAAAATGATAATATCATCAAGATACACTAAGCAGTTTTTCCCAATAAGGTCTTTTAAGGCGTGGTCCATTACTCGTTGAAATGTGGACGGGGCGTTTTTTAAGCCAAAAGGCATACGTTTGTATTCGTAATGCCCATTTTCTACTGTGAAAGCTGTTTTCTGTATGTCTGTGTGGGCCATCTCTATTTGATGGAATCCACTAGCAAGGTCAATGGTTGTGAAATATAAGCATTTTCCAAGTTTATCAAGAATGTCAGAGATATTTGGGATTGGGTATCGGTCAGAAATAGTTTTCTTGTTTAATTGCCTATAGTCAATGACCATTCGCCACTTTTGTTTTCCGCTGGAGTCTAGTTTTTTGGGCACCACCCATACTGGTGAGCTCCAGGGTGAGTAGCTGTGTTGTATGATTCCCTGTCTAAGCATGTCTTCGATTTGCTTCTGAACCTCCTGTTTATGGATGTAAGGGTACCTAAAAGATTTTGTGTGTATCGGGATATCGTCAACTGTTTTAATTCTATGCTTTACATTATTGGTAAAGGTTAATTTGTCTCCTTCCCTAAAGAATATATCATGAAATTCGTTACAAAGATTAATTATAGCTTTCTTTTCTTCGTCATTAAGGTGGGGTGTTCTTATTATATTTTCTACGTTACTTTCTTTGGAAGGGGTTTGGAAATTTAAGTTGTGCAGTTCAATATACACCGATTGATTATATGCTTCTGTTTTCAATGGTTGCTCTAAAATGATTTCGTGGTCTTCATTTAATTGGTTCTTTATTTCTACCATGCAGAACCAATCTTGTGCTAAATAAAGTCCTTCGGATACATGTATCTTTGGGGCTAATTCAGTTTGTTTAATGAAGACGTCACCATTGCATATATCTACGGGGAGTCTATTTAAGCTTTTAGACATTGCTGGTATAGTTATTTTACCAGATGTCAGGTTTGGTTTTAGGTTTATTGGTAAGACAGTATTTTCGGTTATGAGTTTTTGTTTTGCTAAGTCTATTTTTGCATTAAGTTGCTTTAAAATGTCTAGTCCTATTAAGCCGTCGAAGTAATTGTGAAATTTAAATAACCAGAAGGTGAAGGTACTATCTTCTTTGAATTCTGTGAAAGCCGGTAAAATGATTTTCTTATTTATTTTGTAACTTTGCAGAATTGTTGTTATGTTAATTGGAGGGCATTCTATATGCTTTTCTGGGTCTATAAATTTTGGATTGATAAAAGAGGAAGATGCTCCTGTGTCAATTAGGAATCTAAGATCCCTCCCGAAAGGAGAACTTATGTTTATGAAGGGTAATGTAGTTCCATGCTTGTTGATTTCTAGGTATCCTGTGGGTTTCTCGAGGCACATGTCCGAAAATTTGGAGTGTCGTCAATATTGCATAGGTCTTCTATTGCATGATCTTCTTTATGCTCTTCGTTCATGTAGTGAACTTCCCTTGGTCCTTGATGAGCGGACCTATTGCTTTTCATTGTGTGGTCCGTACGGGAAGTGAGTCTAGTGAATCCTGTATTCGTGTCCATTGGTTCTGGTTTAGGGTAGGTAATGGCTCGTGTTTGGTTAAATGGGTTGAGAGGGGAATTGTTTCTATTTAAGTTAATATTATTATTCGAAATGTTTCGATTGAAATTATTATTATTGAAACCACTTTGTCCGTACTGATAGTTGTTTCTGTAAGGCATTCTGAACTGACTAGGATGTCTATAAGGTATGGGTTGTCTTTGATTATAATTCTGTTTATAAGGAGGATAGGGATAATAATGATTATTCAATTGTCTAGTGTACCTAGGTGTATTATTGTAGGTGTTATTCCCTGTTTGTTGGTAATAAATATTTTGTTCCTTAATGCAACATGATAGTGCTGCTGCGAGACTATCTGGTCTCATGGCTCGTATATTTGAACCCAAAGGTTCTTTCAAGCCCACGAGAAACGAATTAAGGCACATTTCTGTAAACATATCCTTTTTCGATTTTATGACATTTCTGTCCGTTTCGTTCAATAGTAAATTGTTATTAAGGGTAGACTGAATAGTTATGATTTGGTCATAAAATTCTTCGACGGATGTTTTTTGTCTTAAATCATGTAAGTCTCTAATTAATGACGTTTCAGTCCGTTTATCAGCGTAGTGTAAGATAAGGTTATTCTTGATTTCGTCCCAGTTGAGTGGAGTACCGTACATATTTAAAATGTCATTCGCTTGGCCTTCAATTTTGTTTCTAATAGCCCTAAGCAGAATTTGTCCGTATGGTGTTTCGTCCGTTCCGCGTATTAACTGTAGAATTTCTTCCACGTTGTTAATAAATTCATGTAGTGACTTTGGATTACCGTCATATTTAGGAAGGTCCTTAATAACGTCCGGGATCCTTAGGTTATTAAATAATTCACTAAGGTTTTGGTTAATAGGCGGAGCTGCTTGGATGCTTATATTGCTTGCACTTGCACTCTGGTTTAATGGTAGACTCATATTGTTAAAATTAAAATTTTCGATTGCTATACTTTCTGGAATTGAATTTAGACTTCGATGTTCTCGAAAGTAGGGCAAAAATTGAAATTTTCTACGGCTTTTTTGCATTAATTAAAATATCAAAACAATATTAAACCACTTTTCCGCTTGATCTGTTACTTTATATTATCTTTCTCTTTTTTTTTCCGTTACACACTTTGTATTTGTTTAATATTACTTTCTTCTTTAACTTTGTATTTAAACAAAAATATTTGTATTTTGTAAAATATTTGTATTCTTATTTTGTATTTTAATTTACCGATATTTTGTACTATAAAAGAATTTTTTCTTATTGTACTGCTGATGTATTTAAGTTAAACAATTGGAATAAATGAAATTACACTTCGTTGTGTTTTATAAACTTGCGATTCACTTGGTTACTTATGATAATACAATGTTATAATATATTTTTTTTTTCTATTTTTTTTTTTTTTGATATGTATATTTTTTTGTTTTTGAGCAAAAGATTTCAATATAAACTTACATCAGCCCAAGAATCAGTATCGGTCCCATCTGGAGTTTAAGTTCTTCCGTTTGTTAAGAATTGATATTCACCTATCTGGACACCGGCTCTAACTTTGATATTCCGTCAAAATTAGTTTTGTGTAGTTGTATGCCACCGCTACACAAAAACGCCTTTCGTAATTTCACTATTTGTTCAGTTGTATGCCACCGCTGAACAAATTATTACTTTTCAATGTCACAGGTAGTCAAACGGAATGCCGACTGCGCCATTTACGTTGCTCCTGCAACAGTTTGCCAAAAAATAAGATCTTTCACCTGGCTCCAACTGCCAGGAATACAAAACACGTCCGAGTGGTAGCTAAACTGATTTATTACTAATTACAAAGTTGAAATTGATTAATAAAGAATATACAATAAATGCTTAATAACTAATACTACAATACAATCATAATGTGTTTGTGCAATTGCCCAAATGCTTAATCAGCTATTTGGCTTGCACTTGATAACCCTGCGAACGGAAACAGGTATCCGGTCAAAATATCTATAGCGCTAGAAAACTGCAGCGATGGCAAATAGTTCTGAGGTGTCTGCCCTTGGATGGCTGGGGTGAATGACTATGTCATAACTCGCGTCCCACCTTTTTATTGCAAATCATGCATGAGGTTCGCCTAAAAAATTTTCAAAGAAAAAATACTGATTCTTCCATTCCTTATTAAACATTTGGTTCAGTGCAATCATAAAATAGTCTGGTGCGATTTTGCTTACTTGAAGTCTGCACGTCGATTGACTGCACATGATACGAACGATCGCTAGTGTCGGTGTGAAAACCCGACGAGTTTTGTCGTGTACATTTGATTTAGCCGAGAGAAAAAATTAGCATGCCTATGCGTGCCTATGGCGTGGCCAACACTGGTTTAAAGACATTAAGCACCTCAAATACAACACGTATTTGATTTACAACACGTCAATATATTATTTGTGTTTTCTTCCAATTAGGAAACAACGATATGAGAATGTGTCAATAGTAAAAGGACGATTGACTCAAGAGAAATTCAACATAATCATTGACATGTAAACGAGCTTAATTGCATCACTGGCATGAAGTACCTTTGTAGATTTTTATGTGCGACAGTCAGTCGAATATGGATCAGCATGTGGTCAGTTATTTAGATTGGTATCCATAAATTACATACAATCAAATACGATTAGTTTTTATAATTTCTTTAATTTTCGCCTTAATAATATACAATCACATACATATGTACATACAGTGCAAGCAAATATGTACAAAACAATAACAAGGAAACTGTTACTGGTTAAAATTTTACTTCAATAAAGTATATAATAATAATAATAAAGTATATAATAATACTAAGATTAAGCAAAAATACTGATGTAAAATAAATTACAGAATTAAATACTCATTGAAGTTAGTGAAATGTGAAATAATGTGAACACTAATAAATAAAAATTAGTATATGCATGAAATATATTATAAATGATACTATATGAGATTCTTCTTAATTACTTTCCAACCTAGGAAGAAAGATTACATAAATACAAGCTTTACTTTAGTTAATGTGAATAAGTATCTGGTACGTTAAAAGACATCAATGTTTATCTTCTTTTTGATTATTATTTCTTTCAACATACACTGGCCGATAGCCATTTTGTAACGGGCTGGTGGACAACATATTCTAAAGGATTTTGGTCCGCTGATTCCAAAAATGATAAAATAAAAAAAAATGAAACGAGCCGTTTTCGAGATAATCGGTTTTTAAATTTTTGGCCACTTTACGCTAAGGTCCATCCACTTGAAGAGCCACTACACCTGACATATGTAACCGATTCGATTACAACTAAGATTAAATTCAAGAGAAAGGATGCACGCATATTTTTTGCTAACATTACTTTGAAATCCGAAAGATAGTTTAAAAGCTTTTGCTGAAATCGTACCTTCAAAAGAGGAATTTTTTAAGAAAAAAGACAAAAAACTGCTATATATCTGTATGTAAAAATATGTTCCCGAAACTTTTTTACCCTTTTTATTTTTTATATCGATAGATTGGACATTTACGCGAATTTTAAGCTTAATATCAAAAAAATCTGCACAGAAATGGTTTCTTCGTGCGCGTTTAAGTAAATTTAGTGCTTTTCGCAAAAAATACTAAATTTTGAAAAAAAAGATAAATAAATACTTTTTAAATTAAAAATGATTTTTATTTGTGCTTCTTCGCTTATATAAGTGGGTTGGTGTTTCCCTAGTCCAACTCCAGCAATAGTCCGCCATCATAGTTGCACCCCAGGATCCTTCATAGCGCTTTTCAATTGCCATCATTTGCGGGTGGAATCTTTCCCATCCTCGTCGCTTACTGCAACCAAATTTTGCGGGAAGGAGTCTAGATGAGAGTTCAAGAAGTGCATTTTCGATAAAAACACTGGCCTGCGAGAAATGAGCATATCATAGGCCGCAATAACATCAAATTTACACCACTATGCAAGTCATACACGTTACAACCGTTGGTACAACCACAGAATAAACAGTATACAGAATGCGCATGTCGCCCAACGAAGCAATCTGAATTATGGGTGCGGGCCGAAAGCAATAGGGGGATAACAAAATTTGGTTAACAGAGCTTTGTCGCTGTTAATTTGTCGGGCGACGAAGTTCTCTGCTGTTATTAGTTAGGCAAGTTTCATCAAAAGAGCGAGTTCAGTGCACACTCTACCAACAAACACACATGATATGACAGTGCTGTTTCTCTTGTTCACGTTCGTTCGAAGATCTTTTCGAATGAGTATGAAGGGATCGGAAGATCGACTTTGTTTCTTTTATTTTGCACTAACAATGCTAGCGAATATGCGTAAGAAGAGATAATCGAGCACTCGTATGTTAAGTAAAGTGTGAAAGAAAGAATCGATCCATTTATGGTGTACAGCGGGCGATGAGAAGAACGGTGCGATTCGTCTTCTTTTGTTTCTCTTACAACAACAAACCATGTGCAGCCGTCCGTCCGTCTGGATTTGTTTTCAATTTTGCATTTTATGGTTTTTGGAAGGAATTTTGCTTTCGTAGCTTTGTTCTGCTTCTTGTTCGATGTCCAGGCTTTGTAAAGCGCTGGCACGATCTCCGTTGCGAGCATAGTGTGCTGTTGAAGAATTTGAATAGACAGATGATCTACTTTAGTCGGCATATCAGCACATTGAATACGTTATACGAGTAACATTAAAAAGTTAATGGAAACCCTGTTATGGGGTTAAACGAATGTTTTTTAAGAATTTGAAATAACACGAGATAGAAAGAAAATATAACTCCGTTTATAAACATTTTTTTAACAATTCATAGATTATCAATATTCTATGCATTTTTCTCATGATTTCTTCTTTTTTTACACAGTAGTTTTGTTTTAGAAAACGAAACAAGTGCTAGTCGACAATTTTTTAGGAGTTTGATATGCCTGCGAAAACATTCCTACATCTTCCTCGTGTAAACATATACATATATTTGTACAAACATATGTATTGTACGGGTATGTGTGTACATATTTATAGTACAATAGAAATGCTGTAGGAAAAAGTCGACTGAGCAACGATGATACCGAATGATGACGAAGTTGCCGTCGCGAAATGTTGATCAGCTCACTCGGTTCTGTTAGAAACACCAAACGAGTTGAACTTTACAGAAACAAAGGCTGTTAAATGCTGGTCGTAATATTATTAACAGCGGACGTAATGTTAAGTTAACAGTGGTCGTAATATTGCGACCACGGAACAAAATTTTTTTTGTATGAGATGCGCATTCTGTATACTGTTTGTTCTGTGGTACAACATGGTTAGCAATCAAGTTGTGTGTTTTGCCCACAAACGATACAACCTCTTTGTACAACTTCATTTTGCAAACAATTCATTTTGAGTAAAGATGACGTCTGATGTTATAAGATATATGTTAATAAAATGTTAATAATGTTAATAATATGTTATGTTAATAAAATCACGCATTTCGGCTGTGTCTTCCATTTTTGTGTTGTTTACTCGGCAATTAAACTCCAGAATCTTGCCCACACACGTGCTTCTCCCGCAAAGTCAAAATGAGAATGAAGTACCAAATCGCATGGCCAGCCCACAAACGTTACAACCGACTTGTACAACTTGCCAAAAAATTTTGATTTTTCGTACAACCGAAACACAACTTCATACAACAAGCCCACAAACGTTACAATCTTGTAGACAACCTGCTCAAGTTGTACCAACGGTTGTAACGTGTATAGTAGGCCTGCTTTAGTAAGAAAGGAAAACGTTATTCTGCCACCTCTTCATATTAAGCTCGGATTAATGAAAAACTTTGTAAAGACTTTGGATAAAAGCAGTAAAGCATTGAAGTACCTGCAGACCAAATTTCCCCGATTGTCGGATACCAAAATAAAAGTGGTTATCTGATAAAATATTTATATCACACCTAACACCAGACGAAAATGCAGCATAGCAGGCATTTAAAGACGTTGTTAATGGCTTCCTAGGAGATCACCGACACGAAAGTTTCACCCCTATAGAAAGTTTGCTAAATAAATACAAACGAATTGGTAAGAATGTAAACCCAAGTATTTATTTTTCTGAATTAATTTCATATATTCTAAATTTATATTAAAAGGAGCTCGAATGTCTTTGAAGTTACACTTCTTGAACTCTCATCTAGACTTCTTCTCGGAAAATTTGGGTGCTGTAAGCGACGAGGATGGGAAAGATTCCAGCTGCAAATGATGGCAATTGAAAAGCGCTATGAAGGATCCTGGGGTGCAACTATGATGGCGGACTATTGCTGGAGTTTGACTAGGGAAACACCAACCCACTTATATAAGCGAAGAAGAACAAATAAAAAACAGTTTTAATTTAAAAAGTATTTATTTATCTTTTTTTCAAAATTTAGTATTTTTTGCGAAAAGCACTAAATTTACTTAAACGCGCACCAAGAAACCATTTCAGTGCAGATTTTTTTGATATTAAGCTTCAAATTCGCGCAAATGTCCAATCTATCGATATAAAAAATAAAAAGGGTAAAAAAGTTTCGGGAACATATTTTTACATACAGATATATAGCAGTTTTTTGTCTTTTTTCTTAAAAAATTCCTCTTTTGAAGTTACGATTTCAGCAAAAGCTTTTAAACTATCTTTCGGATTTCAAAGTAATGTTAGCAAAAAATATGCGTGCATCCTTCCTCTTTAATTTAATCTTAGTTGTAATCGAATCGGTTACATATGTCAGGTGTAGTGGCTCTTCAAGTGGATGGACCTTAACGTAAAGTGGCCAAAAATTTAAAAACCGATTATCTCGAAAACGGCTCGTTTCATTTTTTTTATTTTATCATTTTTGGAATCAGCGGACCAAAATCCTTTAGAATATGTTGTCAAACAGCCCGTTACAAAAAAAAGTGTTAATTTGTAGGCTAGTGATATCAGCAGATCTCTCGTATTAAGTTATTTCATATTTGCATTCATAAACAAGTTGGTGAATTTCCTGAAGGTAAAATTGAAGGTGTAAACTTTATAACAAATAAATATGAGAAACAAACAACAAATACGCTAAACGGGGCTACCTTAACATGTAAATAGTACATAATGGGGTTAGGGGAAGATGGATAGAAAATTGGTTAGGTATTAAATTTAATAATTATGTTTTTTTTTAATAAAAATAAAACCAAACATTTATTTATTTACAAAAATAAAAACAATATAAACGAATGTACTTATAAAAACAAATAAATTTCTACGACAGTCAGACCAGCGCTAAACCAAAACAGCGCTAAACGAAACAGCGGGGTCTTACCGTAAATTGTTTTCGATATGTTATGTACATATACTCAATTGTTTTTACACGGAAATTGGTTTTGCATACGAACAATGTCTTTTTTTACACGGTACAGGAAAACCCGTGTAAAAAAAGACATTGTTCGTATGCAAAATAGGTGATTGGTTCCTTATCTCTAAAACATATTGAAATTAGTGAAAAACAATGATTTTTTAAGAACAACTATTCAGGGTTATTTTATTAAATCACATATATAATGTGTTTTTACACAAGCATAGTTATTAAAGAAAAAAACATAGTTCAGAAAATATTAACCAAAGACTACAAGACTGGAAACTCCTCTTATTTCGTGAGAGAGCTCAAAAAAATGTCCGTCCGCGTGTTCACATACATTGTATGTGAATTTCATGGTGAAATTGTCGACTTGTTACAAGCTAAAACAGGCCAACACAAAGCATGATATCTGAAAAGGTAAACCGTTTTGCTTTGTTACCACACCGCCACAAAATGATGGGGTGAGTTAGTGGCAGGGATACCAATGACACAACTTTATTACTAATTATTTTTTTGGTTTTTAAGTAAACATTAATAGAAAAACTACCTTGCATTTATGAGTTCTCGAGGTTTTGACGATTTCTAAGCTGTTTAGAAATATAAAAAAGTAATGTAAACTTATTTTTTTTTGTAATTCTTAATTTTTCTTTTATTTAAATTAAAATGTGTTAACACAAATAAATTTACACTTCTTTTATTTAAACTAAAATTAATTAAACATAAACAAATTCTCAATTCATGCATTTAAAATTAAATTCATTTAAATTAAAGACGAAAATAACTAAAATCACAATTATCTAAATATTAAACTAAATCTCACATTAATATTCAACAAAACAGGTTGGCATCTCTTTCGGCTAAAAATACGTGTGGTAGGTTAAAAACAGCTGATTAATTATAAAATATTCAATATTGTGCAACTATAAGACTTAAAAACGTTCCCTGATCATTTCTAGAAGCATGCGTAGGTTTTAAAATGTCGCCCTGGTATTTTTTACGAATTTAAGAAATCATATTTCTGGCTTATTTCTATGAAGAAGAACAAGAGTTGCATTCTCTTTTCTGAATTTTGTAAAGAAACTCCCGAGTTGTCAAAATTCACTCCCGAGTTGTCAAAATTACATGCGTTTTGTTTTTGTAATCTACGACACCCAAGCCTGATTTCACCAACACATTCAAAGCGAAAAAAGAGTTTCCAGTCTTGTAGTCTTTGATATTAACACATTGCACTAAAAGGGAATTCTTCTAAATTTGTGCTATTTACAATTGCTCTGACCAGTAAATTTGCTTGTATCCACAAAAAGGGAATTCCCTCTAATTTGTGATATGAACATATTTCACAAAAATTAAATTTAACCAAAAAAAATTTAAGCCCAAAAGATTTTGAATCGTGCTAAATGGAATAAAACCGTGTTAAAAAATTTAAAATTTGTTTATTTTCAAACCGTGTTAAATCAAAACCGTGTAAAATACGACCGTGTAAAAACAGAATTGAGTGTATTTGGAAACCTAGCGCTGCACACAATTTCGGGGAATCATCGGGTTGAAATAAAAGAGCGCTAAACGAAACAGCGTTAAGCGGGGTCTTACTGTACTGTGTAAAATGTGGGTGTATAAATTTATTATCGTTATATGGAACTGGTAGTTATATTTTGTATATATTTTGCATATATAAAAAACATAATATTTTTAATTATTTGTTTTGACGTTTCCAAAATGCAACTTCAAAAAGCAAATTTCACCTCAACGACCCCACAGTTTTTTACGGCGAGGCCACAAGTTTTTTGCAGCGAATCCAACTTTTCATACATAGTGTTAGCGAAATTCAAGCAAAAATGCATAAGTGTGTACACAGAATTTGTGAGTGTCCCATCTCGTAATCTCTGGTCTGAGCTCCATCTCGAAAATCTTCGCTGGACATAGCGCAAATTCTTTTCCGGTTTGGCAGTACCTTTAAAAGCAGTAGAAACCTGTGGTAGTACGTGGGTGTCACACTTGACATCTTGAGGCCGCCTCAGAAAAAGCTGTTTACGTTGCATACTGTTACACTATACAAAATTGTGCGCGTCCTCAAACTCGTGTACGTACAAGCGGTTGAGATTTGTTTGTAAGCGCTTTCATTTCAATGAAAGCACTGTGCGGAGTGATTGATTTGACGGGTCATCAGCAGCAGCAATGTTGTCCTTTACGTACTGTCTGTCTGTATCTACCGTATATTGGACTCTGCCTGTATTTATGAGTCCGCATTGTTCAAAATTTTTTAATCGTATTTTCCATTATTTCTTGTAAAACCTTCACTGTTTTTTACCCTTTCGGCGTCCTCCTTTTTTTCAGGAACTTTCAAGTTGTAAAAATTAACTAGTTAAAAGGGTTGACAGAAAAGAATTCTTGTTTTTTATTTATAATTCTAAGAAATGTATCCTTACTTTCCAGTATCTTCTAGGAATTAATAAATATTTTAAGTAATTTTTCTTAAATAAGAATGCGGAATATTTTCATATTTCAGAAATATGTAAATTGCTACTAATAATAATAAAAATAAAAATTACATAATACAATAAAATTCTTATCGAAAACAGTAATGTAAGAACAAACATAAAATCAGCCGAACCGGTTTTTTCATTTCCATACATTTTTTATTTCTACCGGCATGCATGTTTTCTTAAGTGAAGACCATGCTGTGGCTGCTACGCATAACAAAACAAAAATGAGAAGCAAGCAGATAAGACGAAATTTTCAGACCGTGCTTCGAGTTTGTATACATGTGTTAGCATTTGACGGTTGTGAGCAGAGATTAAGAGATTGGACACTCTCAAATTCTGTGTACATTCGCTGCAAAAAACTTATGGCCTCGTTGAGGTGAAAAATTTGTTTTTTGGGGGTGCATTTTGGAAACGTCAAAACAAATAATTAAAAATATTGTGTTTTTTATGTGTGCAAAATATATATAAAACATAACTACCAGTTCCATATAACGATAATATATTTATACTTCCACATTTCACACAGTATTTGTTATTTATTTTTCATATTTATTTAGGTATAAAGTAGTCGCTGTGCTAATTTTTTGTTGCAAATGCATAGTTATTTACCTATTGCGAAAAACCATTTCTATTAATAACTCCAGAATTGTCGCATTTATATTTTTTCATTTGTTTTCTAATATTTTTACAAATTAAGTATTGCTAAACATCGTTGATGTACTTGGGGGGTCAAATTTCCGCGTACACCTACCATTTTACCTTCAATTCACCAACTTTGTTTGTCTTCATCATCCCACTACACAGAGAAAAATGAATTCAATATATCATAGAACTCGCGTTCTTTGATCGAGATTCCAAATTTTATTGAATAACTTATATGAACTTGTATAATGTATTCCTTGACATAAATATTCCAATTCTACGATTTTACAAATGTGAATTCAATGAAAATAAATTTCCTTGTCTCAAAAAAGAACGAACCTAAATTGCAATAATGAGGAAAACTTTCCATGATTTACCTACTCTAAATTTGAGTGAACTGAATAGTGAAACTAAAGTAAAAAACAAAGAAAAGATTCATTGTTTTGTTTACATCTTTCTTAAATTTATGTGTTTTGACATTTAATCCCGTTATGAACAGAGCACCGTAGCATACACATTTTTTCGTTATTCTTTACTTGTGGTTTCAGTTCATCGCGTCGTTTCTTATATTCTTAGGAGTATTAATTGTTAATTTACTTTAATTTAATGAATGGAACTACTGAATTTTGCAACGTGAGTTTTAATAAATAAATGCAAGTGATAATGCAAGTGATCTCAATGATATATAAATATAACAAGCATTAATTTTTACTGTAGCCAACTACTATAGTTGTGGTGGAGAACGTCGACGAAAACATTTTAGAAGTACAAGAATTACTCGACCAATGGGGCTTTCCTTCCTTAAAGCAGTCATTTTACGAAAAAGGTATTGACTTGGAATGTTTAAGATATATTACATCGGAGGATATAAACGTATTAATTCCCGAATCCTGTCTCGGTTTGAGAATAAAATTTCGCGCACGAATTGCGGAATGGCATCTGGAAAAAGTAAGTAGTAGTTATTTCAATTTTGTAATATATTTTTTTGGTTAGGGATTTTGTGCACAATTAGCTGATACAGTCAGGGCAATTCTCGTTGTCAGTTTGACATGAAATTGTCAAGACAAGTTGTCACGGTGCTTGTCAATGCTTTTCAAATTGGTATTCTGGTTGTCAATTGACAGTGAAAGCTTTAATGCAGTAACATGCTGAAAAGCTTAGTGTTACAGAAACCAAAATGTAATTTTTGACAAATAGAACATGAAATTGCAAAGGAAAATACGAACGGACTACGGCAGAGCAGCTAGCGCACTATGTGCAGTTCATGCCCACCATGTGGAATGTGCTGAATATAGAAGAATATACAATATATATTATTATTTATTTAAATTTTATTATTTAAATTGTTTATTTATTTATTTAAATTGTTATTTAATTTATATATTATTTGTTTAAAACCAGATCCTGAAACATCTTTCAATGTAAGTAGCACCAAAGAATATGTAATAATATATTTATATTATATATTTATATTATAAAATTTTTTCATTGAAAGACCTGGTTTTAAACAAATAATATATAAATTAAATAACAATTTAAATAAATAAAAATAAATAAATTAAAAATAACAAAAAAATGTGCTGTTTCTCTTCTGTTCATTTGCTGATTTGTTCTGAAAATGTAGTTGTCAACAGCTATTTGGCTCTTGACAAAATTGTAAACAAAAGAGCTTTTAGGTGACAGCCAGAATACGAATATTGACAATTTGCTAAAAATCTGCGCTGTCAAGTAAAAGTTGACAACGAGAATTGCCCTGAGTGTCGAAATCTACCACGGATATTTCAGATTGGTTTTTAAGTTCAACTTCACCGAGGTCGTCACAATCGTCACCATCTGTGAGCGTTTCTCCGTCGACATCGCATAATTTGCAAAATTTTGTATGTATTTTCATTACGCCTGGAACGAGTTTATTTAGTAAATCAAAATTAATTATCTATTTATATCAGAATTCTAGGATTTGGAAACGGTTCTTCAGAGTTCACTCTTAGGGAAAGTTTTAAAATGTCAATTGAAAGCAACGAACAGCTTGTCACATAGAAACCGAAACGCTTTATGCACGATTATAGCACACTATTGGATTGGAAAAAAGCATCAAGCCTTGGCTGCCAATTACCAAGAAGCCGTTGTGCAGATATCATCTATTTCCGAACGAAAGGAAGGTGAGATCATAGTATTCATCGAATTAAACAACATAATTTCAAAGATTATTTTACAGGAAACATACCTGTCCTCAACTCGCGCAAGCAAAGGCAAATGGGCTTGCAGATATTATACCCTCTCACATGTGTTGTTCTAGAAAGAACTTATTGCACAGTTTTGGCGTTAAATTAAATTATCAACAAGCAATGAATATGTATGCTGAATCAAAGAACTCTTTTTTTTCTAAGTCAAAGATAGATATTGTTACTCATAATCGTAAAGTGAAAGAAATTATTAAGAAACATATCGGTAGTTTGGAAAATTTGTTCTCATTAAAATTAATAGATATTTTTGGCATAAAGTTTTATCTAAATAATATACTGGCAGTTGCAAGTAATAATGAAATCAGTTTTTACGTTATACAGTTTATAATTATGACAGTAAGTTAGCAAATTTATTTTATCACTGAACTCTTAAATGTTAAAAGTTTCAATGAGCACCTCCAAAGCTATATATTAGAAAAAAAAGCATGTATTCGAAAAATTTTGATATATATATGAACATAATAAGACTATGTAATGGTACCTATTGCATAAAATTAAGTTTACCTTTTATGTAATTTTGTGTTATATTATTAAAAAGGTTTTTATAAAAATAAAAGCTAATTTAAAAAAAAAATATATTATTTCTTTGTATTTAAACAGTTTTATTTCAATGAATTTCGTAATTGTGTCAATAATAACAAAGAACGTGATTCTTTGAAAATGCAACTTCGGTATTGTATTTCATATAATCAAAGTCTTTAATTTGTAAATTGAATTCAATGATTTCTAAAACTTTTCGATGTTGAATTATTGAATAGTTTCATGGTGTTTTACAGTTTTGAATTTTGAAAACATAGAACACATTCTTTATCATCCACACTTAGATTTCATTATTCATTAAAACCTGTTCTTAATTTGTCTACTTGTATTTTATAAAATAAGGAAAGATTTGTGTAAACTATGACTGAAGCATTTTACAAATCATAGATTTAAAATTCGTATTATTAGAGAATTGCTATGTATAACTGAGAATCATTAGTAGAATCATTAGAATTAATTAGTAGAAAACAATGATGATTTTCTATGATATTATAGAATCTTTTTTCTCTATATATAGAACTTTTTTTTATAATATATTTTAAAATAGAATATTTGATTCAAATTAATCAGTTCTTTTATTTAAAACATTAGAAGTGTAGAGTATAACAGATACTTGAAACGAAAGTAACAGAATCTAAAATTAAAATACTTTGTTCCTAATCGAACTTCCTGGAGGACTAAATTTAAATGGAATTCCAGCATTCGTAGCATTCTACAGATCTTAAAACATTTATGCCGCACACTCCTCCAGATACATCATTAATAACAGCACAGCTGGTTCCTGGCGAGCATTGTTCATTACAGGAATAAATTCCCAAGTGCGATTCACGGGGTCCCATCTGAAATTTGGTCTCCTTACTTTTTTCTGTTAACCACATAATTGTATTTGATATCTTTACCTCTACTGAATTCAAAATGTGACGTCCATTATAGCCTCCGATCGCGCAAATTGCGCCGTTCAGTACTGCTACAGCGTGATTTGTTCGACTCGTTTTCAATGGAGCCAATTCACTGGAAACCATTGCATGTACATTTAATTTCGTGACTATATTTATCGGTATGTCATTTGATGTTCCACCTACCACGTTCAGGTCTTCACCCATCGGAACAACAACAAACCCAGAACGGAATTCTATTGGAGTATCCTATGTGGCAAACAAACTCGTGCATAGATTGTATCCTGCTATTTTGATTGTATCCGGATATTTTCGTAAGATTGTAAGTTTGAATCAGTATTTAAAGAGAGAAATTATTACTTGTGCAGAAATGGCCCAGAATTGATTTACAACACTATTTGATGAGCAGTTCCTGGGCTGAGTGAAATTACTTGTGAGCAGTAGACGAGATTTTAGCGTCTTCAGGACCAATTTTAGTCTTTCCATAGTATTACAGAGTGGCTCCACCTTCTCCACCATAAAAGCAGTTGACAACAGACTCAATCGCACTTGAGCCAAAAGCTCTGTAAAGTGCTTCCTGCGATTCTCTGGTTCGTATTCGATCTACTTTGTTATTCGTATTCGATCCACTTTGGATACGTTTTCGTATCCACTTTATTTACTGAACTGTTTAGCATTTTATAAAAGAAACTCGGAACGCTGGGAAACCTGAAGCAATTGGAAACAATAATTTCAATAATAAAAGAAACCGTGGTGAAACATGAAACAGCTGATTTTTCGAACATACTGTATGACAGAAAACAAGAACAACAATATGGTTGCTCTCACGTATAATGTACATGAATTCACCAGTTCATAAAAAATAGACGTCAAACCAATTTTTGAAGCGGCGAATGCGAGAGTGTCCAATCTCTTAATTTCTGGTTGTGAGGCAGCCAAAATTTTAGCGCTAACATTGAGGCGAACATGGATCGAAAGCTGTTCCACTTTTTACACTCCACCAATCACAGCGTGTGAGTCTGGCGTTAAGATGCCTAGTGTGACACCCCACCTAGAATACATTTTACTTCCGAAACGTACGATTTCGTTTGTGCTACTGCAACCTTGATTATGCTGATACATTCGAAAATTACGACATGAGTTTTCTAGTTCGTACATGCATGTGTAGAAATTATTTTTGAGTTATTTGAGTACTAATGCACTAGCGTGTAGTCTTCAGAAAATGGAAAATTTAATTGGCAACTTGTTGAAGATCTTTGTAATATGTCTAATTTTTTGTAATTTAACCTCTATTGCACAGAAGAGTAGCGTAGGTACTATGATCTCTGGTACCGACTTTGGGACTACCAGCGAAAAGGAATCGTTAATTGATCTGCACGAAGAAAATTGGCATACCATGTTAAAGGGCGAATGGATGGTGGAGTTGTAAGTGTCCGAAAGTTGTTTTTTTAAAAATTTTTTTTTGAGAATGGAGTTTAGTACGTGTGTAGATTTTAGTATGCGGGTGTTTATTTATTGTTTCAACGGAAGGAACAGATTACTGTCTTCCCGAAAAGGCCCATCGAATTGTTGTTTTTGTTGTTGTTTGTGATGGAGACACCAAAAACAACAAAAAAAACATCCGTCGCTCTCCCCTACTTTCAAAGTTATAGCCATTTGAAATTAGTATCCCTATATCTTCTAAACTATAGAAGATATCCGGTATAGATATATACCGTTAGAAACGTAAGTTAAATACCTTTCATTTATGTAAAGTAAGATTTTACCGAAAAATGCATATTTTTGGAGAAAACGAGATTTTAATATTTGTACTATTTCCGCCCCATGAATAAAGTACAACATGTCATTAACCCACAAAAATCGCGCGATTTTTCATTTTGTAGTTTAGCGCCGCAGGCGAAAAATTGTTATGAAAAATCGCGCGATTCATTTCATTTTCTTAGTTTTCTCCTAAAATGCTGCACCGATTACGACGAAACAAAAAGCTGTGGAAAGCTAATGACCTCTACTTTATATTTCCCTAAATTTAATGGGTAAGTTATATGCTTTACTTTATTAATGGGGCGGAAAGTGTACTAAAATTATTGAAATTATGTTTACGTTTATGTCTCCAAAAATATGCATTTTTCGGTAAAATCTTATTTTACATAAATTAAAGGTATTTAAATTACGTTTCTAGCGGTATATATCTATACCGGATATCTTCTATAGTTTAGAAGATATAGGGATACTAATTTCAAATTTCAAAGGGCTATAACTTTGAAAGTAGGGGAGAGCGACGGATGTTTTTGGTGTCTCCATCACAAACAACAACAATTCGATGGGCCTTTTCGGGAAGACAGTAATTTAAGCCCCCATAGCATATGAGCGTTGGTGTCGCAACCCACTCCCAGCAAGTGACATGATCTGGTGCGCTTTGGCAGTGATGGGGCCCCTCTGGACTCTCGGTATATAAACTTATGTTTGTAATTCTTTAAGCTTTCTCTTTTACAGGTCGTGGTGTCCAAATTATCATTGTGCCTAGAAGCTTGCTTGTAGGAATTGAGATTAGTATCGTGTTGTCCCCTCCTACTCTTGTCAGTCTTGTGAGTTCATCTGTTGTCTTAGACTCTACTGTTTCCTGGTCCTCATAATAATGTGAATAATAAAATATTCCATTAAGTGCCTCCCTGTAATCTTGCATAATTCAAGGCTACCGCCGCAATGGCCTAAATACACTCCAGAAATCTGATAAATTTGTTGTCAACTTAATACCCAAAATATTGCTGAGAGGAGAAAAAGGGAGGATATCCTACTTAAGGAACTCATCCGCCCTACAGCTGATACTCGGTACCATGTCGCCCAATTATAAGAATGTTGGAATATTCCACTGTCACTGATTTTAGTCCTAGTGGTTCAATACTGATTCCACCTTGGCACATTGTTTATGAGCAATTTCCCTGTCTGGGATCTGGGATATATAATTTTATATCCAATATACCAATAATATAAAGGGTGTTTCGCATAAGAGGGCTCAAAAGACTAGGGCGTGTAGGATGGGTCGAGACAAGAAAAAAATCGTATGGGAGGAGTCATTTTCCACCCGTTTAGGCGGGAATTTTATAAAAATCCGACTTAACATCGAAAAAATAATATTAAAAAAAAGGGTTAAATCTAGATAACTTTTGCTTGCTGATTTAAATATCCTCTTCTTAATATCCTTTTTAAATTAGGTTCCTATGGCAAACAGTTTTTGAGAAAATTAATGCCAAGTTAAAATTTGGAAAAAAAATTGCGAATAAAAATTTTGCTCGCAATGTTTTTTTAAAATTACGATAATAAGTATAAATTTTTTTTCCGACCATAAAATTCTCTAAGGCCCATATTACATTGCAAACAGTTGTTCGATCGAACAGTCACATTGTTTTTGTTTTCTGTATAAAGCTGTCAACTCTCAGTTCATCCGTGAGAGAATTGAAACGGATGAACTGTTCGCATAGCAAATACTCTGTTCGCAGGCGATGAGTGCAAACTACAAACAGAACAGGGTTGTTGTGTGGTGTAATAAAGAAGTATGCATGTTTTGGAGTGAAAAAGCTCCACTTATATCGGAAAAAGGAGGATTGCGTGAATATAATTGCACAAAGCAACTCCAAATATGTATATATACTACGGAAAGTGTTTGACTGTTGTGTTTGCAATGTAACATAGCAAGCGAACAGATTTGACGGGAGAGTAAAATAGTTCATTTCTTTGGACTGTTCGATCGAACAACTGTTTGCAATGTAATATGGGCCTAAGCAATTCTAGAGAGAATACTCCAAACCAGAAGGATCTATGTTTTGTAGTTTCCGAGAAAAGTGAAAATTACGATCTAAAAGTGGAACTCCATAGCATGCGTATGCGTGTGCGTGCGTTTGACAGATAAGTAGAATACACACGTTCTTATGAGATGAACTCCATAGGCACGCATGGAAATGCAACCGCACGCAAGAAATTCGAACTTAAATTCGAAAACGCATGGAAGTAGAAAATTTTCTACTTTCATGCGTGGGTTGAGCGTTGATTATCGGAACAAATTGAAACTTCCTTCTTCCTTTCATTAATTCAGTGTATTGCATGTATACTGCAATTACACTGCCAATTATCATTAAGAAAAATCCGAAATCGTCGCCCATACTTGCGCTTTTTACACAAAATCAACCATAGTTTCCACAAAATCATTCACTCAAAATATATTAAACAGCTGATTGACAAACGCACGCATACGCATGCTATGGAGTTCCACTTTAAACTCCTTCCCCAGAGCAGTCTTCTTTCATATTTTTGTACCAGTAATAAAACACAATTAGCCAAAAATTGGTATTTGAAAGGAAAGTGAAGAAAGCAGTCGGAATTGACTAATAGGAAAGATGCTGTTTTCCACCATGACAACGCACGACCACACACTTCTTTTATGACCCCTAAAAAATTGCGAGGTTTTAATTTGGGAGTTTTGATGCATCTACCACATAGTCCAGATATAGCACCCTCAGACTACCACTTGTTTCGATCTCTGCAGAACTCTCTAAATGGAATTAAGCTGCTTTAAAAAAAGCCTTTGAAAACCACTTGATTAAGTTTTTGAAGAAAAAACAACAGAAGTTCTTCACCAATGGCATCATGGCTCTACTTAATTTTAATTTAAATTAATTTTCAGACTATAAGGAAAGCAGTTGAATTTTACTAAAAACGCCACGAATTTTTTCCCATACCCAATATATTATATATGTATACATATATATTACTAGCTTAACTACCCGACGTTGCTCGGGAAATAAAATATTATTTTTTAATACTACATTGTATTTTTAATTTGGTATGTTTTTATATACAGTCTGTCAAGAATGAGTTTACACATTGATAATAAATTCCATTTTTCAATTTGTTTCGCAAAACAATACTACTTTTTGGTTCTTTATAGAATTTTCGTTTATCAATTACCTTAACTTGCAGTACTTACAACAGTTTAATGAAAAAAAAAAGCCAAATTTAATGCACAATCTACGAAATATGCAACAAAACCCATGATTACTCAGTTTTTTAACTATCAAGAAACTCTTTTCACAACTCTTTTGTTGATTTAATATGCGTTGTTTTTACCATTATTTAGGCATTGATTTGAATTTTTTTCTGTTGGTATGTTAATTACTTGTTCATTGTTGCTTTGCGAATACAAAAAGTTGAAAAATCGTGTTTTCTGGTGGTTCTTTCTTTTAACATAAGGTTTTCTTAAAACGCCAGACAAAATGTTATGTTTTGAAGTGATTCAGTTGGTTTATTGCAATGTACAAATGGGTAAAATTGTACCAGAATTATCCCATATGTTATCTGTAACACGAAAGACAATATATAATATTTTATAGTGAAAATAATATAATATTTTATAGAAAACGAGGGAAAACCAGAACTTTCAACCGATTTTTCAACTTTTTGTATTCGCAAAGCAACAATGAACAAGTAATTAACATACCAACAGAAAAAAATTCAAATCAATGCCTAAATAATGGTAAAAACAACGCATATTATATCAACAAAAGAGTTGTGAAAAGAGTTTCTTGACAGTTAAAAAACTGAGTAATCATGATTTTTGTTGCATGTTTCGTAGATTGTGCATTAAATTTGGCTTTTTTTTTCATTAAACTGTTGTAAGTACTGCAACTTAACACAATTGATAAACGAAAATTCTATAAAGAACCAAAAAGTAGTATTGTGTTGCTAAACAAATTGAAAAATGGAAAATATTTTCAATGTGTAAACTCATTCTTGACAGACTGTATGTTTTTTTATGTGTTTATTTTAATTTTAAAATTTTTTATTGTACAATATTAGAAATGTTTTGTTTAATCTTCTTGCTGTTTAGTTTTAATTAATGTACCTCTTTATACAAAGAAATAGGGTTTTTGCCATCAGTTGCTAGCACAACCAAACTGTTAGGTGAGCTAACTCTCGAGCAGGCGACGTAAAACTGCCCATGTGAAAAGCAGTCTTGCCTAAGATCAAATCCTGCTATTTTCAGTTAAGTTTGTGAGACGGTAGACCAGGTGGGTTAAGTGTATTTATGTACTCCGCAGGATCTATGTATGTGTATTTATGTACTCCGCGTTATCTATGTGCAATATTGTGTCCACCGATTTGTACAATTATTCTGTTTCTTCAAATGACTTCAGCAATGTGTCATTAATGGTTGATGCCTGATCGTTCTTAGGTTTAAGAATCGCACGTTCGCCCAACCACTCTGTTGTTTTATGGTGTAGGTTTTGGACATCCAGATATATTCGATCTATTGGCTCGTCAACGGTCGACACAACTGAGGCAAGATTTGGTTGAATTTGAATTTCGCCATCAGTTTCCGGATATTCTCCGTTTCCTATTTGCAGGAGTAGTTTGGAGAATTGGTCAGCAAAAACATCTCCCTTTAAATGCACCCGCATGTTTTTCTTAAGGTGCAGTTTTTATATTAAGGGCCAAAGATTTGATGCCTGAACTTCGTCAGCCCAAGTTCCTCTCGGCACTATAGACGGAGGAGTCTGGCAAAAGTCTCCAGCCAATAGTACAGTGAGTCCAGCCATCATGTCATCATTCACTGTAATATCTTTCAGAGTGCTTAGAAGCTGCTTTTATGTACCATTTCTTTCATCTCAAACTATTAATGTACAATCTCTCTTGGGCGTAGCATTCTGTTTTGAATATTGTAATAATATATTGTAATACATATATTCTTTGGTACATGACAAAAATTCATAACGTGCTTCGTTTTATTTTATTATGTGATTGGGTGTATTTTTACCAAATGATGTCCTTTTTTGGAGGATGAATTTTCCTTTAGAGGATGAATTTTGAAAAATCCTGAAAATGGTTTTTAGGCATTATACGCAGGATGTTTTCGTGAAAAAAGAAAAATCCATATTTCATGGCTAACAAAAGAGTTATGTGTTTTTCCTTTTTGAAGTCCTTAGAAGTAAAATTTCGAAAAATCCTTTTTTCTCCCTTGTATACATCATAAAAGAAACCTCTGTACAAAATATTCATGCTTCGTTTTATTTTATTATGTCATTGGGTGTATTTTTACCAAATGATGTCCTTTTTTGACCTTTAGAGGATGAATTTTGTAAAATCCTGAAAATGGTTTTTAGGTATTTCTACGCTGGATGTTTTCGTGAGAAAACAAAATCCATATTTGATGGCTAACAAAAGAGTTATGTTTTTGTCCTTTTTGAAGTCCTTAGAAGTAAAATTTCGAAAAATCCTTTCTTCTCCCTTGTATACATCATAAAAGAAACCTCTGTGCAAAATATTCACAACATGCTTCGTTTTATTTTATTACTTCATTGGGTGTACTTTTACCAAATGATGTCCTTTTTTGGACCTTTAGAGGATGAATTTTGAAAAATCCTGAAAATGGTTTTTAGGCATTATACGCAGGATGTTTTCGTGAAAAAAGAAAAATCCATATTTGATGGCTAACAAAAGAGTTATGTGTTTGTCCTTTTTGAAGTCGTTAGAAGTAAAATTTCGAAAAATCCTTTTTTCTCCCTTGTATACATCATAAAAGAAACCTCTGTACAAAATATTCATGCTTCGTTTTATTGTATTATGTCACTGGGTGTACTTTTACCAAATGATGTTGTGGGTTTACTTCGGTGAATGGAGATCCTATTTAGCTGATGATGATGCTGTTGCTGTTGTTGTTTTCTTGGATGTCGCTGCGTTCGCAATTTTTCGAAATTTTCAAATTCTTCGTTTTCGTTTTTTACGTTTTCTAATTGTGAATTTGGTTTATTATGTTTTCTTTCCACCACCACACACATGCGAATGTCCTTTGCATTAAAACCTTGTTTTCGGTTTTGTTTTTTTGACCTTTAGAGGATGAATTTTGAAAAATCCTGTAAATGGTCTTTAGGTATTTCTACGTGAGAAAAGATAAGAAATTAGGATGTTTTCGTGAGAAAAGAAAATCCATATTTGATGGCTTACAAAAGAGTTATGTGTTTGTCCCTTTTGAAGTCCTTAGAAGTAAAATTTCGAAAAATCCTTTCTTCTCCCTTGTATACGTCATAAAAGAAACCTCTGTGCAAAATATTCACAACATGCTTCGTTTTATTTTATTACTTCATTGGGTGTACTTTTACCAAATGATGTCCTTTTTTGGACCTTTAGAAGATGAATTTTGAAAAATCCTGAAATTGGTTTTTAGGTATTTATACGCGGGATGTTTTCGTTAAAAAATAAAATCTATGTTTGATGGATAACAAAAGAGTTATGTGTTTGTCCTTTTTGAAGTCCTTAGAAATAAAACTTCTGAAAAGTCCTTTTTTCTCCCTTGTATACATCATAAAAGAAACCTCCGTGCAAAATTTCACCTTTTTAGATCTAAGGGTTTAGCCTGGGCAAAGAAAAAATTCTGTGTATGTCCTTTTTGAAGTCCTTAGAAGTAACATTTCGAAAAATCCTTTCTTATTCGTCGTATACATCATAAAAGAAACCTATGTGCAAAATTTCACCGTTCTAGGTCCAAGGGTTTAGCCTGTGCGTTGATCGGAAGTCAGTCAGGCCTTTAATTTTTATATATATAGATAATACAAGATGTCGGTTGAGTCGAGACAAAAAAAAAAAACAAAAGAGAGGGGTGCTAAATTTCGGACCTTTCGGGTGCGGGGAATGTTCTAAAAACGACTTAAAATCGGAAAAAACCTTAAAAAAACAGAAATCCTAATGGTAAATCATTTCTGCTTACTGGTTTTTAAAGCGTCTTTCCAAACCAAAGTGAAAGCAATTTTTGTTAACCAAATTTCTAAATTGGTACCAGCGAAAATAAAGATTGACAGGCGACAGGACATAATGCAATGCATATGTCGAAATATAATTTAACATAGTGGGCATCTTCAATTCGTTCAATTAATGTTCTGGAAGAACTATTACATTTTACTTGTGGGTTAGGTCTTTTCAGACAGGTACCCACGTTAATCAGGAACACATTTATTCTTCAGTAATTCATCTACCGCCTTAATATCAGTTAAGCTTAATCGTTGCCGCAGAGATTCTACATATCGCCTTCCAAACCCCATCATATTGGTATACGTATAAGTTAGAACTTTTTTCAAAAAAAATAGTCCGCAGTATATAATCCACATCTTCAAAAATATCGTACCATGCAGGGAATTGCAAACGCAAGCTTACAGTTGACGTCGCTTTCACTTGCTTACCTTAAACATATTCTTCATAATTAATGATGTGTGTAGTTTTTATATCACTAAGCTAGAGCCGTTGACATATTTGACTGATACTCCCAGGATTTCATTGTCGCTCCTGGTTGTTATCCATAATTAATCTTTATTTTTTAGGTGCCCTGTTGAACTAGATTAAGACAACAGAGTCAGATAACAGAATCACGAACCTCACCCGACACCAACTCTCCTTTCTTATTAAATAATTCCTGGCGAAATTGTAAACGCACTAATACCTCGCAGTAAATGTGGCTCCTGAGTAAATATTTTTCTCGTTGTGATATGCTTCTGTCTAGAAGCTTCGTTATTCTTCGATTATTATTCTTCTTCGATATTCTTCGTTAATCTTCTTCGATTTCCCATACAAATTTACAAGTCATATCATTATCAAAATCATGCCATTATGGCAAAACGGGGCGCTAGTGAAATGATTTCGTATCTAAAACAATTTTGTCTCAATTCACCTTTGAAAAATGTGCTCACCATGCGGAATGTCATGATATGTAAGTTTTTATAATTGTGCTGTTATACAATATTTGAAATTAAAATAAGTCTATTTTTCCATGTATCTAAAATTCTTTTGATTACTTTATCAAGAAATCGTGCTCGTGCACGATCATTCGTGCATTGAATGTATGATTATAAATATGAAGAGGAAGTATGTATATGTATATCTTAATAGAATGACTGTTAACTAATTATTTTATACAAGTGTACCACTTCTTTATACCACTTTAAAAAATAACAGCTCAATTAATGATCTCCGAATCTCTCGTACAACAATAAATACATGTGACGCTGCTGCCATTGCAATAATGGTTGCTTGGAACTACATATGTATGTATGTGGATTTAAGATACCTAACAACTGTATACTTCAATTCCTGGCAGGAAATTCGTAGTAATTTTGAAACATGCAGACATTAACTTTCTGTTTTTCAATACTACAATATATTGTCCTTCATTCTCCTCCATTGCTTCTTTAAATATCTTATGTTTAGAATATATTTTATTGAATAAAATAACTTCTAATGTGTTGTTATTGTGTATTGTTAAAATATATAATATTTAAAACATTCAAATAAAAATAAGTTGTATACTTAATATTAATAACACTCCTAATGAATTAATTGTAAACAAATTTTAAAGCAATTATTAATAACATTCTAACATAATATGTTTCTCATATAAAGTTTTGCTCCCTGGTGTCCAGCGTGCAGGAATCTTGCGCCCACTTGGAAACGTTTCGCAAAGATTGCCTTCAATATCAATATTAATGTGGCTACAATTGATGTAACCACCTCACCCTCATTAAGTGGTCGTTTCTTTGTAACTGCCCTTCCAACAATTTATCAGTAAGTAAAATATGTGAACCTTGCTGTCAAAAAATGCATTTTTTTTATTATTTTAGCGTTAAAGATGGTGAATTTCGACAGTACCGTGGATCCCGTGAAGCTGATGCACTAATCTTATTTTTAAAACAAAAGCAATGGCAAAAAATCGATCCTATTTCTGCGTGGAAGAAACCCGATACTATTCACATGTCTTTGCTTTCGTATTTCTTTAAGTTGTCGCACATTTTAAAGGTAAGGTTTCAATTTTCTTTCCCTTCATTCCCTGCGTTTCTTACATTATGCGATGTCTAAAAAGACTGTCCGAGATTCAAATTTTCAATTGAGAAACATTTACTCGAATTTTTAAGCATTTCAAATTAAATCTTACACTTTAATGAACATTTAAGGAAAAATAATTGTAGTTATAAAAGTTTCAGTATGAACATTTTGAAATTAATGACAAAGGGCCAGTTTTTCAATGCTCGGTTATCGTCGTTTCTCAGTTAACCTCCGTTTAAACGACACATTGTGTTTTTCAGTACAAGTTTAAACGGCGTTTAACCGGCCAATATTGCTCAGTTAAACTCCGGTTAATTTCTCTTTTTAATAGATAAAGAAACAGCTGTTTCTTTGACGTACAAAATTGTAAATTGTTTATAAACAGATTACGAATTGAATTCCTTTTCCACTATTTTCTAAGTGGCTTCTTTTTCTGCAATGCTCGCCCTGTCCATGCGTTTGCACTCCAACTTTTTCTTGTGTATTTCCACACACTCTAACAGAAAGTTAATTTCTGCTGATGAAAAATTTATATTTCGCTTAATCGTGGTCATATTTTATTGTTTATTGAATTTTTATTCTTATTTTGCTTATTTGCAGCTGTTCTCTTTGTAAAAATGAAAATATTGAGAAGTGCTGCCAAAATAGGTTTAGGTATACGCTAAATATTCGTTGAATTTAGATAAATTCTCTATAAAATATAGATAAGATACGTTTAACATAGATAAGTTAAACTCGCACTGTAAAACTCAAATCTCAGTTAACTTTTATTTGGCGTTTTATTAACTTATTATTAACTTTTATAGACACAAAAAATATTTGTATTTTTATGTTTTGTTTACATACCAAACAAAATTGTATCGAATATAAAAAACATTGCCAAATTTTTTGTGTATCAAAACAAAAGTTAATGGATTCAATTTGGGAGAAAATACATTTCATGAAGTGATTGAGAAGTGTTTTATTTGATTACGTTTTAATACTGATTCTTTTTATTATTCTTCTTATTCTTTTATAAACGATGTCATTACTGAAAAAATATTTTTGAGAAAATGGATGCAGTACAGTGCCTTATGACCCAGATACCGCTTCCACTTCCTTTTTGGCGTTAGCAGCAACGTAGCCCGATCTAGCGCATTTGGCACGTGTGCCGTGTAAATGAACTTTAGTTCTTGCTTTGAATTTAAATATTTATGCCATATAGAAACCATCTAAATTCATTGTGTTCCTATTTCCTCCCAACATCTACCTTTATGTCCAATATTTTTATGAAGTTCCGAGCTCAATCAGCTTCTCCTCAAGGCCTATTCTAAAATTATATAGGGTCCGCTATCTAACGTTTTTTTTTTCAACTAGTGCTTATTTCGTGAATGGTATCACTTAGCTCATGTCTGATTTGACAGATAATTAGTTTTATCCTTCCGCTGAACGAATATGGTTGTGTATACGCTTGAACAACGCTGGGAAATATTGCGACATTACTTTGAAAATCCGATGCCGATTTTGCCAAAAAATCATCTTTTCAGATGAAGCTCATTTTGATCTTGGCGGGTATGTAAACAAGCAAAATTGTCGCATTTGGGGCACAAAAAACCCGCACGCATACATTGAAAAGCTGTTGCACCCAAAACGAGTCACTGTTTGGTGCGGATTTTGGTCCAGAGGCATAATTGGGCCATTTTTCTTCGAAAATGAGCAAGGAGTGGCCGTTACAGTCAATGGCGATCGTTATCGGGCCATGTTGAAGAGGAGGATATTGGCAACATTTGGTTTCAACAGGCTGGCGCTACGTGCCACACAGCCGAAGCTACACTCGCATTTTCAAAAAAAATTATTTGGCGGACCCTATATTATATTAATTATGGGTTCCGTTTCGAATTCGACAGTTCCGACTTCGTTTTGTGGTGTACTGTGTAGTTATAAATTATTGTATTAATTATTTGGGCTCTAGATCTTCACAAAAAGAGAACAAAAAATATATAAAACAACAAAAAAAAGTAGTGTTTGACTTTTACTTTATATTTTTTTTTCTTTTTGTTAAGATCTAGATCCCAAATCCAACAAAATCCAGCAAAATTATAAATTATTAACAGAAGACAGAAATTTGTACACAACGCCGCAAAATATTTGCAGAAAATGAAAGAAATGAGCAAGCAAATAAAGAAAAGGAAGAAGATTAAGAGCTTGAATACAAATGTGCCAAATTAGAAATAGATCTAATAGAGCTAGATCTGTACAGAATATACAGGGCGTTTCGCATAAGAGGGCACAAAAGACTAGGGCACTAGGTTCGGTCGAGACAAGAAAAAAATCGTTTGGGAGGGGGGGGAGGGGGTTCAATTTCCCCAGTTTAGGCGGGAGGGGTCCTTTTATAAAAATCCGACTTAACATCGAAAAAAATAATATTAAAAATTAATGATTAGAGCTCGATAACTTTTGCTTGCTGATTTTCAAAGCCAAATATCCGCTTCTTAATATCATTTTTAAATTCGGTTCCTATGTCAAACAGTTTATGAGAAAATTAATGCCAAAGTAGTTTCCGAGACAAATGAACATTACGAAGCATACTTTCCCTTCAAATACCAATTTCTTTACTACTTGTGTTTTATTACTGGTGCAAAAATATGAAAGAAGACTGCTCTGGAGTTTAGATCGTAATTTTCACTTTTCTCGGGAACTACAAAACATAGATCCCTCCGGCTTGAAGGATTCTCTCTAGAATTGATTAGAGAATTTTATGGTGGAAAAAATATTTACATATACTTACCGTAAATTTATATGCAGAAAACGTAATGTTTTCAAATTGACCTCGAGCGTAAACAATTTTAATTCTTATACATTCAAAGGTCGACAAAAATAATAAGGCAAAGTATTATTAAAAAAAACCCCGCAATTAACAGGAAGAAGGCATACTCTAAAATATGTTCTTCTACTTGGTGTAGGATTCGAACTCGTGTCCGCCACAGAATGAACATATACATTACAAACGAAACAGCAAATTTTTAACAAAAACTTGAGTTGTGTTTGCAATGGCCTGCTTCTGAGTTTCCCAACAACGTTGTAATTCACAACAATATTGTCCAACGTTGGACTCATATAGCGGCAGTTGCATATAAGAAAACACATCAACCAAAATCGCTGATGAGAAACTTTGGCAAGTTTCGAAATAGCTATCCGATCTGCCAGTTGTTGTTATAAATTTGTTGTTGTTTTGTTTAAAATAAATACAACAAGATTTGTTGTTTTATATGCATATTTTATATGCAGAAAACGTAATGTTTTCAAATTGACCTCGAGCCTAAACAATTTTAATTCTTATACATTCAAAGGTCGACAAAAATAATAAGTCAAATTATTATTAAAAAAAACCCTGCAATTAACAGGGAGACGGCATACTCAAAATATGTTCTTCTGCTTGTTTCAGGATTCGAACTCGTGTCCGCCACTGAATGAACATATGTATACAACAAAAACGAAACAGCAAATTTTTGACAAAAACTTGAATTGTGTTTGCAATGGTCTGCTTCTGAGTTTCCCAACAACGTTGTAATTCACAACAATATTGTCCAACGATCGACTCAAATAGCGGCAATTGCATATAAGAAAACACATCAACCAAGATCGCTGATGAGAAACTTTGGCAAGTTTCAAAATAGCTATCCGATCTGCCAGTTGTTGTTATAAATTTGTTGTTGTTTTGTTTAAAATAAATACAACAAGAGTTGTTGTTTTATATGCATTTTATATGCAGAAAACGTAATGTTTTCAAATTGACCTCGATCCTAAACAATTTTAATTCTTATTATTTTTTAATATTATTTTTTTCGATGTTAAGTCGGATTTTTATAAAATAACCCCTCCCGCCTAAACGGGGGGAAATTGACCCCCCATTGATCCTCCCATACGATTTTTTTCCTGTCGCGTCCCAACTTACACGCCCTAGTCTTTTGTCCCCTCTTATGCGAAACACCCTGTATATATTTCGTATATTTTTTTTATTTTATTCATTTTATTTCTTTATTCCATATAAAATTTTTACAATGTACAAGTAAGCTATTGCTTTTTGAATATGTACAACCAGAAAGGGTAATTCTCAATTCATGATCTTACAGGGTAATTCTCAATTCATGATCTTAGGAAAAGAGCAAAAAGAAAAAGAAAAGTGGAAAAAGGAGCAATGGCTGGAAGATCAGGAATAGATAGGAAATAGAAAGGATTAAGATGATGAGACGATGAGTTCATTCAATTTTCGTAAAGAATTTAAGGGGTTACACCACCTTGACACTCGAAAAAATAGGTATAAAAATAAACTTTTTTTTGACGCTACCATTGAGTATATAAAATTATCTTTATTTTACGCATATATATTGTAGTTTTATGCACAAATTACAATATTAACGATTATAAAAATAAAAAAAATGGCGGAGATATAAGCCCATAAGTAGGACCCTTTGTTTGAAAGTCTTTGCTGATGGTGTACTTGATTTTTTTGTTAAGGATTCGCCTAAAACATAAAAAATATTTTTTTTTATTATTTAAAAGAGTAATAGCTAAAATGTGACGTAGGGAAAAAAATTTTAAAATATTTTTTGTGGAAATGACAGCTGTTTGAAAAAAAAACTCGAATTTGCATCGAAATTTTGAATTTAAAAAATTTATAACTTTCGAACATGACACCTACTCACAAAAATCCTACGTCACATTTTAGATAATATTATAAAAAATAAGTGTTGTAAATTTTAAACAAATCGGTTGAGTAGAAAAAGTAAAACCGGTTTGAAAAAAGTAGTTTCGAAAAAAACGTAAAAGAAAAAATAGTATGACGTCAGCGTCTTAAAACCAAATATTTTTTGGTCCGATATATATGACAATGAATCTACCTGTGTTATTTGTACCTTCCGAAACACCCCAAGGGAATAATGTAATATCATTTGTCAAGGCTTTGAGTTCTCGTAACGGTCCGATCGATACCTGAGGTTTCGGGTCGACTCTGACGCGTCACTCATAATTGCTATAACTTCGGTAATAGTTTGAATTTCGGAATGATTAAACGCTTAAAATAGTCTTAAAAGTATAAACAATTCATCTAGCAAAAAACAAAAAAATCAAATTTTTGAAAATTTCAAGGTGGTGAAACCCCTTAAAACAAAGGTGTCCATCTGAAAGAGCTGACTTCAGCCTGTCTTATGTAAGCGGGTAGGCTATTCCACAGGCGCGCCGCATAGACAAAGAAGTGCTGGGAAGTAGCTAAAAATTTGCAACGAGGTATAGTATTAGTCCTGCAAGACCTAGCGAGTCGTATATAATCGAATAGATAGCCAGGCTCTTTACTACAGATTATTTTGTGAAACATGAGTAGGGTCCGAGGATTTAAGAGCCCACTCAGCGAAATACCACTAATGTGAGACGTATAACTAGAGATGTGAGTACGCCGATCGATATTAAATATGAGTCTAGCACAATTATTGAATGCCACCAATAATTTTCTATTTGGTTCATAGTCAAGATTGGAGAAAAGTTCGCAACCATATATGAGAATTGGAATAATAAAAGATTTCACGAGTTTTAATTTTACGTTGACTGGGAGATACATCCTTGTGGGAGACATCCCCTCAGCGCAGCATAAATTCTGGAAGCAATCCAGTTAACATGGATACTCCAGGTAAACTCACTGTTAAGAAAAGCTCCTAGGTTTTTTATGGAGTCCACGTACTCAATTGCAACACCATTCAGGAATGAAGGATGAGGATTAACTTTCACGCGGGATCTATTTATTAGCATTGCTTTGGATTTAAGAGGGTTGAGGTTTAGTCTGTTTAACGATGACCATTCAGTAATGGCATTCAAATCTGATTTAATTGCTTGCACTGCCCGATTAATTTTCGATTTGTGACCCAATTTATAAATTTGAACATCGTCTGCGTAAATATGATATTCACAAACGGATATGCATATAACGATATAATTTATGAAAATGAAGAAAAGCAGCGGACCTAATATCGATCCTTGTGGAACACCAGAGGGCACTAATAACGTTGAGGAACATGCATGTTGGGTCCATACATATTGATAGCGGTCCTCTAGATACACCGACAAGAGATTACAGAATGAGCCATCGGTAGAAAATTGGGATTTGAGCTTGTCTACGAGAATATTGTGATTGATGCAGTCAAACGCCTTTGAGAAATCTAAGAACACGATCAGTCCAACCATATCATTATCCAAACAAGCTCTGATATTTTCACACACCTTAATTAAAGCAGTTGTTCAGCTGTGCTTAGCTCTGAAACCTGATTGATGCCTAGAAATAAATCTATTATCCTCAAGATAAAGTTTCATTTGGGTATTTATGATAGATTCAAACGCTTTACTAAGAAAGGGGAGTATAGCGATTGGACGATATTGTACAGTGGAACCTTCCTTACAGGAGGTTGTGTTTCATTATGACTGTGTTAAAAATATATGTTATGTGCTGGATAATACAAGGGAGAAGTAATTTGAGAAAATACGGGTGAATGTCGTCGGCACCTACCGCACTGGATTTAATGTTTAGGATCGCTAATCCACCATCAACCGAATCAACGCTATGCAATGTAAATCCGGTGAGCACAGAGGATTCAAAGACATGAGTGATTACATAAGGTACTATGGAGGAGACCGGTTGAACAAATTGTTTATTAAGTTCATCAAGATCTGTGCTTTCATCGAGGGGAGGTGTATTATTCCCAATACCTATCTGACGAATGCATCTCCAAAAAGAAGTGCTTGATTTAAGAGAGGCAAATCTACTACCGAAAAAAGACTTCTTATTTCTGCGAATGAGAAAAGTGACTCTGTTACGAGCTCGCTTAAAATCATCAAATAACATCGAGCACTTATATCCTTTCCATCTTGAATAGAGCTTGTCACTTTTTTCCATTAATAACTTGATCTCATGCGTAAGCAAAGACATTTCATGGACTTAATCCGTTTTATTTTCATAGGTATATGGCCAGAGGCCAGATCATTTATTACATATGTAAAATATTCTACTTGCGCATTACTATCATTGGTAGTATATATCGGGCTCCAATCTAGATATGCACACTCATCAAACAGGGTATTTAAATTAATTTTAGATAAAACTGGAAAGCGGCTTTCATTGATGGGGTATGACGGAGTTAAATTAAGCGAAAGGAAAATAAGGTCATGGAATGAAAACGCAGGTACAGGTGGAGGTTAAAAGCCTCAACCATTTCAACAAAGTGTATATTATTATTATTTAAAATATTAATGTTGAGATCTCCGCATAATACAATATTTGAATGTAGTGCCAACTCTTCCACTAAATCTCTAATAAGAAAAGCATCAGCGAGCTGAGGCGGTAAATAAACGCAACCCACTAGAAGTTTACCGGCTTCAAGCAAGAGTTAAACGAAAATGTACTCAAAAGGGTCACTTGGAATAGAACGCTTTATAACACGAAAATTAAGCTCGTTTAAGCTTTCGTTTATAACGTTTAATTAAGCTCGTTACATACATACACACTCCTCCTCCTGTCTTAATATGTCTATCGGCACGCACTAACTATTAGCCATTAAGCTTAAAAAGATTACTGGGCATTTCGGGCTTAAACCAACTTTCGGACAGACACAAAATATCTATCAAACAGCTGTCAAAAAGTTGCCGAAGCTTATCAATTTTATTTTTAAGGCTCTGGGCGTTAAATGACAGATATTTAAACCGCAATTTTGTTTACACATTAGATTAAGTAACGTTCTGACGTTGGCAGATGCTGGAAGTGAGCAACTCATAGTGCTTTGATAAAAATAAACTTATATAGGAAACCCAATTTTTGCGGAAATGTACACCTCAGCGGATTATTATTTATCGTACGATGCGGAGAAATTTTCATCACTGGAAAGTAGGGATCAATTAAGGAATTATAAAGGTAAGATGAAAGAATATTAGGCCAGAGAATAAGAGCTGCAGAGGAGCAAGAACTGAAACAGAAGAGATATAAAGTAACAATGTTAAAGATATCTGTTTATGTATAAGAAAAGAAAACCGAAAAAGTAAATATTGAATAAAATTATGTAGAGTCTTCTTGCGCAACAGCAGATCCATTAACGAGTCTAAGTAGCGCGGCTTCGTCAGTAACTTTGATTGCTTTACCATTTGGCTGAAGTGTAATCGTTATAGCACCGTTTCTAGTAAAAGCACTATGGATTTGACCCCGACGCTTCCTCCGATAGGCCAGTTGTAAAAGGGAGCAATTTTTCCTTGATTAGCTTTCATTCACGTATGTATATGGATGTGTCCGAGTCGATTCCGACTTCGCTGAGGGAGAGTGGTCTGTTCATTTTTTTTCGAAAGTCGAAAGCAGCCCTTAAAACAAGATTGCTTTCGTAGACGGATTTAAATTTAATAATTATCGGCGAGTCTAAGAATTATAAATGTAAATACTCGTACTAAAGAGAGTAAATACTAAAATACTAATGTAAATATTAAAGAGAGGAAGATTCATGTAGTGTGTGTATTATGTATGCATTGTATAAAGTTGTAAATCGCATGGACAATTGTAACGGGCAATGCAGTGAAATTTCTTCCCATTTTGGAACATCGTATGATGATTTCCAATATGAGTATACAATAAAAGCACGATCAGAGGAGAATTTGATCTCATTACTTTGTTAGCCGGCAGTCGATTAAGTCGTATCGTTGTTCGTATCTAGTGTTCTAATGTATTGTTCTAATGTAGTGTCCTAATGTTCAAAATAATTAAATAAAGAAATAAAATGCAATTGTAAATTTAGAAAAAATAATTGTTCTAATTAAAGTTAGTAAAATTAATTAAACAACAAAACTGTCGACGAGGATGGGATACCAATAAAATAAAAGAAAATGAAATGAAAATTTTCGTTCACATGAGTGAATTGCAAATGATTGCAAATTAATTTGTATCAAGAACAAACGCAAAAACAAGAATTCTTAAACAAAATTTTTTTTTCCAATTGAAAACTTCTCGAATAAAAAAACACGAGAAGTGCAAAAAACTTAAGAGTATTAAAAAAGAAAGCAAATAAATGGCAAATTAAAAATAAGTAGAGAAGAACAGAACAATTAAGTTTAACGGAAAAAATAACTAGAAAAGAACAGTTAAGTTTGGAAAAATACGGCAAACAATAAAAACGGTGAAGTTTAAAAAAAAAAACTAACATTAAAAACGTTAATTACAAGAAATAACGAAAAAATAAACTTCTTTTATAAATTTAACTAAGGAACAACAGTTTAACAGAAAAACTATATAAATACATGCAGGAAATATTAACATTGTAGAAAGCATTCCAAAGAAGTTCGGACAGTAATATCAAGAAGACAAAATTGGAAACACATTGGACAAGTTTGATTAAGATGTGCAGTTAAAAGCATAAACAAGGAAATTCATATGGCAGCTTTTACTACCCACTGGAAGCTCGATACAACACTCTCCTATTCATTCAGAATAAGACATTTTTAAGTAAATATCTTTTAAACGTGTTGCAAGTAACTCGCTTTTCAAATTTTGTAATTATAATATATATTATTTGTATAATAGCTGCGTTCCTTTTTCCTAATCTAATCCTGATTTAAAATGGAACGGTAAGGGAAGTCACATGCAGATGTGTCCACAAAATCACACAAAAAAAGGGTTGTGTCATGAAATATCAACTGTTTGACTGTTAAGAATTAAATACAATTTTTGCTCGAGTAAATAAATTCTTTGAATTCAAAATGGTAACCACAGTGATGCAATCATGGTCTTCACAGGTTTGTCAGAATCTTCTTTATTAATCAAATAAGATGAACTGGGTAACGCACACCATCTATTAAAAAGAAAAAATGTCATCAGCGCCATCTATAGTTCCATAGCGAAGTAAAGTTTTTACATCAGCGCCATCTATTTATCATATAACGAGAAGAGCAATTCGATTAGAATTTCTAATCCTAGTCGAGAGTAGGATTAGAAAATTTGTATGGAAACTGTTCTAATCCGAAGTAAAAGGAACGCAGCTAATATATTATATAAATATTATATGTATTATACACAAACACACAAAATGTTATACTGCGTATTCAAATCCTATACTGTACTTATACAATAGTTTCAAATTAAAAGTAAGTTTAAAAAACAAACAAAATATATATATTACACTCAAAATGGCTATAAAATACAAATGATTTACAGAACTTCTGTGATTTGATAGATCGAATTTATCCATTATTAAGTACATTCGATGTTGTTCCTCAGCCTATGGTAGGTAGGTAGGTAGATTGGGCTGTCCCGAAGGACGACCAGTTTCGGTCCCTTGTGATACCCAATGGATCTATATGCATCCCTATTCAAACCACGAGGAGCTATTAATATATCGGCTTATGTCCTTTATGTTAAGGGATGCTATCTCACAGAGATTGTCAAAGAAGTACGATCCCATGTGAGTGTTACGTCTACGAGCCAGCGCAGGACAGCTGCACATCAGGTGTAGGACGTTCTCCTCCTCCTCCTCGTCCATGCAGCTTCTACAGAAGTCGTTCGAGACTATCCCAAGTCGCCTTGCATGCGTGCCAATAAGACAGTGTCCGGTAACAACCCCTATCACTCGACGAGTATTTTCCCTGCCTAGTGAGGGAAGAGTTTGCCTTGCAATACTGTGGTTCTACCTCCCCTCCCATCTCTTGTTGGCTTGCTTGAAAGCTGTTTCCATTAGGCCATTACGAATTTATTCGTATGCCTTTCGGTTTAAAAACAGCTCCTGCAACCTTTCAACGGTTGATGAATAATATATTAGGGGAATATGTTAATAAAATATATCTTGTTTATCTGGATGATATTATTATTTTTTTACCTCATTAGAAGAACATATGGAATCACTAGCAAAAATATTCAAACGCCTAAGAAACGTAAACCTTAAAGGTCAAATTGACAAAAGTGAATTTTTAAAACACGAAACTGAATTCCTTGGTCATTTAGTTTCGGAAAGTGGCATAAAACCAAACCCAAAAAAAAATTGAATGTGTTCAGAACTTTGCGCTTCCAAACAGTCAAGCATATCAAACAATTTTTAGGCTTAACAGGCTACTACAGAAAATTTATTAGGGACTATTCTAGAATCGCGAAACCCATGAATAAATTTTTAAAGAAAAATTCTAAAATAAATATTGATGACCCCGAATATAGAAGAAGTTTTGAAACTTTAAAACGATTTGACTTGCAGACGGATGCAAGCAATTACGCTTTAGGAGCAGTTCTCTCCCAAGATGGACATCCAATTTGTTATGCCAGCAGAACTTTAAACGATCACGAACAAAATTACAGCACTATTGAAAAGGAGTTGCTAGCAATTGTTTGGGCACTAAATTAGACCCTATTTATATGGAAACAAATTTATCATAGAAACAGATCATAGACCCCTAACCAGGTTATTTTCTATTAAAGAGCCCAATTCCAAACTTGTGCGATGGAGACTGAAATTATCTGAATATGATTTTGAAATTAAATATAAAAAAAGGAACACAAAACGCGAATGCTGATCCTCTTTCCAGGCCTGTTATCAACCATAACGAAATATATGACGGTACTATAATCGATTCTCAATGTCCAATATATATACATATATAAAAATCAAATTTTTATAAAAAAAGTTAGCTCTGGTTCACTTAAAATAAAAAACGAAACTGTTTTTAATAAAATAGAAAAATTATAACAGCTAAGACGTTTGATGACAAAGACGCGATAACAATAATAAAAAATCACTTTAACAACAGGAAAACAAACGCAATTTTCATAAATGATGAGGAACTTTTTAATGCGTTTGTAAACGCAGTAAATTTGACTTGCAATAATTACAACAAAAAATTTAAAATCGTAAGATGTCGAAAATTTCTTAAAGAATATCTTTAAGAATATCTTTAAGAAGACTGATGAAGAAGAACTCTTTGAAATTATAAAAAAAAGAACATTTAAGAAATAACCACAGAGGAATTATTGAGAACTTTTTAGAACTCAAAAATGAAGTTTATAACCCAAAACTGAATCAAAGAATAACACAGTGTATAAATAACTGTGAAATATGTCGAAAAGTACGAACGAAACCCTATAAGACAAAAATTTAAAATTAGAGAAACATCTAATGGTCCCAGAAAAAGTATACATGCGGACGTTTTCTATTATCTTGATAGAGAATAACTATATTCTAACTAACTATAACTATTCTCTTTTAAACTATAATAGATAAGTTTTCGAAATATGACCAAGCTATAAGAATAAACAATAGGTCATGGGTAGAATTTAAGAAAGCCATTGCACAGTACATTAGCACTATAGGACAAATAAAAAATTTAATAGTTGATAACGAACTTGGGTTCAAAGCGATTTCTTTAAAAAGCTTCTTAAACGATCAAAATATATCCTTACACTTCACATCAAACAATAACCACACATCAAACGCGGACATTGAACGCCTGCATACGATAAACGAACACTTACGATTACTTAGGCACGATCCAAACAAAAATATCGATACATTAGATGAAAAAATGTACAAAATTATTAATTTTTACAATAATACAATACACTCTACAACAGGCCGAAAACCAACAGATTTTATTAATGGTACTATCTCCCAAGCTGAATATACACCTATTAAAGAAAGAATTATACAAATAAAAGAAAAAGCGATAAATAAAATTAATAGAGACAGAGAAGAGATAGAAATAAAGGAAGGCCCAATTTTCCTAAAAGAAGAAAGAGGGGGGAAAAATCATGAAAAATTTCGTAAAATCATTGTTCTACCTTTACACAACGACCACATAACAACTCCTAAAGGATTTAAATATTATAAATCTCATATTAAAAGAGAAAAAACATTTCAAGGCTATACACTTCCTACGATTAGAATAGGTGCGAGCGATTAAATTAATTTTATAAAACCTTTTTCTCTACTTTTCTAACTGCGCCACTTTAACAAATACGTGTAGATATTAAATAGCTTGAATCTGTTGATTGAAATATTATAAATTTCATTATAAGAATCCAATTCAGTAAATTTATAATATGTATATATAACTATTTCCAAAGTAAAAGAAAAAAAAAACCTTTTATAATTTTAAAGGATAAATAGTTTATATACTATGTTTATATACTAGTTTATAGTTTATGTATGTAGATTTAAACAAATAAAGTTCGTCGGATCCTCAAATTAAGAGAGGAAGAGTTATAAATGGAAATACACGTACTAAAGAGAGTAAATACTAAAATACTAATGTAAATATTAAAGAGAGGAAAATTCATGTAATGTGTGTATTATGTATGCATTGTATAAAATTGTAAACCGCATGGACAATTGTAACGGGCAATGCAGTAAAATTTCTTCCCATATTGGAACATCGTATGAAGATTTCCAATATGAGTATACAATAAAAGCACGGTCAGAGGAGAACTTGATCTCTACTTTGTTAACCGGCAGTCGATTAAGTCGTATCGTTGTTCGTATCTAGTGTTCGTATGTAGTGTGAAAAATACATTGGTCTAATGTAGTGTCCTAATGTTCAAAATAATTAAATAAAGAAATAAAATTCAATTGTAAAGTTAGAAAAAATAATTGTTCCAATTAAAGTTAATTAAATATTAACTAAACAACAAAACTTCTAAGGTTTTATTATTGTCCCGTCTGCGAGACCGAAATATTGAATTTGCGGCAGGTGGTTTACAGTTAATTGAGTCACAAAGTCGAAGAAAACACATCATCAGGTTTACATCCGCCAAGAGTGGAACACCGAATAAAATAGCGTCGGTAGATAAATAACTTTGTTCAAGAATATCGCAACGTGAGCCTAAAGTCGCTAGCTGCTCCTGTAATTTAACTACCTCGGCATTACGATTACAAGGCAGACAAGGCTTACGCTCCTAAGATAGAACAATTTTTGCTCTAAATTTGTATTGGTCAGGTTTTATTAAAATTTTTAAGGAAAACTTTAAATTCCTTGCTGGACAAAACAAATGCAACTAATAATGTATATAGTAATTGTTTGGAAATTAACGCATTAACTCCACTGTATATTTGTATGTATTGTATGTATAAATTCTAGTGTATGTTTTGTATGTATCATGTGTAAATGTGTGAACTTTAATCTACATAAAATATGTAAGTGTATCCTTTGCTTTGATTCTTCTTGCTTATTTTCACTTGTAAATTATATAAGAAAAACCCAAAACCTGTTTTTCGCTATTCATCATGTAATAATTTATGTGCTAAGAACTTTAGAATTTAGTCAATAGTTTAGTCAATAAAGTACAGTCCTAACTTCAACATTGTTTGGTCCTTCGTCGCCATCGGGTATTTTGGAAATAATTTGTAAATTTGTAGAAAAGGAAAATGTCATCATTAAAAGCACTAAGAATAAAGCGAGGACGCGTAAATCGATCAGATTGATGAAACTACGAGAGTAGAAGAGCTTGAACCCAAGTTAAAGGCATTGGACTTGGCAGGAGAAAGACATTATTGGCAGGAATTTATTAAAATCGAAAATGATTTGTGAGAACTCGAGGAGGAGCATGCGGTCGACGACGAGAATGTGAATAGCGGAACTGTGGAGGAAGCTGAAAACGGGTCATTTGAGCAAGTAGAAACGAAATATTTATATACTCGTACGTCTCTTTTAAGGGCAATTCGTCAATGTCACGGCCAAAAAGTAAATCAACAAGCAATTAGTTCTCAACCTACACAAACAGCAGGTGATGCAATTGACAGGTTTGCAGCTCAGCAAAATACACTACTGCAAGGTCTTTCGGGGCTAATGCTTACTGCGAACGAGGTCGCGTTACGAAAAATTGTTACTTCACCATTTTTGGGAGATTACAGCGCTTGAACAAGTTTTCGAGATTCGTTTGTTGGATCGGTTGACAATAAGCGGTATCTAACTCCAACCCAAAAATTCTATTATTTAGTGTAATTTTTATGCGGTGAAGCTGCCACTCTGCTTAAAAACATTCCAATATGTGGCGACACCTATGGAACAAACTGGAAAAGAGATATGATGGTCCTGATCTTGTAGCACTTTCATATGTCAAATTATTTATGGATCTACCAAGCACGCACAAAGCAAATTCATGAACAGTAGGAACTATCATCGACGGAGCCGATGAATGTCTGCGCGGACTAAGTGGAATCTCATCGAATACTCGAGATTCCTTGTTAGTTTATTTAGCATGTAAAAAGCTAGACTCCGAAATTCGGTAGGGATGTCTAGAAGCCTGTAGTTCTACTCCTGTGGTTACAATTTATCAGCTTTTGACATATTTGGACGGTCGATTTAATCAACTTGAGTCCAATGATATGATAGGTGCGGCAAACCTGAATAAGTATTCGGTGATCAGAGCTCAATGTATCATGCTCAATGCTCAGAGTTTGCTGCTCTCAGTGTTGATTCGCGAAGGAAGTTTTCAAAAGATCACTCGCTTTGTTTTAATTGTCTAAAAAGGGGACGCAATGTAGCAAGATGCAATTTTTCTTTTCGCTGTTGAGTATGCAATGCTCGTCATCACACGTTGGTACACTCTTTACTGTCAGTGTACTCCGACATCGTCAGCTTTAACTCCTGATGAGCAAACCCTTCGCAGCAACTTAGTGTCAGACATCGATCGCTCTACGGGGATTCTGCCAACGGCCATTGTCAAAATTCAAGATCAATGTGGAAAGTACGTCGAAATACGCGCACTTATTCCCTCGGGATCCCAAGTGTCGTTCATTACTGAAACGTGTGTTCAACGCGTGGGTCTTCAACGAACAAATGCACGTTTGAGTGTACGTGGAGTCGCATCATCCGATGCTGGGGTGACCAAAAGAAGAGTTCACATTAAAATATATTATCGAGTTAGTGAATAGTTTTGAAGTCGATATACGTTTTGTCGAGTATAACCTCTGACATTCCTGGAAGAGATATTTCACTTCAAGGTGGAAAGGGTATTTCGCATCTTAATTTGGCAGATCCTCATTTTGGTGTTTCAAGATCGATAGAGTTGCTGTTGGGTGCCGATATTGTGTGGTTACTATTTCTAGATGGGAGAATTTGTCTTGAACATCCACATCTTTATGCGCTAAATTCGGTGGTTGACTGGATTTTTGCGGGACATTGTCATAATGTATCAATAAATCTTACTTCGTATACCATTATGCTCAATGTCGACAAGCTTTTGCAGAAATTATGGGAAGTTGAAGAACGTCAAATGAAGGAATCAACATCCAACCACGACGACGCTGCTGAAATGAACTTTCGCAAAACACATACTCGTTCAGCTGACGGACGTTACATTGTAGAACTTCCGGTGACTTAATGCAGCATCACTTTCGGGAATACTGTTTCCGGAGCTGTTTCACGTTTGCGGAGCATGAAAAATAAATTCTCAAGAAATTCAGAACTTCAATCCAAGTATGTAGCATGTATGACAGAATATATCTTATTAGGGCATATGCAACCAGTTGAACCCGAAAACATTACAACTCAACCGCCATATTACCTTCCACACTATGCTGTTTTCAATCCACATAGTTTAACCACCAAATTAAGAGTAGTTTTTGATGGGTCACATAGAGATTCATTTGGGAAATCCCTAAACGATACACTTTTTATTGGTCCACCAATTCAGCGTGGTCTGTTTGGCGTCTCGCTGAGATTTCGGCGATTTGCGTACATTTTTACGGCTGACATAGTGAAAATGTTTAGGCAAATCTGGATTGCCAACCAGCACAGGGATTATGCTGAATGAATTCATTCAGCATTTTCGGTTATGTGACATATGGGACCGCTTCTGCACATTTTCTATCCGTCAGAGTATTGCAGCAACTTGCTATCGATAACAATTCTTCATAATATTTACGTAGATGATATTATGGTGGGTGCGGAATCGCTTGACGAATTACACAATATAAAATCTGAGCTCTCAAAGCTGTTAGAAATGGGTAGCTTTCAGCTAAGCAAATGGAATTAAAATTCTGAAGAGTGTCTGTCCAGTTTGTCAGTTGATTGTGGTGAAACTTTCCTTTTGGCCACTGGCCACTGGCGGAGAAGGTCGTTAAGATTTTCGGATTTTGTTGGAATCCTGCGTCAGATCTATATTCATTTCGAGTTGCGAAACTAGAAAATCAGACTGTTACAAAAAGGCCTGAAGTTTCCCGAGTATTTGATGTTTATGGTTGGTTGTCACATCAACAATCTTAATGAAAATTCTATTCCAAAAATTATGGTTGTTGACTCTTCCTACGGAAATAGTTCAGCAATGGCAGGAACTGAGGCAATCGATTTACCATTTCGAAACGATTACATTCATTGTTTTTGAGATGCATCAGCAGTTTCCTATGCATCTGTAATTTATGCGGTATTCCGCTCACATAGCTCAAAGCCTTTGATAAACATAATTACGGCCAAAGCAAGAGTTGCACCATTAAAATCAATTTCAATTTCTCGCATGGAGCTATGTGCTGTGCTGCTTCTGTGCCGATTATTTGGAGCAGTCAACGCAATCTTGACGTTTCAAAGGTGGCACTGTATGCATGGACGGACTGTGAAGTAGTTCTGCACTGGCTATCATCCCCGCCACTCACCTGGAAAATGTTCGTCGATTGTTCGAGTTGCTGCATATGTGGTCCGATTTATCTTCTTAGTGGAACGTAGACTTAATGTAGTTTAGTGCCCTCCCACATTTCACGAGCTGCATTCAGGCCGAATTAGAGTACTAATAGCCGTACAGAGAAAAACATTTGCAAGTACAGTGACGCAGTTGTTGGGTAAACAAATGCTTCACACAAGGATCCCAGTCATCAAACTCTCACCATTTATTGATCCGAACGGTCTCCTACGTGACGGCGGTAGGCTTCAAAACACAAGCATGTCCTACAGTATGAAACATCCAATTATTTTACCACGCCACTATATAGCGGGGCTGATTTGCATCAATATGCACAAAACCTATCTGCATGCAGGCGTAACTGAGCTGTTTGTGATTCGTCGCCAACATTTTTGGATCATAGGCGCTCGAAATTTGGTCAGATCCATTGTGTTCAAATGCAAACTTCGGCTTTCAACTTCGGCGACAAACGTCGGTGCAAATAATAACTTGCCACCAGCACGTGTGCAACCATGTCGACCTTTTCTCAATAACGGGTGTGATTTTGCAGGTCCTCTGCAAATAAAGATGACAACTTGTAAACGCCCAAGAGTCACCAAAGCATATATATGCTTTTTTGCCTTTTTTAGGCGATAGTCTTCTGTCCTTCGAAGAACTTTATACAGTGCTTACAAAAATCAAAGCTATTCTTAATAGCCGGCCAATATGCATCATATCGGACACGGAGATCAACCCGTTAACACCGTCGCATTTCCTTATCGATGAGCCGTATACGGCCATGGACATAGAACCATGTACATTCTTCAAGCCAACATCGCGTTTAACCCATTGGAACTGGTTGCAATCAATGGTACAGGATTTTGAAAACGGTGGTCCAGCGAATATATTACTTCATTACAACATCGACCAAAATGGCAGCAGCCTAAAACGAATTTCGCCATTGGAGACGTCGTATTACTTAAGGAGCCAAACCTCCTACCAACCAAATGGCTGTTGGGCCGCATAATAGCAGTCCATTCGGGACAGGACAGCAAAGTTAGAATGGTGGCCATAAAATCAGAAAAGGGAGTTTACAAGTTTATCTGTATGTATCATATGTATAAATTCTAGTGTATGTTTTGTATGTATCATATGTGTAAATTCTAATGTTTAGATTTAGTTTGTATCATGTGTGTAAACTTCAATGTACATAAAGTATGTAAGTGTATCCTTTGCTTTGATTCTTCTTGCTTATTTCCACTTGTAAATGATACAAAAAAACCCAAAACCTGTCCGCTATTCATCATGTAATAATTTATGTGCTAAGAACTTTAGAATTTAGTCAATAGTTTAGTCAATAAAGTAATAAAATAATAGTAATAAAGTAATTGTTTTTTTAATAGTTTGTAGAGAATCCGCTATTTTTGATAACTTTCCTAAACCGCCGTGGCATCGATTCAATCAAATTGGTAATTGTGAACATTGGTATTCCATAGCACACCTTCTCCAGTTCCCCAAGAAAATTAATTAAGTATTCCCTTTTATTCGCCTTTAAATGATCTCCCTACGATTTTCTAAAGGGTTTAGGTCAGGCGACTACTATGACCATTCCATAATCTTTATCGTTATTCATCTCTAAGCCATAATTTCGCCATCCTCGAAGTGTGTTTTGGATCATTATCCTGCTGAAAGATCCAAGACAGGTATTTCCCACTCAGGAAACGGAAGCATAACATTTTGAAGTATGTCTCTACAAACGCATTGGTTCATAATACCTTAACTCTGAATGGGACCGAGACCAATATCAGAAAAGCATCCCAGATCAAACTACCTGCATGCTTCACTGGTATTTTGCAGTATCGTGCTCGATAACGGTTATTTTTGAGGCGTCTGACAGCACATGCCATCGCTCCTGATAATGTTAAATTTTGACTAGCTCCTAAAAACAACTGTCTTCCACTTTTTAACGGAACAGTTTAAGTGGTTCCTGGCAAACTTTAGTCTTTTATTTCATTCGTTTTGAATTCAATCGTTTTTTTAATGGGTGATAAGCACGAAAAGAGGAATTAACCAAGCATCTACGGTTCTAGAACAAATCTATTAACAATTTGACTACAGCTGAATTACGAAATGCACATGACATTAATACGAAAAGCACAACAAGAAGCGTATGAAGAAGAGATCAACGTTTCATTAGCTGGTATGCAACTTTCATCAAACCATAAACTGTCGCCACTTGCTTTATTTATAGATGACAAAGGGTTGCTCAGGGTAGGTGGTAGATTAATGAATGCAACCGTCCCATATGATCAGCAACATCCCAAGCCACTCAACAAGCAACATCAGCTGACAAAGCTCATTGTTCAATATAATCACCTTAAACATCTACATGTTGGAAAACGATTATTGCGGTACACGTTGAGCCGGAGATATTGGATCCCATCTGCACCACATATAATCAAGCAATGCATCTATAAGTGCATACGCTGCATGCGACAGTGGGAAGAGGGAAACCATACGAACAGCAAATGGGCAACCTGCCGGAACATCGTTTGGAACCCGGTTCAGCATTCTTCAACACTGCAACTGATTTTGGCGGGTCATTACAAGTACGTTCCTGGAAGGGCAGAGGATCGAAGAAGTATTAATGCTGGATTGCTTTATCGGTGGGCCGAGATGTTTGGACCTTAATTACCTTTTTTAATCACTAATATTTGCACCTTAATTACTTTTTTTTATTTACTACTTTTTGACCTTAACTACATTTTTTATTTCAATTCTAACAGCTCTGAAAATAATAAAAGTGACAGTCCACCATCCTTAATTTAGAAAAATGAAGATAAGAATAAATTGAGCTAAAGAAAAATAAAATCAAAGAAGTGTTTTTTCTTAAATATTCACATTCAACACAACAAATATTGATATATTATTCTGTAACGTTATGTTGTAGTGTCTAATGTTATTACACTTTATTAATTTTGATGTATGTAACACGAACTATAAAGTTATATAGCTTAACGCTTAGGCACTAATAAAGAAATAAGCAGAAATATGAAGAGTAGAGTAGCAATTCGGAGAGATGGTTTTCATTATGTAAATGTAAAAATTATTCTACCAGTTGCTTCCTATACGCATACCACTCGGCATCAATTGGCTGTAAGGTCTTTTGTAGATAGGTTGAACCTTAGGGATTGTTGGAACCAAAATGTCGTTTTGGATATCTTTGATGACGTCCTTGAAGTCACAAATTTACAAAAACATCGTAATTTTTACTATCATTAATTGGAATACACATCGAAATACTGCTATTAGAACATTTTGCCTTTGTTGCGGCATTTGAATGTTTGGTACTTGGAGTTTTGTTCTTTGTGTTTCTATTGGGTTTACATCGGAATGACTTAGGTTATCTGCATGCTGGCTTCTTATATGAGGTCTGTTGGTCATAAAAATGATTTTTTGAATTGCTTCTAGGATTGGAAAAAACGTTGGCAGAAGTGTATAATATCTGATGAGGATTACTTTGAGGGGGACAAAATAAATATTTATGAATCAATAAATAATTGATGAAAAAACACAAAATTCCTTCCTAAGGTTATAAGGTTCCTTCCTAAGTATATTTTAACCATTATAGATAGATTCACGCGTTAACCTGAAGCCTTCCTCTTACGAGAAATCAATACCGCTTCAATAGCAGAGGTATTTTTCAACCAGTATATTATTGTGTCTCTCCTATTGTATTCTCCGTATTTGATATAACTTATTTGTATAGCTGCAGTATACTGCAGTTGTGTCTCTCCCAGTTTAATGCAAATCCACTTGATTAGGTTTTCACATTTTAATTTAGTTACTACTTTACTATACTTTAATTTCTATTTTATTCGTATAGATTATTTATTTGAAGACTCTTCTTCAATTTTAATTACTACACTATATTTACATATGTATGTTCATGCCGCTCTTGACGGGAAGTGCGATGTGTGGTTTAACTGACGCAGAACCAGTTAATTTTGTGTTTTGCAGTAACGGGTACAAACCAGTTAAACCTTTTGTATTGTGCTGAACTAGTTGATGTAACCAGCTAACGGGGGAGTACCTGGTACAAACCAGTTAATCCATGGAAGTGTTTGAGTGGGTTGAAATAGTTAGTTCAAAACCAGGTAATCTTTGAGAAAAGAAAATGGTCTTTATGGTTTGAGTTCTGAATTAAAACTGGATTTTAATAACACTAATTAGGTTATAATTGATTTGACGACGCGCTGCTGCCTTACCCTGTGGTTAATTCACGCTTGGGCGCTCGTGCTCGAAAAAAGTGTTAATGCGTGTGGGTATAGATTTGCCTAAATGCGAATAATGGGAACGTCGCGGATTTGTGATCGGGCAAATTTAGTGTGAATAGAACGTCCGAATATGACCAAAAGTTAAATAGGTGTATTTATATATAAACATATATGTACATATAAATTTATATATACAAAAATAAAAATATGTTTGTATGAACAACATATTTAGTATACTTTAACGTATATTTCATTTACAGTAGTTATGATTATACTCTATGATAATTTTAATTACTACACTATATTTACATATTTAGTATAGTATAGGGTACATGGACTGGTATGTGATGCTCCGATATTTTGTACTATCAACCAAGAAAAGTGCAGTTGTTGCATTATTACATTGTCCTTGGCCTTGGCCTTATTTTTGGACTTGTCCTTGTTCGTTGGTAGATTCTACTATTGTTTTGGTTATGGTCAGGTCAATGCGTTTTGCATTGTTAAACTGTATCTATAATCGTTTGATACTTTAAGTGGGTACTGTATCTATTGATATTACTTCAAAACTTGTGTTTGGTGTGTTATAAACTTCTTTATAATTTTATTCATGTTTTTCCAGATATATCTTTGTTTTACTTTTATAATAGTTTTACGAATACCTAAGTGTGCTTTACTGTGAAATTCGTCGATTATTTTATATTTCATTAAATCCACATTCACTTGTCTTGGGGCGGCATAAAATAAATATTTTCGATTGGGGGACATTATTATTTATTCTTAGTTTTCCGTACGTCTTTTAAAATTTTTCTTCTTCGCATATTTTAAATATTTCATCATTATACTCTAGCGCTAGGTAATCTATATTTTCTTAATTCATTCTAAATAAAATAAATACTTTCGATTGGGGACATTATTATTTATTCTTAGTTTTGCATACGTCTTTTAAAATTTTTGTTCGCATATTGTAATATTTCAGCATTATACTCTAGCGCTAAGTAGTATTCTATATTTCTTTATTCATTCTCGATGCTAACTTCTGCAGTATCGAATCTAGTTTCGCTGCGTTATCGCTACAACCTACGTTCACGTTATTGTTTTCTATAACACTTTTGCAATTTATCATATTAAATTTGAATTTTTTTTTATATTCTTGACGTCAGTTATTTATGTGCATTCCCAAATTCGAAGTTGATAAAGCTTCTTTTGAGATGTACAATTAGTGGTTTGTGCGTTACTCTGTGGATACTGCGTTTGTATTCAATTTTTCTTTTTATACCCTACACCTTAAGGTTAACGCATAGAAATAGAGACGATAGGTATAGAAAAGTATATATATTCTTGATCAGCGTGACCTCCTGGGTCGATTTAGCCATGTCCGTCCGTCTGTCTGTCTGTCTGTTGAAATCACGACCACAGGAATATTGTTTCTTGTGGTGTGCAGGTTGGTGTTGAAAATGGGCAAAATCGGTTCACGACCACGCCTATTTTTTATTAGAAATGTGATATCAGCGTTTGTTTTTGAGTTATGACAACAAAATTTCAATCCTGAATATAGAGTAGCATTATCCGTTAATATGCCAAAAATGGACGTGATCCGCCCAATTTTAGGTTATACAGGCAAAAGATTTATATTGTTAAATATATAAACTTCTTGAATAAAACTTTAGATAACAACTTCTTTTCCAAAAAAACATTATTACATAAAAACTGGGTATGGTCCGCCCACTTTTACACTACTTATACAGTATAGCTCATAAAAACGAGTTTATTACCACGGAAATAAAGTTTAAATTTCAACACAATAATAAAACAACTAAGCTAGTTATTTTGTTTTGAAAACAGCTAACGACCACTATATTTACTATTTATACAGAGGCGTAGCTAGGTCTCATGGAGCCCGGGACGGTTAATCAACTTGCAGCCCCAAAAAATTCCTAGAATTCAATAAATCAATACTTGATTTCCACAACTGCCGCCCCCGACATTGTGCCACCCAGAGTGGACCGCCACTCCCGCCTCACGCTAGCTACGCCACTGTATTTATACCCGTCTGTGATTAAATGTGATCCTTATAAGCTTTCCTTATAACCACATATTTCCTCTAGTTTTAGTTTAAATTTTTTCAAAATTTTTAGGTGTAGGGTATCTAAGATTCGACCAGGCCAAATATAGATTTCTTACTGGTTTATATATTATTTCGGCATAAGTTTCTCCCACTTCCTGAATATAACTCTGTTAAAATTTTTTGGGGTGTGGCTTTGGTTTAGGATTTATGGGCGTTTAACAATACACGATTGGAGTCTTCCGCTTCATCGAGGCATGATGGGCAAAATGGAGAGCTGTCGTGCCAGAAGCGAAACAAATAGGTCCGGAACACGCCGTGGCCACTCAGAAACTGGGTTAGATGGAAACACACTTCTCCGTGCTTCCGACCAGTCCACTTTTCTACGTCGGGGATAAGGGAGTAAGTCCACCTTCCCTTGCTTGATTCGTTCCAGCGTCTCTGCCACTTTTGCATGGAAATTGCTCGCGTAGTGTTTTCGGTGATAGCACTGCCGTTTTTTTTTTAAGGTGTATCGACGATAAGCTTCATCGGCTTAGATATCAGCTGGTATCATTCCTGCCAGTACATATGCGGCTTCATCGGACACCGTTCTGTAGGCACTGATGACTCGAAGGGCACTAAGCCGTTGAACTTTCTCGTAGTGTTTCTTTGTAGATTTTGTTTTTAATGAATCTGCCCAAATCGGTGCCGCATACATCATGACTGACGACACGACGTTTGCTAGTAGTTTTCGCTTGCTGCTTTTAGGCCCACCAACATTGGGGAGCATTCTTGCTAATGCCGCGTGGCAGCCTGCTGCTTTTTTGCTCACGTATTCTGCGTGCTGTTTAAAGCTTAAGCGGTCATCGATAATCACGCCCAAGTACTTTATGGCGCGTTGAGACTGTATATCAACGGTGCCTACTCGAATCTGCGCGGTTTCGCTCTTCTTGCGGCTGCTGATCAGTACAGCTTCAGTTTTGTGTTCCGCCAGTGTCATTCCCACGGAAGTCAGTCATTGTCGAATACTGTGAATTGTGTTGTTTGCGACCTCCTGAAGAGAAGAAATGTGTTTCGACACCACTACTAGCGCTAAGTCATCAGCGAATCCAATAATGAGTACGCCATCAGGGACGGGAAGCCTTAGTACTCCATCGTACATAAAGTTCCAGAGTAGGGGACCCAGCACTGAGCCCTGCGGGACGCCTCCTGTAATCTCGTACTGCTTTCTACCATCGTCGCTATCGTAGACCAGCTGTCTGTTGCTGAGGTAGCTGCTAACTATCGTGAGCAAGTAGTCCGTCACTTTCTTGCTTTGCAGCGCCTGCAAAATAATTGTCCAGCTGGCAGTGTTGAACGCATTTTTCACGTCGAGCGTTACCACTGCGCAGTATTTTTTGTCGCCGCCTTTCCACCTTGTCCCTCGGATTGCTTCCTTGGCCACAGACACTACAGCGCTAATAGCTTCGACTGTTGAACGAGCTTTGCGGAAGCCGTATTGATTTGCGCTCAAGCCGTGGAGTCCCTCAGAAAAGGGCTGCAATTTCTCATATATGATGCGTTCGAGTACTTTGCTAACGGTGTCAAGCAAGCATATAGGTCTGTAAGAGGAAGGTTCGCCAGGAGGCCTACCAGGCTTCGGGATTAAAAATAGTTTTTGGGTCTTCCATATGTCCGGGAAAATACCCTGCCGCAGGCACTCTTGCATGACGTTGACAAAGCTGCTAGTGTGGCTTAGTAGAGCTGTTTTAAGCGCGATGTTCGGTATAGCATCTGGTCCGGGCGCTTTATTTGAAGCGATTCGCGCCGCGGCTGCGAGGATTTCTTCGCGTGTTATAGTGGCTTCATGATAGCTTCTCGGCGAAAAGTTGGGTCTTTCACATTCTGGCTGCTGTGGAAAAAGAGTAGATACAATACTAGCCAGATTCCGTGGACATCTTTCCTGAGCGCAGTGTCTAGTTTTTGCCATAACCAGTCTGTAGGCTCCGCCCCACGGGTTCGCATTCGTCTCCTCGCATAATTTTTTGAAATTATTGGCTTTGGAACGTCGAATCAGGTCACGCAGCTTCTTTCTTGCTTTAGAGAATTCCCTTTGCAGAAGGACTCTTATTGCTTTTTGGTTACAGCGCTGGTAAGTGCGTCTAGCACGGAGGCAAGCAGCACGTATCATGTCGATTTCATGATTCCACCAGTGAACAGGTGTCCTCTGAGTTGCTGTCGCTCTTCTCGGCATTGCAGCATCGCACGCCTTGAATAGCTGCAATCTAAGTTGCGATGCCAGTTCTTCGGCTTCTCCAAGTGGTTCGTCTGCATCAGCCAACACAAGCTTAAATACGTCTCCATCAAACAGTTTGTGTTTCCAGCCTTTCATCGGATACCGCGATATGCTTTCACTGCGCTGTCTTTGAAGCTCGATTTCGATAATAATGGCTTGATGATCACTAAAAGTGAAATCATCGCTCACCCGCCATTTAGAATTTGCTATAAGACTGTTGCTCACAAAGGTTATGTCAATCACCGACTCCCTGCCATTTCTCCGAAAAGTACTGATTCAGCCAGTGTTGGCGAGCGCAATGTCGAGCGAAGAAAAGGATTCTAGTAGCAGTTTTCCTCTCATATTGGTGTGCTTGCTACCCCAGTCGGTTGCCCAAGCATTAAAATCGCCAGCAAGTATGACGGGTTTACCATTTCTGGCATCGGAAACTATATTCCAAAGCATCGCTTCGTAGTCTGTTCTTGTCATGCTAGGTGCAGCATAACAGCTATAGATGTGCAGACCTGCTGTCATGGCGTATGCAATTCCGCTTTTAGGTTGCAAGGACGTTTTTTGAATTGGGTGTTGGCCGCACGCCCATATGGCCGTAGTCTCCGTAGCGTCGGGCACCCATGCGTCATTCCGAGGAATTTTGTATGGCTCCGATATCAATGCTATGTCTGCATTTTTTTCATAGATTTTTTGCTCCAGAAGGTTTTAAGCTGATTCACAATGGTTGAGATTTATTTGTAAGATTTTCATTTATTTGGATGTTCCATAGCCTTCCTGTATGCATGGCATCTTGTACTGTTCATCATATGATTAGTAGTTTCTCCTCCGTTTTTAACGCATATAAGGCATTTGGCTTCATTGCTGCAATCTTTTGCAAAATGGCCCTCTACTCCGCATTTTCGGCAGAGTTTAGAGCGGTCTACATTTTTGCAGGTACCTGCTCGGTGTCCATACTCAAGGCACCTATAGCACTTTGTTGGCTGCTTAGACTCACGTAAGCGGCATACGACCCACCCAATTTTTATTTTACCTGCACTTCGCTGTCTCTGCCGGTAGGCATATAAGTGCAGTCTTTGTACCTCTAAATGCAATCCTCTTACGGCGTTGTCGCTGATCTCTCCAAACTGTTCTTTAAAGGCTTGTAGTATGTCTTCTTTCGTGGTTATTTCATCAAGATCTCTGCATTCGATTGCCACCTCGTTCGACAGGGATCTGACGTCGGCGTCTTTCTGCAGACATTAAGCTAACATCTCCTTACACTTTTGCAGAGGGCAGCTTAGCTTGGAACCTAGTTGAACTAGTAGCTCGCCTTTCTGAGTTCTTCGAATGCGCACTACATTTTTGCCAAGCTCTTTTAGGTTTGGCTCAGCGCGAATCTTTTTCAGAATATCAGCATAGCTCACATCATTATGTGAGGCAATAAGAAGCGCTTCCGGCTTTTGACCGCGCGGAATTTTTTTGGCTGCACCATTTTTGGTCACTTGCACCCAGTCGGTCGTAGTCCGCTTGGCGTTATTACCCTTGCTCTCCTCGGGTCCCGCTGCCTCTTTTGCTATCACTGAGTAGCTTTTTTTTTGCAGGAATTTACTTCGCTTTGGCGCTTGGTGTACCGCTGCAGGTTCCTCTCTGGCCCTTTTCGGAAATGCATTTAAGGCGACTTTTACTACTGGAGATGTTTGTGAACTGCTATCTATCCAGTTTTTTTTATCGTTGACATGTGATTCCTGCTCTGTTTTTTCGTAGAGCATCGCAATGCAGTCTATGAGGTCTCTCATAGGCTGGTGGATCGTACGTCGTCCGCCACCAATCATTTCTATGAGTTCTCCAATTTTTCTGCCAATCTTCGCAAATGCAGAGAAAGTGGGTTTAGAACTACTCTTACCTTCGCCACCTTGTGTATACGACAGGCATGGTGGAGAGGAGTTTGATCTCTCTTGATCTTTTTTCTCTATGGTTTTTTTCGCCGGCGATCGTCCAATGCGATTGCTTCGCTTGATCGGGTCCGCTAGGATTACGAGGTCGTCTGATGATTGGCTGTCACCGCCATTTTGTATCGGTTCGGAGAATTTGCTACTACCTTCTGCAAGTGTAGCTCCCTTTCTTCCGACGTGTGATAGTGGTGGCGTCTCATTCTCGCTAGCCATGCTTGTTAGCGCAGACATGAACCAGCGTTGGGGTTGTCTTTGCTAAGTTAGTCTGCCGGTGGGGAAAAGTGGCGCTGTAAATCATTAGCTCCACCTTCTCCAAGAGATGTAAGCGCGACAGCTATATGAGTTCCGCGTTTGACAGTTCGATCTACGATATCACTGATTGGCACTAAATGTTGCGCGGGAAAGTAACTATTGTGAGAATATATTTATTTTCTTTTCTTTGCTTCAGTCAGTAAGCCGAAGTTAAAAAAACTAAAAACTAAATTCTGGCTTAAGTGCTCTAGTTAACACTCGCGGATTAACACTTGCTGGGTTGCCAGCCTATTGCACTTACTATTCGCTTTGATTTAGGTTTTAGTACTAAGTAATTCACCAGGAATACGGATTAACAACGGGAGCCGGTATACACACGACTCATCGACTCAATCACGCACTCGCACTCCGCACACGCACTCGCATCTCCTACAGTTTCGACCACTTTTATTGCAATATTAAAAATTAATTTTCGTTGCATATCCAAACACACGTCTTAGACTTGGCCACAGATTACTTTTGTACTTTAACGCGCGTAGTGTTCGGTATTTACTAATTAAAATTGAAAATACTATTTTACTGCGTAGCCGGGTTTGAACATACTAAGGGTTATTATTAAAAAGCGCAGACGTAGGCCGAAGGCCGGATTACGCATACGCACTAAAAAATTGGTCTAAAAAACCACAAAACACTATTCTGTTGCTTAGCCGGTGTTTGACATACTGAGTGTTATAATTCTCCTCTCGTGAGGGGACAGATCACGAGACGGACGGAGACGACAACGAGGAGGACTATGAAATTGTATCAAACGAATAAATTCCTACTTAATAAATAATAATTAATAAAAAAAACACGTCATGAAATACACATAAAACACTGTTTTTAAATAATCATTCCTTCTGCAATTTACCAACTCTAACAATAAGTATGACATATTATATATCGCTGAAAAGAGAAAATTACACTAGCCTACAAATTAACACTTTTTTTTTGTAACGGGCTGTTTGACAACATATTCTAAAGGATTTTGGTCCGCTGATTCCAAAAATGATAAAATAAAAAAAATGAAACGAGCCGTTTTCGAGATAATCGTTTTTGAAATTTTAGCCCACTTTACTTTAAGGTCCATCCACTTGAAGAGCCACTACACCTGACATATGTAACCGATTCGATTACAACTAAGATTAAATTAAAGAGGAAGGATGCACGCATATTTTTTGCTAACATTACTTTGAAATCCGAAAAATAGTTTAAAACCTTTTGGTGAAATCGTAACTTCAAAAGAGGAATTTTTTAAGAAAAAAGACAAAAAACTGCTACATATCTGTATGTAAAAATATGTTCCCGAAACTTGTTTACCCTTTTTATTTTTTATATCGATAGGTCGGACATTTGCGCGAGTTTTAAGCCTAATATCAAAAAAATCTGCTCAGAAATGGTTTCTTGGTGCGCGTTAAAGTAAATTTAGTGCTTTTCGCAAAAAATGCTAAATTTTGAAAAAAAAGATAAATAAATACTTTTTAAATTAAAAATGATTTTTATTTGTGCTTCTTCGCAATTTTGAATAAGTATGGTCTGAAAAAGTTTATACTTCAATGTATGGCTAAGAGTTCTTTCTCAATTACTGGTTTGTTTAAGTCTTGTTTTTGTAGTACTTTACTGGCTTATGAAATAGGTAATCGTTACCTATTTCACCTTGTGATAAAACCGCGCGTAATTCGTAGTTTGAAGCGTCTGTTGTAAGAATAAAAGCTTTTTCAAAATCAGGGTATTTTAAAATATGAGGTTCCATTAGTTCCACTAGTCTTTCGCTAAGTCTGCAAAATCGTCTGTAATAGTTGCAGAAGGTAATAAATCTTCTGACTTCGTCTGAGTTATTGGGGATAGGATATTCTTTAATTGTTGAAATTTCGCAGGATCTGTTTTTACTCCGTTTTTTGTTATTAAATGTCCTAAATTAAACATTTTTCTGTATTTAATTTTAAATTGTATTTATCTAGTCTATCTATCTATACGCAAATTAAATTTGTGTTGTGATGAATGAGGCTGCATCCGAAAACAATTATATCGTCTACGTATAAAAATGCTTCGGATCTAGGCCTGAGAGTGCTATTGTAAGCATTCGTTAAAAGCTATTTGATGATATTTTTAATCCAAAAGGTAATCTTTTGTACTGAAATGATCATTATTCGTAGAGAATGCGGTTTGTGGATCCAGAATTTTTTTCTAGATTTATTTGATCAAAAGAGCTGGTCTTATCAAGAGTTGGAAACCATTTGGCTTTACCTAGTTTATCGAGAATGTCTTCTTAGTGGAAATTTATCATTAACTATTTTATCCTTTAATTTGCGAAACTCTACTACTACTCTCCATTTGTTTTTGTCGGTAGTATTTTTCTTTATAAGTAACAATAGCGGAGCATTATTCGGACTTGTTCTATTATATCGTCATGTAACATTTTGTTTACTTGGTCATTTATTATGTCTGTATTATTATGTGTATGTGGTAATATTTAGTTTTTTATGTAAATTGCTGTATTGTCTAAAAGTGATATTTCTTGTGTATAAAATTTGTTTTTAAAGGATCATTTTTTAAGTACAAAATGTTTTTGTATTTTTCTAAAATGTGTAATATTTTTTTGCTTTGCCATCTGGGCAGTCAATTTGTAGTTTTTGAAGAATGTGTTTGATACGGTTTTCATCGTGTTTTCTTGTTGCAGAGAATGTCATAATTTTTAAGTGGTTCTGTTTCTATTTTTAAGTGCGTTATAATTGCTTCGGTGTTGTTGGTATTTAGAATTTTTATGAGTTAATCCTGTCTTGGGTGCTAAAGAATATTTCGTAGTCAATTTTGCATAAGAATTTTTGTAAAAAGTCTCTTCCCACTATTCCGTATGTTTCTATTGGGTATTCTTTGTCTACTAATTGAAAATTGTGATTGAGAGTTTCTTCTCCAACATTTAAATTTAACTTTATTGTTTCTAGTGAATAAATCTGTTGCATTGTAATACCAGATAACGCACATTTTTCGTCAGTGTAGTATTCTTGATTATTTAGCTTTTTGCTGATTTTGTATATTGATACGTCAGCGCCTATGTCGACTAAAAATGTTATATTACTGTTTTTCAACTTAAGTGTTGTAGTTCGTATTGTGGCAGCGATCCCACCGTGCCAAACAATTGTAGCAGATCGCCTGCGTAGGTGACCGACGTGGTGGTGTGGGGAAAACCGTCGCGTGATGGTGGTTTGGGCGACGGCCAGCGACTTTGAGCTGCTGTGGGCGACGGCAAGTGTCGAGTCGAGCATGTTCGTGCTCGATTTTCACAAGGAAGAGCTGCAGCCGACAAGCGTGATATGCCATGCCCGCATGGTATTGGTGGTGGTAATGCACGCCGAAGATTGGGTGGTTTGATCACAACTGGATGTCGTAGTTTCGTCCTTAATCTTAAGCGGCAGTTGTGGTGCTGCACGCCGAGGAGGCGAATTTGTTCGGATTACTGCTGGCACCGCCAGCATCTGACCCAGCCGGGAACATGCGTACTCTGGAAGAGTGAAACTCATACCTTGTTCTGTGGAGAAAGAAAATATTAGCTATGATTCGAAACACTTGTTAATGATCCTAGGTTGGTGACAGGGCGTGGTAACACGACTTTTTTCTGTGCGAAGGTTAGCGACACCAATACGGCCAAACTGCCAAGAAATGTATGGAATGTTTTCTTCGCTAATGACCACCAGATGGTTGAGCTGGAGATCAGGTTGTGACATGTTCCACGCGCTGAGCTCGAAAATGCTTAGATTTCCACCGGTGGCATAAATGCTGGGCTAGGGCTTGGACTCGTCTCCATCGATTGAATAAAGAGAGCTGCTTGCCATAGTTCTCGGGCTCAGCTGGGGCGTCATACTGCATACTAGGGCATGAGGACGTCCGCCCGCCAAGACGTAGTGTCTTGTCCTCATGGATAAATTGGTTGTGCGGATGCAAACGACTTTTCAAACGTACTTTTCGGCTGATTTCCAGCGGCGCATATTCGGCGGAATATGGCTTCTGACAGATAAGATTAAGACGAAATTTGGTGTCTTGTGTCACTGTCGATCCAGCGCGGTATGTGGCGAGTTTCGTAGATGACAAGTGGTTTGAGAAAAATGGCACAGGTACGAGTTTCCGCGTAGGGCTCTCGGTAGGGGTGGTCGACTGATAGAGGTGTAGAGCACTTGAACTATCTTTTTATGTAGCGTAGTTCTAAATTCCGTAATCGTGATGAGTTCGGGCCAAGGTTCGATCGTCGGAGGCTATACGGCTTTTATGTGGCCTTGGTAGAGATCGTGTTGTACTACATCATCGTATTGCTGTTTGAAGTCTTTATTGTCGTTTAATAGTGCTTCTGATTGCAGATATTGTTTGAGGGCCATTATCCGTGAAGATTCCGGATGCGTCGAAAGATCCACTTTTGAATAGCAATGTGACGATGTAACGGCCGTCAGTGTCTAGGTGTGTGATTTCTATGAAATTCTTTTCGCAAAACTAGTTTCATTAGCAAGCGAGTTTTGAAAAGCTCCTCCGCCTCCCAAAAATGGTCGAATTTTTGTTCGATAGTGACTTTGTTAAAGAAGGCTACTTTTTGATAGGGGCTATCGGAAGTTAGCATTTGAACTGGTCCGCTGATGATCCATCCAAATACAGTTTATTGCGTTATTATCGAACCCAGAACGCCACGGCGAATACCGTCAAGCAGGATTGCAGGATAGAGGTCAGTTCCAATTAGGACATCAATCTGCTGACTCCTGGCGATATTCACGTCTGCGAGCTCGATGTTTCTAGGAAGGCTGCGGAGCAGCGCACTATCTAATGAATGAGCAGGTAATTTTCCGGTTATTCGAGACAGCACTGGAGCAGTTACCTGAATTTTGAAGTTTGGATCGCGAGGCAAATTGAGAAAAAAGTCGCATAACTTTGAAACTTTCGCAGAGTGCGTTTCGTTGAGACCGGAAATCACAGCCAGGTGCCAGCGCCACCGAGGGACTTCTAGGGAATGCCTCAAGAGAAATCTCCCATCAACACTATTTTATTAAGTTTTTTGAAAAAATTTTGTAAAGTAAAACTGAATTGATATTTTTTATATATACAGGGTGTTTCGCATAAGAGGGCTCAAAAGACTAGGGCGTGTAGGATGGCTCGAGACAAGAAAAAAATCATATGGGAGGGGGTCAGTTTCCCCCCGTTTAGTCGGGAGGGGCCATTTTATAAAAATCCACCTTAACATCCCAAAAAATAATATTAAAAAAAATGGTTAAACCTAGATAACTTTTGCTTGCTGATTTTCAAAGCCAAATGTTCGCTTCTTAATAGTCTTTTTAAATTAGGTTCCTATGTCAAACAGTTTTTCAGAAAATTAATGCCAAAGGTAAAATTTGGAATAAAAATTCCGAAACAAAGTTTTTGATCGCCATTTTTTAAAAAAATTACGGTATTAACTATAAAAATTTTTGAGACCATAAAATTCTCTAATCAATTCTAGAGAGAATGCTTCAAACCGGAAGGATCTATGTTTTGTAGTCTCCGAGAAAAGTGAAAATTACGATCTAAACTCCTTCCCCAGAGCAGTCTTCTTTAATTGAAATGAATGCATTTAAAATGAAAGATTTCTTTTGTTTCATTGTTAGGCCATAAATATAAGTGCCCCTCGTACCGTAATTTAAAAAAAAATTGCGACCAAACATTTTTTTCGGAATTTTTTTTCCAAATTTTAACTTTGGCATTGATTTTCTCAAAAACTGTTTGACATAGGAACTTAATTTAAGAGGATATTATTTGGCTTTGAAAATCAGCAAGCAAAAGTTATCTAGGTCAAACCAATACTTTTTAATATTTTTTTTTTCGATGTTAAGTCGAATTTTTATAAAATGGTCTAAACGGGGGAAAATTGACCTCCCTCTTCCATACGATTTTTTCTTATCTCGACCCAACCTACACGTCCTTGTCTTCTGTCCCCTCTTATGCGAAACACCCTGTATATCCCGTCTAAACGGGGGGGGGGGGGCCATCTGCCGCTTCTTCTGTTTTCGTTGATGCGGGCACACAAGAGTGCAAACACACATACTACATATAAAACAATTGAAAAGAATATGAAAGAGATGTTTTGTCGCTGGTGGGATTTGCACCTACGATTAGTTAATGTATTCTTTCTATTAATGCTGCGACTGTGTTACGCTGCTTTTTCTTTGTTCTGTTTTAGTAATTTCTACATATTGATAATTCAGTTTTCTTATATTTCTAGCTTATTAATATTTGTAACGTTATGCACGTTACAGTCTATCCTTACAAAGGTAAATAAAAAAAAAGAAAGTGAAGAAAAAAAAAGATTTTGTTTTTAGGGTGGAAACAAAATAATTTCAAATTAAATTCAAATTCACATTTTCTTGATCTTAATTTTTCCTATTTTAATTTTATATAAATATTTTCTTCATGTTTCATTTTAACTCCTACTATTCCTTTTCTATCGTTTGAGTTTGGTGGTCATTACCCTCTATTCGGCGGTGTGGGTTAATTTGGCTCATTCGCCTTGTATTGTGACGGTGACTACTCCTTCTGGTCGCTGCATCTGGAATGTACGGCGGTTGGTGGTCGCTGCGGTCGAATGGTAATCTGGTGTAGTCATTATTTTTCCTCTCTGACGTTTTTTTGGTGTAGTGTGATTTTGTTGGTCGTTTGGTTTTTTGTTGAGTTGGCGGTGTTCGATTTTTTTTGTGTGTTTGTTGATTTCGGTGTGTCTCTAGTTGTTTTTGTTGATTTCGGTGTGTTTGTTGATTTCGGCGTGTTTCTTGGTGTGTTTGTTAGCGGTATTCGGGGGCGGGTACATAGTGCTGGGCCCTTCCGAATCAGGTGTTCCCGTATTTTGGTCAGGTTTGTTTTCCAGTTTGGTTTTGTTTTTGTTGAATTTTGTTGTTGTTGGTTTTTGTTGCTGGTTGTTGGTTGTTTTTTTGGTGCTGGTTTTTGTTGTTGTTGGGTTTTTTGTTTGTACACCTGTCGTGGTCACGCGTGGCTTATTGTATGTATGCTACGGTTATTGTTTGTGACACTGGGTGTCACTTCTTTGTTGCCAATAATGAGATAGATTCCTGCCTTATTTAAAAAGTCCATCCCTAAAATTAGTTCTTCAGTGAGCCCTGGCATGAAGAATACTTGGTGTCGGTACTCTCTTTCCCCTATTTTGATAGTAACCTCTCCATAATCCTGAACCAAGATTATCGTTCCGTTTGCCAGTATAAGGGGTATATGTTGTTGTTGTTGTACGTGGTTGACGTTCGATTTTCTTTTTTAGGTTAGTGCCTATGAATGTAAGCGAGGCTCCAGTGTCGATGAGTGCGTTGACGGTGTGGTTATTGCATTAAGCTGGTAGGTAGGAGCGCAGTTGAACAAAAGATTAGTTTTCTTCCTCGGCAGTTATTTCTGGTATGCGCTGGTTGTCTACACGACCAACAATGCGTCTCTCGTGCATAGGGTGTAGCAAGAATGATAGAATACAAGATTACGCAAATCAGGTATCAAAAATGCTTCGTTCTGCGCATCTACGTCATCATAGTTTTCCAATATGCCGAACTCTCAAATTAATGTGCGATTTGCATGTAAAAGTGCAAGCTTTTGCGTTAAATATTATTATAATTGCTCGGGTTTAAATGAACTATTCCGAAAAATTATGTAAAGTGAATATATTTGCGTAGTTAAGAATACTTGAAAATCTACAGCGGCATCATATTGCTTACCAATTGCAGCAACAAAACACAATAATCACATACTTTTACCTTTGTGAATCCAATTAAAGTTATGTAGATTAATTTTGATTTAAAATTGGTTTTTATTTTTTCATTTCATCATTATAATTTTATTTATAATAATAATAATAATATTATCTAATTTATATTAGCTTATATTAATTTCAAATATTAAATTTATTTAAAGAAAATCGAAAGAGTAATAGTGTTACATAGTTTCCGTTTCCTTTTGTGGGCATTATCTTCAAGTTCTTTATTCAGTTGTCTGATTTTGAAGAACATTCTGGCCCGGAAAAACAGTGGTTTAAACTTTATGTGGCAATTGACATCGGAAGCTTGCTCAATATGTTTTTTTACAAAGTCATTTGTAATGAGCAAACCATCTCCATTAATTGCTATAAATATTTTTTCTAGCGCGTTTACATAACTCATCATCTCTGCCGTTGGCTTCGACAGGCCGCCTTCACTCAAATGATTAACCAGGTGTATGATGTGTCTTCTTGTTTGTTAACAGCTACATATATGCGGTAAATCATTGCGTAGTTTGTGGCATATATGTATATCCAGCAAAGTTTTCAATACCATCATACTCTAAGTCTTCTATTTCGCGTTCAGATTCATCATCGCAATTGCGAGCGACAGTTTTTAATATTACACCTGAATATAATAAAATACGATTATTTTTGGTCGCCAAAACATAATAAAGTGCAAATACCTGTGAGAGATGGCAGATGCGTTCAAGAATATAATTTCTCAAGCGGAAATTATTATTAAACAGTTTTTCAGAAAATTAATGCCAAAGGTAAAATTTGGAATAAAAATTCCGAAACAAAGTTTTTGATCGCCATTTTTTAAAAAAATTACGGTATTAACTATAAAAATTTTTGAGACCATAAAATTCTCTAATCAATTCTAGAGAGAATGCTTCAAACCGGAAGGATCTATGTTTTGTAGTCTCCGAGAAAAGTGAAAATTACGATCTAAACTCCTTCCCCAGAGCAGTCTTCTTTAATTGAAATGAATGCATTTAAAATGAAAGATTTCTTTTGTTTCATTGTTAGGCCATAAATATAAGTGCCCCTCGTACCGTAATTTAAAAAAAAATTGCGACCAAACATTTTTTTCGGAATTTTTTTTCCAAATTTTAACTTTGGCATTGATTTTCTCAAAAACTGTTTGACATAGGAACTTAATTTAAGAGGATATTATTTGGCTTTGAAAATCAGCAAGCAAAAGTTATCTAGGTCAAACCAATACTTTTTAATATTTTTTTTTTCGATGTTAAGTCGAATTTTTATAAAATGGTCTAAACGGGGGAAAATTGACCTCCCTCTTCCATACGATTTTTTCTTATCTCGACCCAACCTACACGTCCTTGTCTTCTGTCCCCTCTTATGCGAAACACCCTGTATATCCCGTCTAAACGGGGGGGGGGCCATCTGCCGCTTCTTCTGTTTTCGTTGATGCGGGCACACAAGAGTGCAAACACACATACTACATATAAAACAATTGAAAAGAATATGAAAGAGATGTTTTGTCGCTGGTGGGATTTGCACCTACGATTAGTTAATGTATTCTTTCTATTAATGCTGCGACTGTGTTACGCTGCTTTTTCTTTGTTCTGTTTTAGTAATTTCTACATATTGATAATTCAGTTTTCTTATATTTCTAGCTTATTAATATTTGTAACGTTATGCACGTTACAGTCTATCCTTACAAAGGTAAATAAAAAAAAAGAAAGTGAAGAAAAAAAAAGATTTTGTTTTTAGGGTGGAAACAAAATAATTTCAAATTAAATTCAAATTCACATTTTCTTGATCTTAATTTTTCCTATTTTAATTTTATATAAATATTTTCTTCATGTTTCATTTTAACTCCTACTATTCCTTTTCTATCGTTTGAGTTTGGTGGTCATTACCCTCTATTCGGCGGTGTGGGTTAATTTGGCTCATTCGCCTTGTATTGTGACGGTGACTACTCCTTCTGGTCGCTGCATCTGGAATGTACGGCGGTTGGTGGTCGCTGCGGTCGAATGGTAATCTGGTGTAGTCATTATTTTTCCTCTCTGACGTTTTTTTGGTGTAGTGGTGATTTTGTTGGTCGTTTGGTTTTTTGTTGAGTTGGCGGTGTTCGATTTTTTTTGTGTGTTTGTTGATTTCGGTGTGTCTCTAGTTGTTTTTGTTGATTTCGGTGTGTTTGTTGATTTCGGCGTGTTTCTTGGTGTGTTTGTTAGCGGTATTCGGGGGCGGGTACATAGTGCTGGGCCCTTCCGAATCAGGTGTTCCCGTATTTTGGTCAGGTTTGTTTTCCAGTTTGGTTTTGTTTTTGTTGAATTTTGTTGTTGTTGGTTTTTGTTGCTGGTTGTTGGTTGTTTTTTTGGTGCTGGTTTTTGTTGTTGTTGGGTTTTTTGTTTGTACACCTGTCGTGGTCACGCGTGGCTTATTGTATGTATGCTACGGTTATTGTTTGTGACACTGGGTGTCACTTCTTTGTTGCCAATAATGAGATAGATTCCTGCCTTATTTAAAAAGTCCATCCCTAAAATTAGTTCTTCAGTGAGCCCTGGCATGAAGAATACTTGGTGTCGGTACTCTCTTTCCCCTATTTTGAACCTCTCTAAACCTTTGGAGTAACCTCTCCATAATCCTGAACCAAGATTATCGTTCCGTTTGCCAGTATAAGGGGTATATGTTGTTGTTGTTGTACGTGGTTGACGTTCGATTTTCTTTTTTAGGTTAGTGCCTATGAATGTAAGCGAGGCTCCAGTGTCGATGAGTGCGTTGACGGTGTGGTTATTGCATTAAGCTGGTAGGTAGGAGCGCAGTTGAACAAAAGATTAGTTTTCTTCCTCGGCAGTTATTTCTGGTATGCGCTGGTTGTCTACACGATCAACAATGCGTCTCTCGTGCATAGGGTGTAGCAAGAATGATAGAATACAAGATTACGCAAATCAGGTATCAAAAATGCTTCGTTCTGCGCATCTACGTCATCATAGTTTTCCAATATGCCGAACTCTCAAATTAATGTGCGATTTGCATGTAAAAGTGCAAGCTTTTGCGTTAAATATTATTATAATTGCTCGGGTTTAAATGAACTATTCCGAAAAATTATGTAAAGTGAATATATTTGCGTAGTTAAGAATACTTGAAAATCTACAGCGGCATCATATTGCTTACCAATTGCAGCAACAAAACACAATAATCACATACTTTTACCTTTGTGAATCCAATTAAAGTTATGTAGATTAATTTTGATTTAAAATTGGTTTTTATTTTTTCATTTCATCATTATAATTTTATTTATAATAATAATAATAATATTATCTAATTTATATTAGCTTATATTAATTTCAAATATTAAATTTATTTAAAGAAAATCGAAAGAGTAATAGTGTTACATAGTTTCCGTTTCCTTTTGTGGGCATTATCTTCAAGTTCTTTATTCAGTTGTCTGATTTTGAAGAACATTCTGGCCCGGAAAAACAGTGGTTTAAACTTTATGTGGCAATTGACATCGGAAGCTTGCTCAATATGTTTTTTTACAAAGTCATTTGTAATGAGCAAACCATCTCCATTAATTGCTATAAATATTTTTTCTAGCGCGTTTACATAACTCATCATCTCTGCCGTTGGCTTCGACAGGCCGCCTTCACTCAAATGATTAACCAGGTGTATGATGTGTCTTCTTGTTTGTTAACAGCTACATATATGCGGTAAATCATTGCGTAGTTTGTGGCATATATGTATATCCAGCAAAGTTTTCAATACCATCATACTCTAAGTCTTCTATTTCGCGTTCAGATTCATCATCGCAATTGCGAGCGACAGTTTTTAATATTACACCTGAATATAATAAAATACGATTATTTTTGGTCGCCAAAACATAATAAAGTGCAAATACCTGTGAGAGATGGCAGATGCGTTCAAGAATATAATTTCTCAAGCGGAAATTATTATTAAACAGTTTTTCAGAAAATTAATGCCAAAGGTAAAATTTGGAATAAAAATTCCGAAACAAAGTTTTTGATCGCCATTTTTTAAAAAAATTACGGTATTAACTATAAAAATTTTTGAGACCATAAAATTCTCTAATCAATTCTAGAGAGAATGCTTCAAACCGGAAGGATCTATGTTTTGTAGTCTCCGAGAAAAGTGAAAATTACGATCTAAACTCCTTCCCCAGAGCAGTCTTCTTTAATTGAAATGAATGCATTTAAAATGAAAGATTTCTTTTGTTTCATTGTTAGGCCATAAATATAAGTGCCCCTCGTACCGTAATTTAAAAAAAAATTGCGACCAAACATTTTTTTCGGAATTTTTTTTCCAAATTTTAACTTTGGCATTGATTTTCTCAAAAACTGTTTGACATAGGAACTTAATTTAAGAGGATATTATTTGGCTTTGAAAATCAGCAAGCAAAAGTTATCTAGGTCAAACCAATACTTTTTAATATTTTTTTTTTCGATGTTAAGTCGAATTTTTATAAAATGGTCTAAACGGGGGAAAATTGACCTCCCTCTTCCATACGATTTTTTCTTATCTCGACCCAACCTACACGTCCTTGTCTTCTGTCCCCTCTTATGCGAAACACCCTGTATATCCCGTCTAAACGGGGGGGGGGCCATCTGCCGCTTCTTCTGTTTTCGTTGATGCGGGCACACAAGAGTGCAAACACACATACTACATATAAAACAATTGAAAAGAATATGAAAGAGATGTTTTGTCGCTGGTGGGATTTGCACCTACGATTAGTTAATGTATTCTTTCTATTAATGCTGCGACTGTGTTACGCTGCTTTTTCTTTGTTCTGTTTTAGTAATTTCTACATATTGATAATTCAGTTTTCTTATATTTCTAGCTTATTAATATTTGTAACGTTATGCACGTTACAGTCTATCCTTACAAAGGTAAATAAAAAAAAAGAAAGTGAAGAAAAAAAAAGATTTTGTTTTTAGGGTGGAAACAAAATAATTTCAAATTAAATTCAAATTCACATTTTCTTGATCTTAATTTTTCCTATTTTAATTTTATATAAATATTTTCTTCATGTTTCATTTTAACTCCTACTATTCCTTTTCTATCGTTTGAGTTTGGTGGTCATTACCCTCTATTCGGCGGTGTGGGTTAATTTGGCTCATTCGCCTTGTATTGTGACGGTGACTACTCCTTCTGGTCGCTGCATCTGGAATGTACGGCGGTTGGTGGTCGCTGCGGTCGAATGGTAATCTGGTGTAGTCATTATTTTTCCTCTCTGACGTTTTTTTGGTGTAGTGGTGATTTTGTTGGTCGTTTGGTTTTTTGTTGAGTTGGCGGTGTTCGATTTTTTTTGTGTGTTTGTTGATTTCGGTGTGTCTCTAGTTGTTTTTGTTGATTTCGGTGTGTTTGTTGATTTCGGCGTGTTTCTTGGTGTGTTTGTTAGCGGTATTCGGGGGCGGGTACATAGTGCTGGGCCCTTCCGAATCAGGTGTTCCCGTATTTTGGTCAGGTTTGTTTTCCAGTTTGGTTTTGTTTTTGTTGAATTTTGTTGTTGTTGGTTTTTGTTGCTGGTTGTTGGTTGTTTTTTTGGTGCTGGTTTTTGTTGTTGTTGGGTTTTTTGTTTGTACACCTGTCGTGGTCACGCGTGGCTTATTGTATGTATGCTACGGTTATTGTTTGTGACACTGGGTGTCACTTCTTTGTTGCCAATAATGAGATAGATTCCTGCCTTATTTAAAAAGTCCATCCCTAAAATTAGTTCTTCAGTGAGCCCTGGCATGAAGAATACTTGGTGTCGGTACTCTCTTTCCCCTATTTTGATAGTAACCTCTCCATAATCCTGAACCAAGATTATCGTTCCGTTTGCCAGTATAAGGGGTATATGTTGTTGTTGTTGTACGTGGTTGACGTTCGATTTTCTTTTTTAGGTTAGTGCCTATGAATGTAAGCGAGGCTCCAGTGTCGATGAGTGCGTTGACGGTGTGGTTATTGCATTAAGCTGGTAGGTAGGAGCGCAGTTGAACAAAAGATTAGTTTTCTTCCTCGGCAGTTATTTCTGGTATGCGCTGGTTGTCTACACGACCAACAATGCGTCTCTCGTGCATAGGGTGTAGCAAGAATGATAGAATACAAGATTACGCAAATCAGGTATCAAAAATGCTTCGTTCTGCGCATCTACGTCATCATAGTTTTCCAATATGCCGAACTCTCAAATTAATGTGCGATTTGCATGTAAAAGTGCAAGCTTTTGCGTTAAATATTATTATAATTGCTCGGGTTTAAATGAACTATTCCGAAAAATTATGTAAAGTGAATATATTTGCGTAGATAAGAATACTTGAAAATCTACAGCGGCATCATATTGCTTACCAATTGCAGCAACAAAACACAATAATCACATACTTTTACCTTTGTGAATCCAATTAAAGTTATGTAGATTAATTTTGATTTAAAATTGGTTTTTATTTTTCATTTCATCATTATAATTTTATTTATAATAATAATAATAATATTATCTAATTTATATTAGCTTATATTAATTTCAAATATTAAATTTATTTAAAGAAAATCGAAAGAGTAATAGTGTTACATAGTTTCCGTTTCCTTTTGTGGGCATTATCTTCAAGTTCTTTATTCAGTTGTCTGATTTTGAAGAACATTCTGGCCCGGAAAAACAGTGGTTTAAACTTTATGTGGCAATTGACATCGGAAGCTTGCTCAATATGTTTTTTTACAAAGTCATTTGTAATGAGCAAACCATCTCCATTAATTGCTATAAATATTTTTTCTAGCGCGTTTACATAACTCATCATCTCTGCCGTTGGCTTCGACAGGCCGCCTTCACTCAAATGATTAACCAGGTGTATGATGTGTCTTCTTGTTTGTTAACAGCTACATATATGCGGTAAATCATTGCGTAGTTTGTGGCATATATGTATATCCAGCAAAGTTTTCAATACCATCATACTCTAAGTCTTCTATTTCGCGTTCAGATTCATTATCGCAATTGCGAGCGACAGTTTTTAATATTACACCTGAATATAATAAAATACGATTATTTTTGGTCGCCAAAACATAATAAAGTGCAAATACCTGTGAGAGATGGCAGATGCGTTCAAGAATATAATTTCTCAAGCGGAAATTATTATTAAACAGTTTTTCAGAAAATTAATGCCAAAGGTAAAATTTGGAATAAAAATTCCGAAACAAAGTTTTTGATCGCCATTTTTTAAAAAAATTACGGTATTAACTATAAAAATTTTTGAGACCATAAAATTCTCTAATCAATTCTAGAGAGAATGCTTCAAACCGGAAGGATCTATGTTTTGTAGTCTCCGAGAAAAGTGAAAATTACGATCTAAACTCCTTCCCCAGAGCAGTCTTCTTTAATTGAAATGAATGCATTTAAAATGAAAGATTTCTTTTGTTTCATTGTTAGGCCATAAATATAAGTGCCCCTCGTACCGTAATTTAAAAAAAAATTGCGACCAAACATTTTTTTCGGAATTTTTTTTCCAAATTTTAACTTTGGCATTGATTTTCTCAAAAACTGTTTGACATAGGAACTTAATTTAAGAGGATATTATTTGGCTTTGAAAATCAGCAAGCAAAAGTTATCTAGGTCAAACCAATACTTTTTAATATTTTTTTTTTCGATGTTAAGTCGAATTTTTATAAAATGGTCTAAACGGGGGAAAATTGACCTCCCTCTTCCATACGATTTTTTCTTATCTCGACCCAACCTACACGTCCTTGTCTTCTGTCCCCTCTTATGCGAAACACCCTGTATATCCCGTCTAAACGGGGGGGGGGGCCATCTGCCGCTTCTTCTGTTTTCGTTGATGCGGGCACACAAGAGTGCAAACACACATACTACATATAAAACAATTGAAAAGAATATGAAAGAGATGTTTTGTCGCTGGTGGGATTTGCACCTACGATTAGTTAATGTATTCTTTCTATTAATGCTGCGACTGTGTTACGCTGCTTTTTCTTTGTTCTGTTTTAGTAATTTCTACATATTGATAATTCAGTTTTCTTATATTTCTAGCTTATTAATATTTGTAACGTTATGCACGTTACAGTCTATCCTTACAAAGGTAAATAAAAAAAAAGAAAGTGAAGAAAAAAAAAGATTTTGTTTTTAGGGTGGAAACAAAATAATTTCAAATTAAATTCAAATTCACATTTTCTTGATCTTAATTTTTCCTATTTTAATTTTATATAAATATTTTCTTCATGTTTCATTTTAACTCCTACTATTCCTTTTCTATCGTTTGAGTTTGGTGGTCATTACCCTCTATTCGGCGGTGTGGGTTAATTTGGCTCATTCGCCTTGTATTGTGACGGTGACTACTCCTTCTGGTCGCTGCATCTGGAATGTACGGCGGTTGGTGGTCGCTGCGGTCGAATGGTAATCTGGTGTAGTCATTATTTTTCCTCTCTGACGTTTTTTTGGTGTAGTGGTGATTTTGTTGGTCGTTTGGTTTTTTGTTGAGTTGGCGGTGTTCGATTTTTTTTGTGTGTTTGTTGATTTCGGTGTGTCTCTAGTTGTTTTTGTTGATTTCGGTGTGTTTGTTGATTTCGGCGTGTTTCTTGGTGTGTTTGTTAGCGGTATTCGGGGGCGGGTACATAGTGCTGGGCCCTTCCGAATCAGGTGTTCCCGTATTTTGGTCAGGTTTGTTTTCCAGTTTGGTTTTGTTTTTGTTGAATTTTGTTGTTGTTGGTTTTTGTTGCTGGTTGTTGGTTGTTTTTTTGGTGCTGGTTTTTGTTGTTGTTGGGTTTTTTGTTTGTACACCTGTCGTGGTCACGCGTGGCTTATTGTATGTATGCTACGGTTATTGTTTGTGACACTGGGTGTCACTTCTTTGTTGCCAATAATGAGATAGATTCCTGCCTTATTTAAAAAGTCCATCCCTAAAATTAGTTCTTCAGTGAGCCCTGGCATGAAGAATACTTGGTGTCGGTACTCTCTTTCCCCTATTTTGAACCTCTCTAAACCTTTGGAGTAACCTCTCCATAATCCTGAACCAAGATTATCGTTCCGTTTGCCAGTATAAGGGGTATATGTTGTTGTTGTTGTACGTGGTTGACGTTCGATTTTCTTTTTTAGGTTAGTGCCTATGAATGTAAGCGAGGCTCCAGTGTCGATGAGTGCGTTGACGGTGTGGTTATTGCATTAAGCTGGTAGGTAGGAGCGCAGTTGAACAAAAGATTAGTTTTCTTCCTCGGCAGTTATTTCTGGTATGCGCTGGTTGTCTACACGATCAACAATGCGTCTCTCGTGCATAGGGTGTAGCAAGAATGATAGAATACAAGATTACGCAAATCAGGTATCAAAAATGCTTCGTTCTGCGCATCTACGTCATCATAGTTTTCCAATATGCCGAACTCTCAAATTAATGTGCGATTTGCATGTAAAAGTGCAAGCTTTTGCGTTAAATATTATTATAATTGCTCGGGTTTAAATGAACTATTCCGAAAAATTATGTAAAGTGAATATATTTGCGTAGTTAAGAATACTTGAAAATCTACAGCGGCATCATATTGCTTACCAATTGCAGCAACAAAACACAATAATCACATACTTTTACCTTTGTGAATCCAATTAAAGTTATGTAGATTAATTTTGATTTAAAATTGGTTTTTATTTTTTCATTTCATCATTATAATTTTATTTATAATAATAATAAAATTAAAAAAAATGGTTAAACCTAGATAACTTTTGCTTGCTGATTTTCAAAGCCAAATGTTCGCTTCTTAATAGTCTTTTTAAATTAGGTTCCTATGTCAAACAGTTTTTCAGAAAATTAATGCCAAAGGTAAAATTTGGAATAAAAATTCCGAAACAAAGTTTTTGATCGCCATTTTTTAAAAAAATTACGGTATTAACTATAAAAATTTTTGAGACCATAAAATTCTCTAATCAATTCTAGAGAGAATGCTTCAAACCGGAAGGATCTATGTTTTGTAGTCTCCGAGAAAAGTGAAAATTACGATCTAAACTCCTTCCCCAGAGCAGTCTTCTTTAATTGAAATGAATGCATTTAAAATGAAAGATTTCTTTTGTTTCATTGTTAGGCCATAAATATAAGTGCCCCTCGTACCGTAATTTAAAAAAAAATTGCGACCAAACATTTTTTTCGGAATTTTTTTTCCAAATTTTAACTTTGGCATTGATTTTCTCAAAAACTGTTTGACATAGGAACTTAATTTAAGAGGATATTATTTGGCTTTGAAAATCAGCAAGCAAAAGTTATCTAGGTCAAACCAATACTTTTTAATATTTTTTTTTTCGATGTTAAGTCGAATTTTTATAAAATGGTCTAAACGGGGGAAAATTGACCTCCCTCTTCCATACGATTTTTTCTTATCTCGACCCAACCTACACGTCCTTGTCTTCTGTCCCCTCTTATGCGAAACACCCTGTATATCCCGTCTAAACGGGGGGGGGCCATCTGCCGCTTCTTCTGTTTTCGTTGATGCGGGCACACAAGAGTGCAAACACACATACTACATATAAAACAATTGAAAAGAATATGAAAGAGATGTTTTGTCGCTGGTGGGATTTGCACCTACGATTAGTTAATGTATTCTTTCTATTAATGCTGCGACTGTGTTACGCTGCTTTTTCTTTGTTCTGTTTTAGTAATTTCTACATATTGATAATTCAGTTTTCTTATATTTCTAGCTTATTAATATTTGTAACGTTATGCACGTTACAGTCTATCCTTACAAAGGTAAATAAAAAAAAAGAAAGTGAAGAAAAAAAAAGATTTTGTTTTTAGGGTGGAAACAAAATAATTTCAAATTAAATTCAAATTCACATTTTCTTGATCTTAATTTTTCCTATTTTAATTTTATATAAATATTTTCTTCATGTTTCATTTTAACTCCTACTATTCCTTTTCTATCGTTTGAGTTTGGTGGTCATTACCCTCTATTCGGCGGTGTGGGTTAATTTGGCTCATTCGCCTTGTATTGTGACGGTGACTACTCCTTCTGGTCGCTGCATCTGGAATGTACGGCGGTTGGTGGTCGCTGCGGTCGAATGGTAATCTGGTGTAGTCATTATTTTTCCTCTCTGACGTTTTTTTGGTGTAGTGTGATTTTGTTGGTCGTTTGGTTTTTTGTTGAGTTGGCGGTGTTCGATTTTTTTTGTGTGTTTGTTGATTTCGGTGTGTCTCTAGTTGTTTTTGTTGATTTCGGTGTGTTTGTTGATTTCGGCGTGTTTCTTGGTGTGTTTGTTAGCGGTATTCGGGGGCGGGTACATAGTGCTGGGCCCTTCCGAATCAGGTGTTCCCGTATTTTGGTCAGGTTTGTTTTCCAGTTTGGTTTTGTTTTTGTTGAATTTTGTTGTTGTTGGTTTTTGTTGCTGGTTGTTGGTTGTTTTTTTGGTGCTGGTTTTTGTTGTTGTTGGGTTTTTTGTTTGTACACCTGTCGTGGTCACGCGTGGCTTATTGTATGTATGCTACGGTTATTGTTTGTGACACTGGGTGTCACTTCTTTGTTGCCAATAATGAGATAGATTCCTGCCTTATTTAAAAAGTCCATCCCTAAAATTAGTTCTTCAGTGAGCCCTGGCATGAAGAATACTTGGTGTCGGTACTCTCTTTCCCCTATTTTGATAGTAACCTCTCCATAATCCTGAACCAAGATTATCGTTCCGTTTGCCAGTATAAGGGGTATATGTTGTTGTTGTTGTACGTGGTTGACGTTCGATTTTCTTTTTTAGGTTAGTGCCTATGAATGTAAGCGAGGCTCCAGTGTCGATGAGTGCGTTGACGGTGTGGTTATTGCATTAAGCTGGTAGGTAGGAGCGCAGTTGAACAAAAGATTAGTTTTCTTCCTCGGCAGTTATTTCTGGTATGCGCTGGTTGTCTACACGATCAACAATGCGTCTCTCGTGCATAGGGTGTAGCAAGAATGATAGAATACAAGATTACGCAAATCAGGTATCAAAAATGCTTCGTTCTGCGCATCTACGTCATCATAGTTTTCCAATATGCCGAACTCTCAAATTAATGTGCGATTTGCATGTAAAAGTGCAAGCTTTTGCGTTAAATATTATTATAATTGCTCGGGTTTAAATGAACTATTCCGAAAAATTATGTAAAGTGAATATATTTGCGTAGTTAAGAATACTTGAAAATCTACAGCGGCATCATATTGCTTACCAATTGCAGCAACAAAACACAATAATCACATACTTTTACCTTTGTGAATCCAATTAAAGTTATGTAGATTAATTTTGATTTAAAATTGGTTTTTATTTTTTCATTTCATCATTATAATTTTATTTATAATAATAATAAAATTAAAAAAAATGGTTAAACCTAGATAACTTTTGCTTGCTGATTTTCAAAGCCAAATGTTCGCTTCTTAATAGTCTTTTTAAATTAGGTTCCTATGTCAAACAGTTTTTCAGAAAATTAATGCCAAAGGTAAAATTTGGAATAAAAATTCCGAAACAAAGTTTTTGATCGCCATTTTTTAAAAAAATTACGGTATTAACTATAAAAATTTTTGAGACCATAAAATTCTCTAATCAATTCTAGAGAGAATGCTTCAAACCGGAAGGATCTATGTTTTGTAGTCTCCGAGAAAAGTGAAAATTACGATCTAAACTCCTTCCCCAGAGCAGTCTTCTTTAATTGAAATGAATGCATTTAAAATGAAAGATTTCTTTTGTTTCATTGTTAGGCCATAAATATAAGTGCCCCTCGTACCGTAATTTAAAAAAAAATTGCGACCAAACATTTTTTTCGGAATTTTTTTTCCAAATTTTAACTTTGGCATTGATTTTCTCAAAAACTGTTTGACATAGGAACTTAATTTAAGAGGATATTATTTGGCTTTGAAAATCAGCAAGCAAAAGTTATCTAGGTCAAACCAATACTTTTTAATATTTTTTTTTTCGATGTTAAGTCGAATTTTTATAAAATGGTCTAAACGGGGGAAAATTGACCTCCCTCTTCCATACGATTTTTTCTTATCTCGACCCAACCTACACGTCCTTGTCTTCTGTCCCCTCTTATGCGAAACACCCTGTATATCCCGTCTAAACGGGGGGGGGGGGCCATCTGCCGCTTCTTCTGTTTTCGTTGATGCGGGCACACAAGAGTGCAAACACACATACTACATATAAAACAATTGAAAAGAATATGAAAGAGATGTTTTGTCGCTGGTGGGATTTGCACCTACGATTAGTTAATGTATTCTTTCTATTAATGCTGCGACTGTGTTACGCTGCTTTTTCTTTGTTCTGTTTTAGTAATTTCTACATATTGATAATTCAGTTTTCTTATATTTCTAGCTTATTAATATTTGTAACGTTATGCACGTTACAGTCTATCCTTACAAAGGTAAATAAAAAAAAAGAAAGTGAAGAAAAAAAAAGATTTTGTTTTTAGGGTGGAAACAAAATAATTTCAAATTAAATTCAAATTCACATTTTCTTGATCTTAATTTTTCCTATTTTAATTTTATATAAATATTTTCTTCATGTTTCATTTTAACTCCTACTATTCCTTTTCTATCGTTTGAGTTTGGTGGTCATTACCCTCTATTCGGCGGTGTGGGTTAATTTGGCTCATTCGCCTTGTATTGTGACGGTGACTACTCCTTCTGGTCGCTGCATCTGGAATGTACGGCGGTTGGTGGTCGCTGCGGTCGAATGGTAATCTGGTGTAGTCATTATTTTTCCTCTCTGACGTTTTTTTGGTGTAGTGTGATTTTGTTGGTCGTTTGGTTTTTTGTTGAGTTGGCGGTGTTCGATTTTTTTTGTGTGTTTGTTGATTTCGGTGTGTCTCTAGTTGTTTTTGTTGATTTCGGTGTGTTTGTTGATTTCGGCGTGTTTCTTGGTGTGTTTGTTAGCGGTATTCGGGGGCGGGTACATAGTGCTGGGCCCTTCCGAATCAGGTGTTCCCGTATTTTGGTCAGGTTTGTTTTCCAGTTTGGTTTTGTTTTTGTTGAATTTTGTTGTTGTTGGTTTTTGTTGCTGGTTGTTGGTTGTTTTTTTGGTGCTGGTTTTTGTTGTTGTTGGGTTTTTTGTTTGTACACCTGTCGTGGTCACGCGTGGCTTATTGTATGTATGCTACGGTTATTGTTTGTGACACTGGGTGTCACTTCTTTGTTGCCAATAATGAGATAGATTCCTGCCTTATTTAAAAAGTCCATCCCTAAAATTAGTTCTTCAGTGAGCCCTGGCATGAAGAATACTTGGTGTCGGTACTCTCTTTCCCCTATTTTGATAGTAACCTCTCCATAATCCTGAACCAAGATTATCGTTCCGTTTGCCAGTATAAGGGGTATATGTTGTTGTTGTTGTACGTGGTTGACGTTCGATTTTCTTTTTTAGGTTAGTGCCTATGAATGTAAGCGAGGCTCCAGTGTCGATGAGTGCGTTGACGGTGTGGTTATTGCATTAAGCTGGTAGGTAGGAGAGCAGTTGAACAAAAGATTAGTTTTCTTCCTCGGCAGTTATTTCTGGTATGCGCTGGTTGTCTACACGATCAACAATGCGTCTCTCGTGCATAGGGTGTAGCAAGAATGATAGAATACAAGATTACGCAAATCAGGTATCAAAAATGCTTCGTTCTGCGCATCTACGTCATCATAGTTTTCCAATATGCCGAACTCTCAAATTAATGTGCGATTTGCATGTAAAAGTGCAAGCTTTTGCGTTAAATATTATTATAATTGCTCGGGTTTAAATGAACTATTCCGAAAAATTATGTAAAGTGAATATATTTGCGTAGTTAAGAATACTTGAAAATCTACAGCGGCATCATATTGCTTACCAATTGCAGCAAAAAAACACAATAATCACATACTTTTACCTTTGTGAATCCAATTAAAGTTATGTAGATTAATTTTGATTTAAAATTGGTTTTTATTTTTTCATTTCATCATTATAATTTTATTTATAATAATAATAATAATATTATCTAATTTATATTAGCTTATATTAATTTCAAATATTAAATTTATTTAAAGAAAATCGAAAGAGTAATAGTGTTACATAGTTTCCGTTTCCTTTTGTGGGCATTATCTTCAAGTTCTTTATTCAGTTGTCTGATTTTGAAGAACATTCTGGCCCGGAAAAACAGTGGTTTAAACTTTATGTGGCAATTGACATCGGAAGCTTGCTCAATATGTTTTTTTACAAAGTCATTTGTAATGAGCAAACCATCTCCATTAATTGCTATAAATATTTTTTCTAGCGCGCTTACATAACTCATCATCTCTGCCGTTGGCTTCGACAGGCCGCCTTCACTCAAATGATTAACCAGGTGTATGATGTGTCTTCTTGTTTGTTAACAGCTACATATATGCGGTAAATCATTGCGTAGTTTGTGGCATATATGTATATCCAGCAAAGTTTTCAATACCATCATACTCTAAGTCTTCTATTTCGCGTTCAGATTCATCATCGCAATTGCGAGCGACAGTTTTTAATATTACACCTGAATATAATAAAATACGATTATTTTTGGTCGCCAAAACATAATAAAGTGCAAATACCTGTGAGAGATGGCAGATGCGTTCAAGAATATAATTTCTCAAGCGGAAATTATTATTATTACTATGCAATTCTTATTTTGCAGTATCGCAGTGGGAATGCAATTCATGCAAGCAAACACAAATATGAACTATGTTGACGTCACGCGCTGGAATGACGGTTGTCAAAATTTTTGACTGCGAATAACGGACCTGCGCATTGCGCAATCTTGTATTCTATCATTCTTGAGGGTGTAGCCATTACGAAGTTATTAGAGTGGCGGTTGCCTCTGAATTCCTCTCCTCGGATGTGCTCATACTCTTCTGCCATTGTCATGAAATCGTCAATGTTATCGAATTCATTGCGTTTTATTCATATGCTCGCTCTACTTGCTGTTCCGTTCGCATGTGAGGGTGTTGCCGTATTAGTGACATGAGACTCATTATGAAGTCTTTTGCTCTTTCTCGGGTGTTTTGTCTCCTGCGCATTATCTATTTTCGAGCCGGTATAAATGCCGTGGCGGTTGGAAGAATTTTTCGGCGGCTGTTCGGAATTTCCGCCAGGTCTGTATTTCGCTCCTCTTATAGCCAACCATTCTCGCGCTCTGTCTTTCAGTATTTTGTTTAGTGGTAAGAGCAGATGATCATACTCGATTTTATAGCAATCGGCTAGTTCTTCTATGGTTTCGAGAAGTTTGTTGAGTGGGTGGCTCCCATTGAAAGTGAGACCCCATTTTCTAACCGTGTTCATGATGTCTGCGTTGTTATTATTAAACTTGCCTTCGGGTTGTGTCTTCATCAGTGGCGTAGTTGCCAGCGTGTGTTGTGTCAACCGGGGGCTTAGAGCCGTTGTGGTTCCTCTCTCGGTGCGTAGCGTTTTCATAAAGTTGCTCCGTCGTTGCCTGAGTTCTTTTACCGTTCCCTCTGCCGGTAATCCTGACTCTCCACGACGTTCTTCTAGCTCCTCCTTTTTTAGAGTGTAAATCCCGCCTAGGTTGGATGTTGTGGCATCCATGTTGCTATTTAGTATTTATTTTTGTGCACTTTTTAAGGTAAGTGCTGGAATCTCTGTTGAAGAGAGTCCCTGTTCGGGCGCCATTTATGACGAGTTTTGCTTTTCAGCTATGGATGAAGCTCAGTCTGTCCAGGGTTCGATCGAAGGGGTATACGTACAAAAAGGTGTTTTTGCCTACTCAAATCTAAGGGGAGAGTACCACGCAGCAGATGGCTGTACAGTTTCCCTACGTAAAATCACCAAACAGGAGCTCCCAGCCAGCATTTTTCGTGGCGGAAGGCCTAAAGTAAGGTCTTGGAAGCTTCGGGTGCTTCCCATCGGAAGCACCGGCCTCAACTTTATATGGGAAAAGCAGAAGTGCTTCCCTGCGAAAGGCCAAAAGTAAGGTTTTGGAAACCCAAGCGCTTCCCGGCGGAAGGCCTTAATTTATATCAGGAAAATGCTGGATAGGTTAATCTCCTGTTTACGGGATTTTCCTACCGGTGGCGCGCAAATATTTTTGTACGCCGATGGCCTGAGCCGATTGGTAATATATAGGAATATTGCCGATGGCCGAAGCCGATTGTGAAGTCGCAAGATTTTTTTAAGATCTTTGTATAAGGCTTACCTTATACTCAGCGCAACTCAAACTCGAATGATCTTGCCGTAGCCTTTTATGAGTAGTTTGCCGTAAACGGCACGCGAATTATATGAGCTGTTATATTTGAAAGTGGAATAAGTCCATTTTTTCATGTATCGAGATATTTAAAGGTTTGCGTTTGAATTAATTTAAAAAAAAACCAGTAAGAAAGCTATATTCGGCCTGCCCGAATCTTAGATACCCTACACCTTAAAAGTTTTTAGGAATTTTTATGAATCTTAGGAATTAATGTTTTAAACCAATGCATTTTTTTATAAATTGATTCTATATTTATATGTCTCATATTCGTTTTATTTGCTCGTTTACAAATCCGAACAAAGAATATTTATACAAAATTTCATATTAATTGATTACATATCATAAAATTACAGACTTATATAAGGATTTATGTAGGACGATTGTGCCATATTACCCTTCCGTCCATGTAACTTAAGTGTATGCGCGCCACGCCCATTTTCTGCAACGTAAAATATAATAATGTCATATTGAAACTTTATTGTCATATCTTTAAAACTAGAAGAAATATGTGGTTATAAGGAAAGCTATCTTATAATCACATTTAATCACAAACGGGTACAAATAGTAGGCGTGGTCGTTACCCGTTTTCAAAAAAAAAATAATTGGCTGAGTAGTTTTATTATTGTCTTCAAATTTAAGCTTTATTTCCGTGGTAACAAATTTCTTTTCATGAGCTTTACTGTATAAGTAGTGTAAAAGGGCGGACCGCGCCCAGTTTTGCTGTAATAATGTTTTATTAGAAAATAAGTTGTTATGTAAAGTTTTATTCAGGAAGTTTATATATTTAACAATATAACCATTTAAGGCCCTCTTTTGCCTGTACAACCCAAAAGTGGGCGTATCACGCCCATATTTGCCATATCAAGGGATGAAGTTACTCTATACCCAGAAATGAAATTTGTTGTCATACTAAAAAACTAAAAAACAACGGCTGATATCACATTTTAACTACAAAAATAGGCGTGGTGATGGACCGATTTTGCCCATTTTCAATACCGACCTGCACACCCTAAGAAAGAATATTTCTGTAAAATTTCACAACGATATCTTCACCGGTTCTCCTGTGATCGTGATTTCAACAGACAGACAGACAGACGGACGGACATGGCTATATCGACTCAGGAGGTCACGCTGATCAAGAATATATATACTTTTCTATACCCATCGTCTCTATTTCTATGCGTTACACATTTCGTGACAAAGTTAATATACCCTTAACCTTAAGGTGTAGGGTATAAAAATATTGGCAAACGTTAATCAATCCGAGTGATGTTTTTAATACTATACACCTTTTAAATTTTATTATGAAATAATAATTATTGAAAATATTTAAAAAAATAAAGGATTTTTTAGCTCCAAATGGACTTATACCACTTTCAAAAATAACATTTTTGCGATAACATTTGTGTTGTCATATTCGAAAGTGGAATAAGTCCATTTTTTCATGTATCGAGATATTTAAAGGTTTGCATTTGAATAAATTTAAAAATATTGTCAAAAGCTAATCAATTTGAGTGATGTTTTTAATACTTTTTAATTTTGTTATGTAGTAATAATAATTAAAATTATCTAATAAATAAACGATATTTCTATCTCCGAATGGACTTATACCACATTCAAAAATAACATACATATTATAACAATAGTTATAGTTGGTATGTAAGACAATAAACTCATCATATGGTTGTATTTCTCTCTTGTTAAGGATCTTGAAGTTTTATACAGTGGCAACATAGTAAATATGCTAAAGTTTTTGTTGTTTTTTAAATAAAAAAATTATTTTAAATGGATAACTTTCTTTCATACTAGTTTTGTAATAAATTTTATGCGGTTTCTTTTCCTTTTCTTAATTCAATTCATTATTCGGAGTGGACTTATTCCACTTTAAAAAAAAATTTTTTTGTGATAACATTTTATAGTCGAAATTCTTTTGTTGACTTTGTAAAAAAAACGTACTCAATTGAATGTATGATTATAAATATGGATAGAATGTGCCTATATCTTACTAACATTACCATTAACTCATTTTTTTAAAAAAATGGACTTATTCCACTTTCAAATATAACAGCTCATATGTACTTTTTTCCTTGTGAGTGGCAGCTACAAACATTGATCATCATATTGTATGTTATTTATGTGTATGTATGTATGACGAAACCGGTTTCGTGTTGTTTATTCTGTTTTCGTTGATGCGGGCACACAAGAGTGCAAACACACATACTACATATCAATAAGACAATTGAAAAGAATATGAAAGAGATGTTTTGTCGCTGGTAGGATTTGAACCTGCGATTAATTAATGTATTCTGTCTATTAATGCTGATTGAGGGTATATTCACATTGTCACGAAATATGTAACGCATAGAATTAGAGACGATAGGTATAGAAAAGTATATATATTCTTGATCAGCGTGACCTCCTGAGGCGATTTAGCCATGTCCGTCCGTCTGTCTGTCTGTTGAAATGACGATCACAAGAGAACCGGTAAAGATATCGTGATGAAATTTATAAATATATACGCATAAATATTGCTTCTTGAGGTGTCCAAGTTGGTATTGAAAATGGACAAAATCGGTCCACGATCACGCCTATTTTTTATTAGAAATGTGATAACAGCGTTCGTTTTTTAGTTTTGACAACAAAATTTCATTCCTGAGTATAAAGTAGCATTATCCGTTAATATGCCAAATATAGGCGTGATCCGCCCACTTTTAGGTTAAACAGGCAAAAGAGGGTCTTAAATGGTTATACAGTGAAAGCTCCCGTGAGCGGACACCGATCGTCACAGCAGGTTTGTCCGTTAGCGAGAGGTGTCCGCCTACGGGATAGTTGAACTGGAACTGAAGAACGCCAAGGAACTGAAGAAACTGTCCGCTTATTAGACGTGTCCGCCTGCGGGAGGTGTCCGCAAGTAGAGTTTTCACTGTATTGTTAAATATATAAACTTCCTGAATGAAACTTTACATAACAACTTCTTTTCCAAAAAAACATTATTACATCAAAACTGGGTGCAGTCCGCCCACTTTTACACTACTTATACAGTATAGCTCATGAAAACAAATTTATTATCACGGAAATAAAGCTTAAATTTGAACACAATAATAAAACTACTAAGCTAGTTATTTTGTTTTGAAAAAGGGACGGAACCACGCCTACTATTTATAAAGAGGCGTAGGTCTCATGGAGCCCGGGACGGTTAATCAACTTGCAGCCCCAAAAATTCTTAGAATTCAATAAGTCAATACTTGATTTCCACAACTGCCGCCCCCGACATTGTGCCGCCCAGAGTGGACCGCCACCCCCGCCCCACCCTAGCTTCACCACTTTTTTCAAAACTTTTAGGTGGTAGGGTATCTAAGATTCGGCCAGGCCTAATATAGCTTTCTTACTGGTTCTTTGTTTTGTTTTACTTGTTTCTACATTTTGATAATTCAGTTTTCTTATATTTCTAGCCTATTAATATCTGTAACGTTGTGCACGCTACAATATACATATACAGGGTGTTTCGCATAAGAGTGATCAAAAGACTAGGGCGTGTAGGATGGGTCGAGACAAGAAAAAAATCGTATGGGAGGGGGTGTCAATTTCCCCCCGTTTAGGCGGGAGGGGCCCATTTATAAAAATGCTTCAAACCGGAAGGATTTATGTTTTGTAGTTTCCGAGAAAAGTGGAAATTACGAAGCATACTTTCCTTTCAAACACCAATTTTTTGGCTACTTGTGTTTTATTACTGGTGCAAAAATATGGAAAAAGGAAGGAGTTTACTTCGTAATTTCCACTTTTCTCGGAAACTACAAAACATAAATCCTTCCGGTTTGAAGCATTCTCTCTAGAATTGATTAGAGAATTTTATGGTCGGAAAAATTTTAATACTTAATACCGTTATTTAAAAAAAATGGCTATCAAAAAGGTTTTTTTGGAATTTTTATTCCAAATTTTAACTTCGGCATTAATTTTCTCAAAAACTGTTTGACGTAGGAACCTAATTTAAAAAGGATATGAAGAAACGGATATTTGGCTTTGAAAATCAGTGAGCAAAAATTAACTAGATCTAACCGTTATTTTTTAATATTTTTTTTCCGATGTTAAGTAGGGTTTTTAGAAAATGGCCCCTTCCGCCTAAACGGAGGAAAATGCACCCCCCTCCCATACGATTTTTTTTTGTTTCGACCCAACCTACACGCCCTAGCCTTTTGTCCCCTCTTATGCGAAACAATCTGTATAACTAAAAAAAATAGCACTCTCAATAAGATGCGTAAAACTTAATATATATAATTTAAAAAATGCAGGTATTAGTTAATTATTATGCTGAAAAAACTATACTGTACTAATAACTACTGTACTAATAAAACTAATATTATGAATATTCTTGAATATGAAGAACAGTTAACCATTATTAAAAATGTTTGCTTCATTCCTTTTCGTTGATAAAAAATTTCACATTTTTTGCAAGTTTCATATAAATGTGCCACGCCTTTCTGTTATCCGACCAACTTCATATTTAACAGAAATTATTTCTTTATCCAATGGAACAATTTTAGGGGACGGCGTAAAAAAATGCTGCAAAAAATGTTCGCCAAGTATAGATAAGGTCCACCTACATATACATATACATACATATGTATATACAATTTATGTATGCATTTAACTACATGATAACGTGGAAGAAGAAAATCAGTTCATTTCGCGCTGTTTGTTTTTTATTTCTCTTCCGGTTTTCGTTGTTCCGGCATTTTTAAAAATGTGTTAACGAGAACGCGTTTGTTTTTATACCTATCATACCTCATCTGAACGAAACTCTCATTGGTTAGAGGAGATGTTTAGACGTTCTCCTTCGCTTCTCCTTCTGTTTTATGGGTTAGGTAGAATAGTTTTTCCACCGGCGAGATCCGCGTGTTCTGGATATAATGGCATATGGATGTGTTCTGGGATGCAGATGCGGTTGCCAGATCCTCTATCATTGCGATGATTGCGTCGGAGCATCGTAGATAGGCGGCATAACAATGGTGCCGTTTCTCCTTTAAGGTTTCCAAGTTGCTTGCCTCATCGCTTGTTGATTTCATCCTCAACAGGATGCTCTCATACGTGCATTTGATCAATATCCATTGAGGCTTGAGTTCGTCTCTTTGGATGTCAAGCGTATGAACGGTGTGTTCCCTAGCGGGAGTTGTATGAAAATCGACTTCGAATTCAACGATCGTCGGCAAGAAGAATACAAGTATCGAGGGCGGACATTGTTAAAGCACGAATTAGTTGTAAAAAAGCAGGAGGTAAACCTTACTGTGCGATGAGATGAGAGCACGTACAGTTGAGCGTGTGGAATTGTATAAGCAACTCCACCGATGAGAGCCATAAAATAGTGGGTGTCCACAGTTTAGATTCATAAACTAAATTCAGTTTAGATTAGTTTTAAGATACGAATATATACATATCTATTGTTAATGTTAATAATTATCAATAAGAATTTTGTACTATAAAAGAAATATATTTCTTATTGTACAGCCGTTTTTGAAAAATAAATGAAAATGAAATGAAACGCATCTCCAATGAGAATGCTAAAAGAATGAGCATATCAATGAATAATTTCTCTGATTTCTTTACGGAAACGTTGAGTGCGTAATTATTTTAACGGTGGGGCAAACTAGCACTACAAGCACGATAAAAAGCGTACCTACATATGTAGTTTATACAAGCGAGAGAAAAAATAAACCACAAACCCACGTTTGTTTGCTTAGAGCGTGGCTACGCAAAGTAGTTGGAGCACGCAAGTAAAGTTTTTAAATAGCAATGTCTGAAAAAAACGCAAAACCGACGTTTCTTTGCTTAGTAGAGTGTGGCCGGCAGAGTGCTAGAGAGCACGAGTAAGCAGTTTTTTCGATGTATGCAAAGAGCGCGTCACTGAGAGCGATAGCAAAAACCCCAAACTCACGTTTGTTTCCTCCGATGCGGTTACAGAGGACAATGTAAAAAAAATAAATGAAATGGTGTTGGCCGACCGGAAAGTGAAGGTGCGTGAGCTAGCAGATACCACAAAGATCTCTGCAAAACGGCCTCACATGAAGCGAAAAAAAATTTGGTTTTTCAAAGACAATGCGCCGGCGCAAAAGAGCATCGCAACCACGGCTAAAATCAATGACTTACGGCTCCAATTGCTGTCGCATCCACCGTATTCGCCCGATTTGGCTCCCACGGACTACTATCTTTTCCCAAACCTCAAAAGATGGCTCATCAATAAAAAATTCAGCTCACGCGAGGAAATCATCGACGCCTCGGAGGAGTATTTTGCAGACCTTAAAGTATCGCACTGAAATTCGGCATGTCTGTCTAAATATAAACGGACTTCAAGGCACCATAATATTTTTTGCAGTAGCAGCGCATTCTGTCGGTCAAGCAGGTTACTTTTCACGTCACCTAGTATATTACATATATTAGATATATATATTAAATATGCAATTGGGTCCGTTGTTCACACCGAAAATATTCTAATAACTTTACTATAGTGTATCAAATATGTTTGAAACACAAAGCAATACCTTTTTATGATTATAGTTGATTTGGGGCGCTATCCGGCTCGTACTGGACCAATGTTTTGTTCAAAAGGGAGATTGTTTGTTGTTTGTGGTTTTATTTTAATTTACTATAAATTTTCTATGTACATACAATTGTCAATGTGTGTATTGTGAAATGTACATATGTTAGCTGCTTCGGCTGGACACGTCCTTCTCGTTCGGTGGTCGCTGTCGTAAGAGACCGAAAGAAGTGTCCGTGGTCCTTTCGTTCAGCACCCGACCCCGTAGGGAAAAGCTCGCAGTCTAGCTTTCAGGTCACCTCTCCTGGTCTGGTTCCTCTAGGTCTTATAAAGCTGTAACGGATAATTCCAGTGCTGGACCACCAAACAAACGCCATAAGCTTTTTCTGATGAATGTTTGGTTTGGTTTGGGCAACCGAACGTTTTCGATTGTCGAATAAGATCCATTTTTCATCAACCGTTACAATGCGTGTAAAAAAGGTTCGATTTTATACTATAACAGTAAAGAAAGGCAAGCTTCGAAACGGTTTCTTTTCTGACGCTCGTTCAACTCATAAGGAACCCATCGATCTAGCTTTTTGACCTAACCAATTTGTTTTAAGTAATCTATAATTTTGACCTAGCTTTATGACCTAACCAATTAGTTTTAGGTAATCCATAATTGTTGGAATAGATTCGTTGAACCCCGTTATCATTAACCAACTTACTCGCCGGTCTTCCACGTGGTTCATTTGCAAGGCTAATATCACCAGAACGAAACTTATCAAACCAATGACGTAAGGTCCGATTTCTATTTGAAAATTGTAAAATTAAACATATGTGCAGGCTTAAACTATTCTTACACATGTAATTCTTAATTCTAAAATTCTTCTCTCGCTTCACAGAACACTTTCACTCAATTCTTTATGTTTTTCTTGTTGAATTTGCTATGCAAATCGAGTGCATTCAAGACTGATAACCAATCGATTTGGGCGGTTCAAGGTATCGGTGTCGCTGTGCAGTGCTGGAGCATTGCACTCAAAAATGTATGCTTAGCATTTACCGATTGTTTCGTTTAATGGGAGCGGAGTACGTTCATTGGATACCCTACAAGAGCTTTGATCGCCTTTTTTGTGCCGAATCCGTTTGCCGTAACATTTTTCAATACGTTCTAGAGAGAAAGGAATATTTAATGCTTCCGAAAAAATTCATTGAACACAGCCAACAGTATTGCTGTTATTCACTCCAGGAACACCAACAATTTCAATGACTTTCCCCAGCTGCTGTTGCTCACAAAACTCAAGGTTCGAAGTCCTCTTATTCAAAGTTTTATTTTCTTCGTCCAAGACTATAAGAAAACCATTTGAATTTTTCTAAAAAAACGCATGGAACTTTTTTCCAGTCCCAATATAATAAAAAACTGATTTAAATAAATAATCTAATTCAGCTTAGGTTTTTTGGGGTGTTCTTAGAATTTCATTCTAATTCAGTTTAATGTTGTTTGTTGGGTTTTTCTCAGAGTTTTATTAATGTGTTCCTGCAATGAATAACTACAATGCTGTCGGCTGTGTTCAAAGAATCTTTTTGGAAGCATTAAATGTTCCTTTCTCTGCAGAACGTATTGAAAAATGTTACGTCAAACGGATTCGGCACAGAAAAGGCGATCATAGCTTTACTGGCATGGCAAGGAACCATGGCAAGGAACATTATATGGGTCCATCTCGCGTCGCTGGATGATAGGTTGAAGATTATGAAGAGCAAATATCAAGCCAAAACGAATCTTAACACCTCCTTAATTGATGAAAACACTAATAGCAGTATTTTTATACCCTACACCTAAAGGTTGAGGGTATATTCACTTTGTCGATTTAGCCATGTCCGTCCGTCTGTCTGTTGAAATCGCGATCACAGGAGAACCGGTGAAGATATCGTGATGAAATTTTACAAAAATATTCTTTCTTAGGGTGTGCAGGTTGGTATTGAAAATGGGCAAAATCGGTCCACGACCACGCCTATTTTTTAGTAAAAATGTGATATCAGCAGTTGTGTTTTAGTTATGAAAACAAAATTTGGGTATAGAGTACCTTCATCCCTTGATATGCCAAATATGGGCGTGATCCGCCCACTTTTAGGTTATACAGGAAAAAGAGGTCTTGAATGGTTATATTGTTAAATATCTAACCTTCCTGAATCAATCTTTACATAACAACTTATTTTCTAATAAAACATTATTACAGCAAAACTTGGCGCGGTCCGCCCACTTTTACACTGCTTATAGAGTATAGCTCTATAAATTTATTACCACGGAAATAAAGCTTAAATTTGAACTCAATAATAAAACTAATCAGCCAATTATTTTTTTTTTTGAAAACGGGTAACGACCACGCCTACTATTTATACCCGTCTGTCATTCAATGTGATTATAAGATAGCTTTCCTTATAACCACATATTTCTTCTAGTTTTTGAGATATGACAATAAAATTTCAATATCGAGCGACATTATTATATTTTACGTTGCAGAAAATGGGCGTGGTGCGCATACTTTTAGGTTACATGGACGTCAGCGTCGTCCGAGTATTTGTGTTTCGTTGTTGAAGCGTAGCACATTGGCGTGTCCAAAATAAGCTTCCTTGCAGAGATTGAGACCTCGTATTCTGAGGAAGCTTTTCCCTGCTGAGTTCATAATAAAGAGGTCCAAGGGAAGGAGATTATTTATTATTTATTAATACAACTTATGCACTAAGACAAAGTCTTTTATAGCAATGAAATTGAAGCAATACAAGCTAGCATATAATAAGTAAATAATTAGATTAACTAATATATACGATTAATTTAATCTGAGAAGTGAGAGAAGAACGAGTAAAGATTAAGGGAAAAAAGGAAATGGAGAAGTATAACACCTAGCTCACGTATTCGAATCAAGGAAATGCCCATTTACCAGACGCCTGAATGCACTCTCATCTGCCGTGGTTTTCAGCCTGCTTGGCAAGCTGTTCCAGAGCCTGATAGTGCTGATGAAAAACAGCCTCCCAGTGTTGAGAAATAAATACGGGGGAATTATAAGATTTTGTGTTCGAGTCGAAGTACCAAATGATAATTTAGAGTACAGATAACTTGGTATGCCTGAAGTTATCAACTTATACATAAATAAACAATTTCTGTAATTCAAGAAATCAGAAAAGTCGCCACCAAGAAGTGAGTGTCGCCGGTCTCCGATATGATCATATCCCTTCAAACCATAAACAAATCTAGTCATATTGTTAATTAACACCATGATTTTATAAGAAGATATGGAGTCCAGTTTGCAGTAAATAAGTTCAGCATAAGTAATAACAGGGAGAATAAGGGTCAAGACCAGTTTCCTCCGAGTTTCAGTTGGAAGATATTCCGCAGCATAACGCAAGTTACGCATCACACAGTAGGCTTTGCCCACCACTGTATTAATGTGATCAGTGCAAGTTAACCTACAGTTGACCAAAAAACCAAGATTAGTTGCTTTGGGAACAAATTTGAGTGCCGTATCACCAATAAATAAGAGTGGCAATGTAAAATTTGGAACATTATTAAGTATCGGCATAGCAAACGATTTAGTGACATTTAATTTTAAATAATTCATATTTGACCACAAAGCAATGTTTTTAAGGTCATCATTAATCTTCCTACACAACTCATCCATGGACTCAACCGGGCTCGACAAATACACTTGTACATCATCAGCATAGGCATGTACATATGTTAACTTTCTGTACAACACTGAACAAAACATTTAAGAACATAGTAAACAGCAAAGGACCCAAAACTGAACCTTGGGGTACTCCTACCTCAACCTTCCTAAAGTCGGAAAACGTATTTCCAACTTTTACTCTTTGAAACCGATCAGATAGAAAAGACCTGATAAGGTTAGTTGCACTAGGTGAGAAGAGAAAATTTTTATTCAGCTTATTACACAGAAGTAAATGGTCAACACTATCGAAAGCCTTAGAAAAGTCTAAGAGGCAGAGAAGCGTAATTTTTCGTTGATCTAAGGCTATTCTAATGTCATCAGTAATCTTCAGCATCGCCGTAGTCGGAAACCTGACTGTAGAGGGTTGAGCAAACTGTTATCTGCAATATGACTGTGGATTTGTGTAGCTATAAGAGCTTCGATCACTTTCGATATGACCGACAAAATACTTATTGGTCGATAGTCCGCAAGTTCACAGGCAGTGGACTTCTTTGGTATCGGTAAAACTGGTGCTAATTTCCATAAGGATGGAAATCAAGAAGTTGTTAGTACATGATTAATGATCTCCGTAAGTGGTGAAATTATCAGAGGTAATATAATTTTAATAAATTTTATCGGAATTCTGTCAAACCCCACAGCAGAAGATTTGATTGACATAATTTTCTTGTCAACATCAACCTCGGAAACGCTAGAAAAATAAAACATTTCTGCGCTAGTCGAATCACAACTAAATGCATCGAGAGAGGTAACATTCTGCCACTTTGACATAAAGTGTTCATTGAGATCACACGGACTAAGTTTGACTGTTGTAGACTTTTGCCTTCCAATTCCAAGATCCTTTAATCTCCTCCAGAGTTGGTTGGAAGATAAATTAGGCTTAAATCTAGAAGCAAAAAATCTCTTCTTAGATTTCCTTATCAAGTCGGTAGCAAAGTTGCGTGCTCTCTTGAAAGCAACCCAATTTTGTTCAGATGGTTGTCTTTTAAATTTTGAATGCAGTAAATTTTTATGTTTGATCGCCATTTTAACACGCTCAGAGTACCACGGACAAGAGCCATTGCGGGCAGTGACAGTACGTATAGGTACAAAAGAGTCAAACAGGTATTGGACAGCACTAACAAAGATAGACACCTTCTCATCAATAAAAGGAGATGCATCATCATCTCCAGCCCAGCCTGTGGTGTGCTCCTTGCAGCTCCGGTGATGCTCATGGTGGCGCATCTTTGTACTCTGTTCAGAGGTTCGAGGTTGCTTTTACGCTGGATTGCCGTCCACCACACCAAGCACCCATAGGTTGAGATTGGGCGGACCAGCGCCGTGTACAGCCAATGGGCAATGTACGGTGGCAGGCCCAGCCCCCTCCGATGGCCTTCTTGCACGTATATAAGGCGTTCAAACCTTTTTTCCTCCTTTCGGCTATGTTCTTCTTCCAGGAGAGTTTACTGTCCAGAACTATGCCTAGGTATTTCACGTCGCCAGGCAGGGGAAGAGTATGGCCGCTCAGGCTTGGTCTTCTCAAGTCTGGTATTTTATACTTCCTGGTGAAAAGCACAAGTTCGGTGTTTGAAGCATTGATGCTGAGTCCGTTCTTGTCCGGCCCCTTTGAAGTTTTTTCAAGTGAATGCGACATTAGCTCACTAATTGTGCCGAGGAATTTCCCCGGTATCAGTATGGCTACATCGTCGGCATATGCTGTTGCCCTGACCCCCGTACCTTGAAATTCTCTTAGCAATTCGTCTACCACTATGAGCCACAAGAGAGAGGACAGAACTCCCCCCCTGAGGGGTCCCGCGTGTGACGCTTTTGCGGCAGTTGCTTGCACCCACCCAGCAAAAATCGAGCTTCCCTTGGAATCGAGAGCGGAATCCAGAGAGACGCTGGCAATCGATTCTTTTCTAGATTCTAGAACCCATTCTTTTTACATAGGCATGTCATTGGAGGTAGTGCATTACAATTAAGAGATTTGGATTAGCTTCTATAATGGCTTCCATTCATCGATTATATAACTACTTCTAGAAGAATTAAAAATAAATAAAATAAAGTTATTCGGTACAATTTTGTACATTTCGATACACATTTGTGTACCATTCTACATATTTTATTTATTTACAAATTTATTTATTCGAAACTAGCAACTTCAACTCATATTAAACATCCATGCTCAGCGGGATTTGAACCACGTCCTCAAGATTGTAAGCCAAACACTTTATCTTCTGCGCCACCGCGGACGTATTTGTCCTGCATAAAATCTTTGCTTTGAATAAAAATATGCGTCTTATTTTTATATTTTATATCCATTTTTCCATAAAAAAATGCGTCTTATTTTTATATTTTTCAATTTTTCCATTTGTCTCTGCATTCTTTATAAGAAAGAAAGAGAAAGCTTATGAGAGCTTCTTATTGCATTCTGTGGAATCCATAGAAGAATATGAAGAATAGCCATTAGCATTTTGGTAATGCATTATAGAATCAGTGATGAAACTAAGCCATTCCGAAATGTTGAAAAATTTTTGCTGGGCATGGCTGCATTGATAATTCTGCTGTCTAAAATGTTACCAATCCAGTCCCTAATGATGCGGGGCACTTCAAAGTAGTTCAGGGCGTCACTAATCGCAGTGCAGCGCACTCTCAACTGATTTACCTTTTAAATAGGCGTGTTGAGACTGACACAGCCGGTGAGTGATTTTGTTTCTTATGCACAGGTCCACCAGCCTCTCCAAAGTCTTTAGCAAGAATGATGAGAGGGAGATGGGTCTGAAGTCCTTAGCGGAGCTGTGGCGGGTCTATCTGCCTTTGGCAGGAATAACACCCTGACTTCCCTCCACTCCCTTACCTCTTCATAAGGCATTCTTTGAACATGTCAATGAGCAATGGTAAGATGGTGGATAGGGATCTCTGTAGCATGGCCGGGATGATTCCATCTGGGCCCGCAGCTTTGTAGGGCTGGAAGGATTCGACCGCCCACGAGACCCTTTCTGCATTTACCATGTCATTCACATCTATGTGGGATCCATTAACAGTGTCGTCGTCGACCGCCGCCGAGATTGCTGATGGCAATTCCATGGCTCTGTCGGTACAACCTGGGAAGTGCATAGTGCACAAGAGTTCCAGAGTTTCGAGGCTGGATTGAGTCCACGAGCCGTCCAGCCGCTGGATGCTGCTCGGTACTGCCCTTTCTCGAGCTAGCACTTTGCGAAGTCTTGCGGCCTCGTTGACTGCGCATATTGACTCGCAGTATGCCCTCCAGGAGTCCCTCTTAATTGCTCTGGTTCTGTTTTTGTAGGCTCTGAGTCCGGCTTTGAAAAGAGCTCAGTCTGTGTCTGTACCTCTGTTGGTTGCTCTGTTGAAGAGCGATCTCGCTGTTTTCCGCAGCGCCGATAGCTCTGAGGTCCACCAGACCGGTTTGGCTTTTTTGCGCGATCGGCTGATAGGACATGAGGCATTAAAGGCGCTGCGGAGCCCTTCCGAGAGAAATCCGACTGAGAACTCGGTGTTCTTGTTTCAATCTCCTGGGTTGACCTTAGACAGTGCCCCAGGGAATAGACCTGCGAACTTTTCCCAGTCAGTTTTCTTAGGGTTTCGAAAAGGTGGTTCTTTCATGGTTTTTGTAGTCCTAATGTTGAAGAGTATCCTGTAGTGATCAGAGAAAGAGCACTCAGTGGATACTCTCCAACCTTCAATGGTAGTGTCCCTATCGTTCTTCAGGGTTAGGTCTAGTACCTCTGACCTGTCCTTGTTACGGAATGTGGGTGTGGTCCCCCTATTGCATATAACAAGGTCATTTTAGTATGTAATCAAAGATCGACTCACCCCTTTTGTTGATGTCTCGGCTTCCCCACTGAGTGGGATGACCGTTCGCATCGCATCCCATAACCAACCTCAACTTGCTCTTATTGGCAAGGTTTGTCAGTTACCGGACTTGATGCGATGGGGGCTCTTGTTCTTCGTATGGGAAGTATGCGGACGAGAGCAGGAACGAACCGTCTTGCTGGGTCTCGCACACTACCCTCGTAAGATCAGGTGAGCTGTAATGAGGGAAAAGAAAGGCGTTAATGTTTTTCTTTACCAATATACATGTTCTTACCTGCATTGTGGTGTCCGTTGCGAATAATTGGTATCGGCCTGACGCTAGTCCTGCACCCCTGCCACCCCTCACCCAGGGTTCTTGTACTAGGGCCACGTCGATACCCTCCTTCTCCATGACCAGGAGGAGGTCGGCCGATGCCGCCTTGCAGTGGTGCAAATTAATTTGCACCACCTTTATTAGGCTTTGGTCTACCTCCCCCTCCCGCCGCCCTATCAGTCGACTCGCGGACCCTTAGGGATCCAAAGCCGAATTTGATGGAGCCTCCTTGCTTCCTTAGCATCTCTAAGGAATGACGGCTGACGGCCAGCCAGAAGTTCCTACCACCGTTCTTCGGGACGTTGGACGAGAGGATCTCCCAGTCCTGTGCCCCTAACGAACGGTTTTGCCTGCTAATAAGGCCCAGCATGGCCGCCCCCGATTCCGGAACTGGAGGAGGGATCCACACGACCACGACTGGTCGCAGTGGTAGGGCAGAGCGTGGCAGGGTCTCCAGTTTTGCCTTTGGCCAGATTTCGCCCAGGCCTGCAACTGCGGCGGTCAAGAAGTCCAGTGACTTCTTGTTGCCGCAGCTGACGACTTTAACCCCCCTCTGCCACCCCGCCCCCTCAAAGTCCACCTCCTCGTCGCTCCTGTCCACCTTCATCATCTCGGCCAGCAACTTCGCCTCCACAAGCAGCCAGTTCGCCGGTTGGATCTTCCCGTCTGGGTTCGATCTGTCGACGATGGCCACCTGCAACTCCTCCTCGGCCTTGAAGGTTGCTGACCTTCGAACTTTCTTGGGTTCGATTGAACCCTCCTCGGTGGACCTGTTGGGAAGGGATTGCTTCGCGCGCTTGTATGCCCTTTTGGCTTTCTCATCCCTTGACCGGGTCTTGGCCGCCAGCTTGGTGGTGCTGCTAAGAGGAGCCTCCTCCAACAGTGCAGCCTCGGCCTCCAGATCGATCATCGTGATCTGGCTGGATTGAGAGAGAGTCACTGACTCGCTCATGTGCATTGCATGACTTGACGTAGTGCATTGTTTGAGCATGCAATTAAACAATGAACGCCGTAAACCCGTTTTGGGTTTCATATTACAGTTATCACTTTATAACAATCCTATTAAAAAAGAAAAAATCAAAATTTATACAATACTAAAGAAATGACACACGATTTTCTATGAACATGAGTGGTGCTTCGAAACTTTTGGCCGGTAGTGTATGTACATACATATATGCAATACAGTCTTTATCATATATTTGGGCAGTTTCTAAACTTATCGCTAGATCTTTGTGTAGGCATAAATTAAAAATTACTGATCACTGTATGACAGGCTGCGCCAAACCGCTAAAATAAAATTAAGCCTTCGGTTTTCACCGAAGAACCGAATCCCAAAATATTTTTGGGGGCGTGGTTTCCTTATAGCGTTTGAAGTACGGGAATGCAGAATCTTTGGCGAGCAATAAGTCCCAAAATATTAGCCTTATAGAGAAGATATACATATATACCGATTGAAAGGAAGTATTTGCACCTATGTTTTAGAAATATAGAGTTTTTCGATATTGGGAATTGTTTTTAGTTTTAAGAAAAAAATGGTGGAGGTGCCATTATAAAACCTTCCCCCTACCTCTTATGTGACAATTAAGGTATGTATTAAATCAATAATCTTAAAGCCCATGATTTTCTCTTTTCAACGATATACAGGGTGTTTCGCATAAGAGGGGACAAAAGACTAGGGCATGTAGACCCAACGGTCGAGACAAGAAGAAAATCATATGGGAGGGGAGGTGGGTGGTATATCTTTTCAACGATATACAGGGTGTTTCGCATAAGAGGGGACAAAAGACTAGGGCATGTAGACCCAACGGTCGAGACAAGAAAAAAATCATATGGGACGGGAGGTGGGGTCAATTTTCCCCCGTTTAGATTGGAGGGAACATTTTATAAAAGTCCAACTTAACATCGAAAAAAATAATATTAAAAAATAATGGATAGATCTAGATAACTTTTGCTTGCTCATTTTCAAAGCCAAATATCTATGTACTTCTTAATATCCTTTTTAAATTAGGTTCCTATGTCAAACAGTTTTTGAGAAAATTAATGCCAAAATTAAAATTTGGTTTAAAAATTCCGAAAAAAAATTTTTGTCGCAATTTTTTTTTAAAATTCCGGTTTTAAGTATAAATATTTTTCACACCATAAAATTCTCAAATCAATTCTAGAGAGAATGCTTCATACCGGTAGGATCTATGTTTTGTAGTTTCCGAGAAAAGTGAAAGAAAAGAAAAGTGTAGTTTCTTCATATGATGTGAAGCGCTGCTCAGACAGACCATGTGCCATCGACCGGAACAGGTGATAATCAGAAGGGGCCAAGTCTGATGAATACGGCGGGTAGGGTAAAACTTCCCAGTTGAGTGTTTCCAAATATGTTTTTACCGGCGCCGTTCATATGGAACCCAAGTTCCTTGTTTTTGAATCATTCCCAACGATTTTAAACGATGTGAAATTGCTTGTTGAGTCACTTGTAATGTAAGTGCAAGTTCTTTTTTTCGTTTGGGACGAATCTTCCTCCAATAATACTTCTAATTCCATGTCTTCGTACACGTACATGTCTTCTTTGTCCTTCACGTCAAACTCACCGTTCTTAACCTTTTGAAACCATTCCTGACAACTTCTCTCACTTAAAGCAGCTTCACCATGTGCTTCTAGAGGCAATCGATGCGCCTCAGCTGCAGACTAGACTTGACAAAACTTGACATTTTTGCAGGAAAAAAATTACGTGATGCTGATACGGAATCACTAGTACTTTAAGGTTATGGTGTTGCCGGATGACGAAACTTGGGATATTACGTTTTACATCTGACAATTTCTCCATAACCTTCTGGTGGGGCCATCTTTTGACAAACCGCAGAAACTTATTTGTACACCTAATATATTTTTCAAGTGATATTGACTGAAGAGGATTTTGATGTAAAAGGTGATGTACTGCAGGGGATCCACGTTCCGTTCATCTGAAGAATTGGTTTCACCTCTCTCGTATTCTTCTAATTGCTCTTGGCTTGGCTAATATTCTTCTTCACTCTCATTAAATTCATCGCTTTCCTCTGCAATAATTTTGCAATTAATTCTTCTATTAGACGCGACATAATTGTTTCACACAATAACTAAACACTACCACTTGATTTACGCATAACCAATAACGGTAACAACTTTGACATAAGCTGAAATTAACGCAATTTTTTCAATTGTAACACCTTTGTGTGCTGGCATACCAGAAAAAATATGGATTTAAAATGAAAGTCTAAGATTTTACTTATTAATTGAAATTAATAAAATAAAATCAACATTATTGTACTGGGGTCGAAAACGACCCTTAGCATACTTAATTTGTATTTGTCGATTTTTTTTTTTTTAAAAAAAATACTTAAAAAGCAAAACTACTAAATTTATGCTTAAACTCCACGAAAATTAAAAGTCAAAAGGTCTCAGTTGCTTATTCCCGTTAATCTATTAGTTAGAATGTTTTCAAATCGAATTTTGGTCGAAAACGACCCCAACGTACGTCTACGGTTAAGTCGGATTTTTATAAAATGGCCCCTCCCGTCTAAACAGGAGGAAATTGACCCCCGCTCCCATACGATTTTTCTTGTCTCGACCTAACTTACACGTCCTAGTCTTTTATCCCCTCTTATGCGAATCACCCTGTATAATATGTTGGAGTTGCTCTAACAGTTCCGCCCATACTCACTGGAATATACGAAATTTGCGTTTTATAATACAAACCCCAAAATTTCCGTTTTTTAGCATTAACCCTCGTTTGGCATACTGAGGGTTATAATCAAAAAGCGCGGACAGAGGCCGAAGGTCGCACACGCGCCCTAAAATTGGCCACAAAACACTATTCTGTTGCGTAGCCGATGTTTGACATACTGAGGGTTATAATCAAAAAGCGCGGCCGTAGGCTGAAGGTAACGAAATGAATAGGGAAATTCCAATTCACCGGGATAATTATTACCATGGTCAAGTAATGCTTGCTCAATGCTTGTAGTAAATAACATAATTAATAGAAATAAAAAAGTGACCATAGCTCTGTGATATTAAAACTGGCTAATTCGATTATATCTTATATTCTAGAGATCGCAGAAGGGTTTAATACCTTTTTTTGTACACTTGGAAATGAGTTTTGTACGTGTATAAATTGTCTAAGCTGCGCTGATGTTGAGCACTTGGAAGATGTGGTCAATGATAAAAGTTTTTTCTTTCGCGTTATTACTATTTTGGAAGTGGTTAAAATTATTGCCCCCATTAAAAAAGTCGAATTCCAGTTGTCTTCTATTTCAAAAATATTTGAGAATGTGATGAAGAGTAGAGTTTTGGAATTTCTTCACAACTCAAATTTTTTTAGTGAGATGCAATTTGGATTTCGAGTGGGTCCTTCCACTGAATATGCCCTTCTTAATTTTTGTTTTTTCAAAGAGTAAAGCAAATTTTGAATTTGAATTGCGCGGGTGCAGCGATTCGAGCAAATCTTTTTTTTAGGTTGACAACACTGTCATGGCCTAATTCACACAAACAGATTTTGGCTCCCTTCTGATAGATTGGTCTTGTCTTGAAGCATAGATAAGTTGATTCGCCTGCTCTGCTACACGTAATTAATTTTTCAAATGTTGCTCGGAAGTCCTTGTCTCTGTGTAGGGTTATAGCGAGTATTAGGGCTGAAAGCTTGATTGTAACCATCGTGTTGTTTACTCGGGTTGGAATTGCTATTAACTTGAAGACATTATAAGATTCGGAAGCAGTTATTGGAAAAGATATTCTAAACAACGCATGTTCGTTGGTGATACCACTTTCAATTGTCATTAATTTGTACATCGACAAAACATCTTCGGCAGATTAACTCTAATCTTGTTACTTTCACTGTTGAGTTGCTGTGGCGATATTAACAAGAGACTAATTTGTGTTTGATGAGAACTTGGCAAACGCAGCCTGTGTGCGTTATACTGTTTGCAATGATTGTCAATTCTACTCCTAATCCGGGCAGAAGTTGAAAGATTTTTGAATCGATTATTTCTTGTTCGGTTTCCTTTACTCGATGCGTCAGCTCGTCTAATTTCTCATGAAAGGTAGTGACAGTTTGTGCGATCGCAGCTTCATCGCGTTTTATTATGGTAATAATAGCATCGATCACAGAGTTTTGATTTCTTATCAGGTTTACTACAATATAATATAAGATTCTCGTCAGTTCGAATCATTAATATTGTGTTGACATCTCTTTTCCATAATTGGCATCAAGCACTTCCGAACAAGGTGTTAGCGATGCTTCCGATGATATTTATGGCCCCCCCTCTTCTGCCGGTGTGGCTGATAAAATTCTTTCTAAGGCAAGTTCGTATTTGGTGTGTTGGAGTGATTAGGCCTTCACAAATCGGATTCTGATGTAATTGTTCACATGAACTCTGCATTGCATTAATACCGTTGGAAAAAGCCAAAATTTCAAGTCTTAAGGGGGCTAAGTTGTAGTATACAATGAGTTGCCATTGACTGGATATTAGATGGACGGACCCGATTGGGTTGAAATGAATACCAGCTGATTGCCAGAAGTTCTCGACTCTAATTGGGCTAACAAACTTATTTTACTGGATACTTTTTTGCATTTGTGGGTTCTGATTGACTGTGACGCGTCGTCTTTAATTTCTTCTTTCTGCCAAGCGGTGTCATCATTATCTATTTCCATGAGTGGCAGGGGTGGTAGTCTGTGGATTGGGCGTTTTACTCCGCCCTTAGTTTGGACATCGGCTACTCTCATTAACCTGTCCTGGCCTTCATAGGTTTTGACTATGCGGCCTAGAGGCCACTGTAGAGTCTGCAAGTTATTTTCCTTTATTAGGATCATTGTGCCCGGCTTGACGTTATCACAATTTTCCTTCCATTTGGATCGTTATTGTAGTTCGTTCAAGTATTCGCGAGACCATCGTTTCCAAAATTCGTGCTTTATGTGAGAGACTAGTTTCCATGGAGTTAGTAGTGATGTTCTGGGTTGAACAGCAGTGGTGTCGATTTGACATGTCAAGGGTTCGCCTATTAAGAAGTGTCCTGGTGTTAAGGCAGCCATGTCGGCTGGATTTGCTGATGTTGGTGTTAACGGCCGTGAGTTCAATATGGTTTCGATTTCTACCATTACTGTCTCCAGTTCTTCATAGGTTTAACATGCATTCGAAGCTCCTCGCACGAACAGATGTTTAGCGTATTTAACCGCAGCTTCCCCTAGCCCGCCAAAATGTGGAGCTCTTGGCGGAATGAAATAAAAGTTGATCTTCTGTCACTGCATGTCCTTGTTATGGTTTTTTGTGCTAGGTAGCTGTGAATTGCTTACTTTAGATCGAGTAAGCGGATTTTGGCACCAACAAAATTGGTGGCATTATCACAATATAAATTTTGCATATGTCCCCTGCGTCCAATAAATCGCTTCAGACAGCCGATGAAGGCCTCTGTTGTTAAGTCGCTTACTATTTCAAGGTGAACTGCTTTTGACGCGAAACAACAGAACACTGCCACGTATGCCTTCTGTGGTCGTTTGCCTCAAACATTAAAGTGGATCCAGAACGGGCCGCAGAAATCCACACCGGAGTTAATGAAAGGCTGGTTGCACCCTTGTGGATGGCAGATGCCCCATTAACTGTTGGAATAATTTGGGTTTTGCTTTGACACAACGCATGCTGTGTTGAACTGTGGATCTTGCCTGGATTTGCCCTTTATCGGCCAATATCTTTGCCTGACATGTGCTAATAATGTTTGGGGACCACAGTAATAATGCTCCTCATGGAACATTTAAAATAGTAGCTCGGTTAAGGGATCATTGAATGGGATGATGATTGGATGTTTGGCATCATATGATATCCGCTGCTTCGAGGCGCCCTCCTACACGAAGTATCCCTTCAGAATCCATAAATGGGTTGAGTCCATGTACTTAACTTGTTTTGCTCACAGTTCAATAAATCTCAGTACGTACGCCATTATGTGTACCAGGGTTTTGAATGAATTATTATGTTTACCTTAATGGCAGAATATAATTTGAGTTACTGTGTCCCTTATATTCGGTTGCCTTGTATATTCTTCCATGTGGACGAGGGTGTTGTGTTTTTTGAAAATTTTGTGCAGGTCCTCGACCAACACGTCTTTGCAGTGTGGCCACCCTTTAAGCGGTTGATGCATAGCTTATTTGTCTTGCGAAACTGTATTCTCTTGAACGTTGGTAGGTTCCAAAAGTGGATGATTTGCTTCCCGGCAGGCTTGAAAATTTTGTGTACTTTGTGATAATATAATCATCGAAGCATGCCTTGTTGACGAGCTCTTGTCCTTGTGTTCAACTGCTAATGCCTCATAACGTTTCTCAAAGAATTGAAGGAATTCAGTGCTTTTCGGTAGTTCTCTACGGTTTTCCAGCGGTTGTTCATACATATCATGAGTGGTCTTATCCAATTTTTTAATCAGAATATATAAGTGGATCCCACGACGAAGTGTCGATTCCTAAGGTTTTAACCTTAGGACCCTTTAATTAAGGGTAGATGATGCTTCCTTGGACGTATCATGAAGAGTTTTTAATGCAGCAATAGTTGGACCGTCGTTGCTGGATTTTGGCTGTCTGATGAGAGTCTGCATTACTGCCTAGATGAGTAGCCGTTGATTATGTTAGATTATCCCAAGCTGTGTTGTAGTTGGTCTACGATAGTGATATGTATCGTATAATTTTCTCGGCTTCACCTGCTACATTAGCCTTGAGATACCACATTTTCTGAATCCTTGAAATTGCGGTTTTGTGTACCAATTCCGTAAATAAATCGTGAAATTGTGGCCATTTTAAGTAATCGCCACTGAATTTCGTAGCGTTACTTTTGTTAGACAGTCCAATTTTGTAACAAAAGTAGTTTTCGTAGCGTTACTTTTGTTTGACAGTCCAAACAGTAAGTTGGTTGAGTTGTCACTGTATTGTTGCTGCCCATCTATTGTAGCTATGTAGCAACTATAGAAATAAAAAAAAAACACCAAAAAATATCTGTCTGCTTCGTTGCAGATGGGGAAAACCCAAAAATATTTGATAATGCGGATACTAAGGCTGTTCCTTATACAACCATGTCCAGCCCTTTAGAAATTCGTCCTTTTCCATGACGGAAAACTGAAATTTGTTTATGCCTTCAAATGCATATGTCTTTTGACAAAAAAGGAACAATTGAATTCGGTCGAAAGTCATTAACGAACTTCGGAATAGGAACAACCTTAGCTATTTTCCAAATATCAAGAAAATTATAAGTGGTCAGAATGTTATTGAAAATGTGTGTAATAAAAGGCAACAGCCTTGGTCGCAACAACTTCAAAAAAAAGGGTTGATTCCATCAAGTCCGACTGCATTCGATTTAAACCGTAATAAACTCTTCAAAACTTAGCATTGATCCACACATCTAAACCAGAAGTTAGCCGTTTGGGCGAGTAGCTACTGTAGTTTAAGTAGTGGTTAAATCTAACCTGTGGGATATCTATGTTTACAAAATGGTCATTAAGTGCATTACAATCAATATCCTGGGTTTTTAATTAGACCCACAGAACGTATTCAACTCCATGTCTGCTTGGAAATAATTGCTGAAAAGAACCTGTAGTTATAATACGTACCTACCTTTAGCTATCTTAATAGCTTTAACGACATCTCTCTGAAGTTTAACGAACTTAAACGTGGCGAACGAAAAATAGCACTGCAAGCCTATAACGTTTGAATGTTGTATTACGCCGCAGCATCAGTTGTTTAATCTGGTTAGTCGGGTTTCTTCAGGACCTTTCTTCTCTCAGGTACATGTGTGCTAAATAGTGAGAAAACATTATAATTAAAAAAATGTAATTCATCATACACATCTAACATTCTATATGTATATGGCATTTCACTCAACTAGCTCAACATCATGAGAAAGGGCTGTGTAGTCAATATTTTTAAAGCTGCGATAGTAAACAACATTTGTGCAGTAATTCACAGAAAAACTGTAAGTCAGGAACAACAAATCGTGATGTGAAAACTGAGGTGCAGAGATTTGGTCATATAGTACAGGGTTAGGCGATTGAACTGTTACATATTCAAACGACCATATTTGTTTTGGGTGAAATTACTTTTTATTGATTCAAATTACAAAAATGTGTGAAAATAATAAAAATTTTAGAATAAAAAAAATTTTAGAATCCATTCACTTTAACTTGATATGGCCACCTTTTGTCTTGACTATGGCCTTCAAACCATTAAAAAATGAGTTGCATGCTGCACGAATATGATCTTGCGGTATTTCGGCCCATTTCCGTGGCTTTCTTCAGCGCATGGCTTTCTGGCATAGTTCTTAGTCATCACCTTGCTCTCCAAAATGGTACAGATGAAATAGTTCATCGGATTTGCATTTGACGAATTCGAAAGCCATTGTGTATACGAAATGAACTTCGGGTTGCCGTTCGTAGACTCAAATTTTCGTAAGTGCGTTCAGTTAAGTAAACAGGATAATTTTGAGAGTTTATGACCTGCTTAATTTTTCTCATCAGAGAACACAATGTTTGGAAATTCGCCACGTTCCTGCAGGCGTAAAAACTCCTTTGCTCTTTTGAGTCTGGCTTTTTTTGCTTTGGTGTAACATCAGATGCCTTTTGGGACTTGTAAGGCTTTACCTTGAGCTCATTTTGGATGCTTCGCTGGGATATTTTCTTTGACCATTTGATTACCACTACGGCGTGGATATCGTTCAAGTCAAGACTTTCCAAACCATTTCAGGTGATGTTGCTGTTTTTTTATTTTCGTCCACCACCATAGCGTTGGCAGTGCTGCTTGTATCATTATAACAATTAATGGTGCGATACACAAACATTTTATTCACTTTGAGATGCATGAGCGTACGAACAATACCTGGTTGTGATTTTCCACTCACATATAATACAATCACACTATTACGTTTAAATTCCATTTCGAATAACTTTTATTCTATAAAACTGTAACGAACTTTACTTGTTTTCTAACAGGCTGAGATACTCTCAGTCAATCCAGAGTTCGTTGCAGAAAATTTTTAAATTAGAACCCTCTAGTTCTTGTTTGAATCAACTATTTTATTAATGTTTAAACGTTGGGTATTCACTTAAACTCGTTTTTCTTTCCTGTCCCTTCTTTCCTTTTTCGCATGGCGTGTGTGTGAGTGGATATACCATTGTCTCCCTTCACTTGAATTTCACTTAAATATAGGTACATACAAAATAATTCCAGACCGGATGAAATAAATATTTAATTTTTAAAAGTTTATTTAATTTTAAATTCAGTTCAATGTAATAATTTAATGTAAATACTTAATAATATGCTAAACAAAAGATACTTTCAATTCTATATAATACAGTATAAAATAAGGGCATCATATTTGTGTTGGTCAAATTTAGTAATATAAATATAAAAATAAATTTGGTCCTTACACCTTCCCCTTACTTCGCCGGGCGAACTGAGACACTCAGAGCTCCTGATTTCTTGTGTTAAAACGGCCTCAAGTCCACAGTCGCTGGCATCCGTTTGGAGTGTAAACTTCCTCGAGAAGTCTGGACCACGGGTGCTTCGGTCAGTTTCGGTTTCAGAACGTGGAATGCTTCCTGCTGCGCCTCAGCCCATTTTCAATGCTTCGTTTTCTTTAATAGATTGGTGAGCGGATTTACTATTGTTGCAAACTCCGGCACAAATCTTCGATACCAAGAGGCGATACCTAGACATTGGCGTAATTCCTTGACGTTGTTAGGGGGTTTCAATCCTTTAATGGCCGCAATCTTATCTGGGTTGGTGTAGATTCCTTGTCGGCTCACGACATGACCCAAATACTTCACCAATTCTTTGAAGAATTCACATCTTTCCAGATTTTATTTCAGATTTGCCTTGCGAAGTTTTTCGACAACTTTGCTGAGATTGTTCTTCTTTGGTACGCCCTGTGATGATGATATCGTCAAGGTATGCAAATGCGCAAGGCTTCAAGTCCATGCGAAGTGCTGAGTCCATGCTGAGTGAAGACCAAAAGGCATGACTTTCCAGTGATACAACCCCCGCCCGGGCACGGTAAATGCAGTGTACCCTCAGCTTTCCTTTTCCATTGGTATTTGCCAGTACCCATTTTTTAGGTCGAGGCTACTAATGTATTTGGCTTCGCGCAGTCGATCCAGGATATAGTGGATACGTGGCAAAGGATATGTATCTGGAATTGGTCTTGAATTCAACTGTCGGTAATCCACACAGAGTCTCCATCCCCCGGACTTCTTGGCTAGCACAATGGGTGCACTGTGGTCACTATGAAAAGGTTCAATGAGATCCTTGGAGAGTGTTGATGACACTGCGAGTGGCTCCCGTGTCGATGATCGCTACGACCTGCTCTTCATTCATTAGTATTTTTGCGGTAACTCTACTCCGATCATAGCCCAACGAATTTATTGTGGAGGTTCTAGTGTCTGCGACTGCGTCGTACCTCCTAGTTGACGCAGCGCCTTGTCGTTTCCCGAAGGTTGACTTTTGCAACAATCAATCGTCCTTATATTGCGTCGTCCGCATGTCCAGCAAAACAACTGGCTTGGATTTTTGCAACCTTGGCGCATGTGATCATTCTGACCACATCGCCGGCTTGCAGTCTTTGGGGTTATCCGGCTGTGTAACTTGACGATGATGTTCCATAGTGTTCCTTGGTATGGGCTGTGGTTTGTTTCTTGGCGCGTGTGCTATTTTATCTCTTGGTGTTTGTTGTTCTGCGCTGTCAAGAAGGCTCCCGTAGTCCTCGGCTAAGGATATCAATTTGTTGAGATACACAAAGTCTCGTCGTTTAATATACATTTTGTATTCATTTCTGCATTAAAAATTCTCTCCAGCTTTTGCTCCTGTGTAAAATTTGCGTGCCGCATCATGTTCTGGATGTCGAGAACGTAGTCCTTGAATTTTTCCTGAGGATGTTGATGACGCGTACGAATCTCGTCTTCCAACTTTTCAAAATAGCAAGAGCGTAGGAAAAACGTTAAGAAGTCTTTCTTAAAATCTGTTCAAGTTTGCCAATGGGAGTCGTGGTTTCTAAGCCATAATAGTGCGCAATCTTTCAGCAACTCAGGCATTGTTCGTGGTAGAGAATTTAAGTTGAGCCCATATATTGCCGTGAGCTCTTCAATACGTTCGATGAAACCCAAGGGGGTCACATGCGTTGCCAAATTTAACGGACCATTTGCGGACTTTATCGATGACGTTCGCGTGGTCACCAGTATGATCCGTGCAGTTTTTATCAATGCTGGAGTTTTGGTTCCCAACGTACCCGGGCGTTTCGTTCGTAGATACTGGCGTAGTGTTGACCTGTCGGTACGTTGTGGCCACCTCATGTTCGCTGTGGGTAATACTTGTTTGATTTGGACTCGTGGTCCTGGTGTCTTTACAGTTCGTCCTTGGTATAGTTGACATGTCTGTAGGAGATTGTGCTCGTGCTGGGTTCATCGTGTGTATAATTTCTAACTCAGCAAGGCGTTGTTGTAGAACTTCATTTGTAATGTTGGGAACTAGGCTGGCGAAACTTAATTCCTCTATAGTTCCAGTTGCCTCAAATCCGAATTCCTCCGCGTACGTTAAAAGGTTCTTTTTTCGTAGTGAATAGATCCAAGACACTTTCACCATGTCGTTGTTGTATGACTGTTATACCGTGTTGTACTTGTTCAATGGTTGAATGCGATTCTGACGGGTTTTCTATGTTGAGGGCCCCTGTTCGGGCGCCACTGTAACGAACTTTACTTGTTCTGTAACGGGCTGAGATACTCTCAGTCAATCCAGCGTTCGTTAATGTTTAAACGTTGGGTATTCACATAAACTAACGACAGTAGGTTGAGGATCACTCACACATTCGCAGTTGATCTGGTGTTCGGGGAACGTTAGCGTGTGGATCAGTTTTACGTACTTGGTAGTCTGTCTATTCTACCTGCGCTTGTCCAAGTGTCACGAGATGAATTGAATCAAAATATCGGGGAAGCATCACTTGACCACCAATATTTGATCGCGACCCCAGGAGCGGAAAACTAGATATTGCCACGGAAGCAACTTACCATTAGCAATATGTATACAAGGACGGGTTCTACTTTGACGACGACTATCATAATTATTTCTTACGACAGAAAAACTAATGGATCGAAATATCGGGGAAGGATCACTTGACCACCAATATTTGATCGCGACCCCAGGAGCGGAAAACTAGATATTGCCTGGGAAGCAACTTACCATCGGCAATATGTATACAAGGAAGGTTTTTTTCAAGACAGCGAGACTCTAGCAACCACTAACTAACACTCTCTGTTAACACTCCAAAGCTACTTTCTTTCTCTTGCTTGCGTCTTCTCGTTTTTCTTTTAAAAGTAACGATAATTAAATTTATATAATTCAGTTCAATGTAATAAGTTAATGTAAATACTTAATAATATGTTAAACAAAAGATAATTTCAATTCTATATAATACAGTATAAAATAAGAGCACCATATTTGTGTTGATCAAATTTAGTAATATGAATATAAAAATAAACTTGGTCCTTATAGCTACTTTTATATGCTTCAATTCTCAATTCAATAGCTACTTTTATATGCTTCAATTCTCTCGCCTTGTCGTCTTCTGGAATATTCTACTTTGTTTGCGTCTTCTCGTTTTTCTTTCCTGTCTCTGTCTTTCCTTTTTCGCATGGCGTGTGTGTGAGTGTATATACCACTGTGTACCTTACTCTTGAATTTCGCTTAAATATAGATACATACAAAATAATTCCAGACCGGTTATAACAGATAAAATAAATATTTAATTTTTAAAAGTAACGATAATTAAATTTATATAATTCAGTTCAATGTAATACGTTAATGTAAATACTTAATAATATGTTAAACAAAAGATAATTTCAATTCTATATAATACAGTATAAAATAAGAGCACCATATTTGTGTTGATCGAATTTAGTAAGATGAATATAAAAATAAACTTGGTCCTTATAGCCTGTTTCCATAAAAATATTTAATCCGGTTAAGGTGTTCGAAAATCGATCAGCTGATCTAGTGTTTCCATACATAATCTGGTCCGGGCTGTCAAACCGAAAAGAAGAAATAAACAGCTGTTGTTTTGTTTGTATATTTACGCAGATATTTTTAAGATTGTGCATCGCTTTAATTTAGAATACAGTGAATAAAATAACAATAATATTCAAAATTGTTGAAATGTATTTTGGTATGGTGACGAAATTCGCAAGTTTACAGAATTTGGAAAGCGAAAAATCGTACATCGTAAATAGCAAATTCCGGCTTAATTCCGGCTGCGCCAAACCGCTAAAGTGAAATTAAGCCTTCGCTTTTTACCGAAGAATCGAATCCCAAAATTTTTTTGGGGGCGTGGCTTCCGTATAGAAGATATGGGCGTTTGCATTGCGGAAATGCAGAATATTTGGCGAGCGATAAGTCCCAAACTATTAGCCCTCTAGAGAAGGTATATATACCGATTGAAAGGAAATATTTGCACCTATGTTTTAGTAATATATATTTTTTCGATATTGTCAATTATTTAGTAGATATTTTAGTTTTAAGAAAAAAATGGTGGAGGGGCTAATACAAAACCTTCCCCCTACCTCTTATATGACAATTAAGGTATGTATTAAAATCAATAATCTTAAAGCCCATGGTTTTCTCTTTTCAATGATATATAACATGTTGCAGGTGCTCCAACAATTCCAACCAGGCTCACTGAAATATAAAAAAATGAGCGTTTTACAGACCCCAAAATTTCCGTTTTTTAGCATTAACCATCGTTTAACATACTGAGGGTTATAATCAAAAAGTGCCCTAAAATTGGCCACAAAACACTATTCTGTTGCGTAGCCGGTGTTTGACATACTGAGGGTTATAATCAAAAAGCGCGGCCGAAGGCCGGAGGACGCATACACGCCCTAAAATTGGCCACAAAACACTATTCTGTTGCGTAGTCGGTGTTGGACTTACTGAGGGTTATAATCAAGAAGCGCGGCCATAGGCCGAAGGCCGGAGGACGCATACACGCCCTAAAATTGGCCACAAAAAACTATTCTGTTGCGTAGCCGGTGTTTGACATACTTAGGGTTATAATCACTATGAAATTATACCAGACGAATAAATTCCTACTTAATAAATAATAATTAATAAAAAAAAAAAACACATCATGAAATACACATAAAACACTGTTTTTAAATAATCATTCCTTCTGCAATTTACCAACTATCGCGGTAAGTATGACATATTATATATCGCGAAAAGAGCTTTATAAAGATGGGCTTTATAAATAGTGTTTCTAATATATACCTTAATTGTCATATAAGAGGGAGGGGGAAGGTTTTATAATGGCACCGACACCTTTTTTTTCTTAAAACTCAAATATCTTCCAAACCGTAACCTTGGTGGTAAAATGGTGTACTAGGGAAATGAGGGGCATGGCAATACCTTTCCTTTGACACCACGATCATTAGTGTACCTTTCCTAATTTCGGAATAATAAACCTTTAAAGAAGTGACCTTTCGCGACCTTCAAACGCCGATAACACCCAAACTAATGCCACGCCCCCAAAAGTTGGCGGTTATTTACCATGATAATGGTCCAAAATAACGGTAAAAAAAGTAATAAAAAAATCGGGGCAAAACCGCTAAAGTGAAATTGCTCCCAAATTCCTCTCAGTATGTCGTGTTTTTTTTACATTTGGCAGAATAGTTTGGTGACATAAATTATCTCTTTCTAACTTATTTGCACTAGACAAAGAGAAAGATAGTGTGTCTGCAATTCCGAACTTCGAAACAGACTTTCAAACTAAAAACTGAGGCTAAAAACCAAAAGCATTTTGCTTTAGCGCTGGAATCGCAACAACAATTTCAACGGAGTTAAAACAGTTTACGAGTGGTTTTGGGGCTTAAAACAGTTTATTCCAAAAACCTGGAAAAACCATATTATGGAAACAGGCTATTACAAAACTTAGACGCTAATGCTTGTAGTAGCTTGTAAACAATAAAAACAGCTGTCATTGGTATGAACATAGTTAGCAATATTGCGTTGCCAGATATGCCAGTGAAGTTGGTAACACTTCAACCGCCTAACCCTGTGAGATGTTAATCTACAACGTTTCATTTGTGTTGGTGAAATAAGTTGGCGTTTCAACATGAACTGGGTATAAAGAACTGCTGGACATAATGTCAGTCAAGATTCGGTCCGTTAATAAATTACAATTGAAATCACCTCCTATAACTGTATTTTTATAGCCATATTTCTATATTTTCGATCCAGACTAACCCGGTTATTAGGTCTGTATACACAACCCAACAACAACTTTTCGACTTCTGATACAATTTCAACAAAACGAAATTCAATTTTAGAGTCCGATGGAGATTTAATTTTCAGTTTACAGGACAGGCTATTCCTGACCTAGATTGCTACCCCCCTGCGTGACTCAATCTGTCTGATCGAAATATGTGAAACCCATGAGCTCGGCATAAATTATCAGGTTGTGCTATCTATAAAGGGCTGCTCAAAAATGTGTCTGAATTCATCAATTTAATTTTTTAGATTTTGACGTGGACAACACGTTATTTAAATCTGTTGTCCATTTTGTTGAAGGTATATATGTACATATAAATATATATCTGGTCCAGTTTCTGGAACCGTTTCTCCAAAAACGAAAGAGTTCTTCTTTCCCTTGCTGTCTTCTTCTAATTGATGATATATTTTTGGAGTGTGCCTGCGTTGTCATCTTGCTCCTGAAAGATGTCATCGAGATTGCTTATTTTGTATGTGCCTTAATCACATCGGGGTACCAATGTTTTTTCCAAATTGCGATGGTCACTGGCGCATAAACCAGCGACGATCAAAGAAATTGTTTTATCTGCTTTTCCAGGCATTTTAACCTTGGATAAATGAAGTAATTGTCCTGGTATATGAACCTGGACAATGATGTTATCTGAAAAGTTATTGCTCAGGACTTAAACCTGGAGCAAGGTTGAGAAGGTTAATTAACACAAATGACTTGGGCTATTTTCTAAATCAAGTTAGCTTTATTGTACTCATTATTGAAGCTTTTATAAAAATTTTAATCGTGGTTGGATAGTATTTGCACTCGCTGTTGGCTGTATTTTGCTGTGTCGCGAATAATTGCGGTGTCCTTTTCCCGCGTCCACTGCAAGCATTGACCCTCTGTGACTGCAAATACCTTACATTAGCAAGAAATTAATAATGTGAAAAGTTCAACGACGTCAAAATTCCGAATGTTTGGGTTGTCGGTCGGTGATCTAGAAGCAGGTTGGGATCACTGGCATTGTGAAATATGAACTTGAACAGTGCCGAAGTACCTGGAAGAAAATTTAGAAACTCTGTTGGATAGTTTATAACTTCATTTTCATCTGGAACAGTGTCGATTGATTTATATTAATATTGTCCACAGCATCATTCTTTGGAGCTAATATGGCTCTTTCACATACCCACATATCATCCAGATAGTGTTTCAATATGTTTATTATTATGTTTACTATTATTACATCCACTTCGCCTTCCAGATTTGATTTTATCTGACCATTGCCTAGCATTAATATTTTCTTTGCAAAAGTAGAAGAAACTTGATTCCCGTGTAGGTACGCATATTTGTAGACAGCTTTAAGATTTAACATGTTTCCAAACATGGTACAGTTTAATTTTAATTTAGCAATTTCTAATACAATTGTGCTAACTGTTTTTTTACCTGCTTATTATTCTTCCTTTCTTATTATTACAGCAAAAAAAGGCAAAACGTATTTTGCTAGCTGTACTTTATCTATACCTGTTGTTCTTTAAAACAATGAGTTAACTCTATGGTACTCTAAAAAAAAGGCGTACATAAAAGCAAAACTGCATTAATAAAATTGGTAGTCCCGTTGCTGAGATATGCATGTTTATATTCTTCTTCTCCTATAAAAAGGGACACAGCGGTACAAAATTTCAAAACTTCAAATGGCCTATTTTACGGTCACCAATAACACTAGTCTACAAATTAACATTTGTTTTTTGTAACAGGCTGTTTGACAACGTATTCTAAAGGACTTTGATCCGCTGATTCCAAAAATGATAAAATAAAAATGAAACGGGCCGTTTTCGAGATAATCGTTTTTGAAATTTTTGGCGACTTTACGTTAAGGTCCATCCAGTTGAAGAGCTTCCACAGCTGACATACATATGTAACCGATTCGAACCAACTAAGATTAAATTAAAGAGGAAGGATGCACGCATATTTTTTGCTAACATTACTTTGAAATCCGAAAAATAGTTTAAAACCTTTTGCTGAAATCGTAACTTCAAAAGAAGAATTTTTTAAGAAAAAAGACAAAAAACTGCTATATATCTGTATGTAAAAATATGTTCCCGAAACTTTTTTACCCTTTTTATCGATATATATATATATTACCCTTTAATATCGATAGGTTGGGCATCTGCGCGATTTTTAAACCTAAGATAAAAAAAATCTGCAAAGAAATGGTTTCTTGGTGCGCGTTAAGGTGAATTTTGAGCTTTTCACAAATATCTTGGCTATAAAAAAATTCACAATTCAAGTATAGTGAAATGTCAAGAGAGTCAAAACGTAAATACAGGGTGTGTATATAACTCGGGCGTCCACAATTTTACTGTTGACGTATAAAAGCTGGCGTTCAGAATTTTACTGATAACGTATAAGGTCGGGTGTATAGCGTTTTATTATTAATGTTTAAAAGTGTTACTATTAATGTATAAAAGCCAGGTAAAATGTTTTAGTGTTAACGTGTAACACCGTGCGTTCATCTTTTTTCTGCTAATGTATGGAGTCGGGCATCCAGCGTTTTACAGCTGACGTATAAAAGCGGGCGTTCACTGTTTTACTGTTGACGTATAAAAGCGGCCCAATTAATTCTTTTTTAAAATCACACTGATGAAACAAACACTGATACACTACTATTATTTTGACCGTTACAAATTATAGTTTTTCTCAGAAAGCACTGATTTCAAGAAGAAACAAAAAACACTTCTTTATGAATCATATAAATATTGTGGGGAGATAAGCTGTGTAACGGTTTTTTACAGTCATGGCCAAAAATAATAAACATATACTTGACATATAAAAAAAAATGTAAAATGTGTCTTCCCACTACTATTTTTTTGACCGCTGCTGTACGTAGAACACTGAAAAATATTTGGCCTGAAATTGTTTTGCAAGAAATTGATCTTGATTCCACACGTATAAATATCGAATCTATAGTAAATATTGCTAGATCAGTGGGTGGAGAAGGATTTGACGACATGAATGAAGGAGATATTAATGAATTAATAAATGACGCTGAAGATTTAGACGAGGAAGAGCTTGTACAATTAGCTGATACGTCTATTATAAATGGTGCTGAAGAGAGCTCAATGCAGATTATTGACGAAGTAGACGAAAAGTTATATATAGACCAGGTGAATAAAATAGTAGAAGAAGGCAAACAATTGGAAATGCTTGTTACGAATTGTGATTCTTCAGTGGAACGATCTACTGCATTTAAAATAAATCTTCAATACGGTCTTGCACCATATATAAAAATGCAGAAAAAACATAAAATACTAAACGAAGAAGTATTGTAAGATTTCGAAGTATTTCGCAATCATCGGACCTTACGTCGTTGGTTTGATAAGTTTCGTTCTGGTGATTTTAACCTTGCAAATGAACCACGTGGAAGATCGACGATTAAGTTGGATAATGATAACCAGAAAGCTATAGTGGAAGCAGATACGTCTCAAACTACGCGTGGTTGGATAAAAAAGAGGTTCCGAAACAGAGCCCTAAACCAAACATTCATCAGAAATAGCTTATGGTGTCTGTTTGGTGGTCCAGCACCGGAATTATCCATTACAGCTTTATGAGACCTGGTCAATCCATAACAGCAGATGTCTACTGCAATTAGTTGGACGTGATGATGAGAGAGCTTTCCATTAAAAAGCCCTGGTTGGCCAATAGAGAGCAATCTTCTTACAAGACAACGCGCGACCACATGCCGCTCGAACAACGCTACTCAAATTACAGGAGCTAGTCTTCGAAACTCTCTGTCACCCACCGTATTCACCAGACCTTGCACCAACGGACTACCACTTATTCCAGACATTGGACCAGTTCTTACAAGGAAAATCCTTCCGTTCTCAAGAAGCTATGAGAGATACCTGAATTTCGGAATTCACTGCCTCTCCCCCCACAGACTTCTTTCCTGCAGGCATAAAAAAGTTACCGTTAAAATGGCAAAACACCATCAATAGCTTTGATTAATATTATTGATGGATATTGATTAATCATTTGATTAATCATAATAGCTGCGTTCCTTTTTCCTAATCTAATCCTGATTTAAAATGGAACGGCAAGGGAAGTCACATGCAGATGTGCCCACAAAATCACACAAAAAAAGGTTGTATCATAAAATATCAACTGTTTGATTGCTAAGAATTAAATACAATTTTTGCTCGAGTAAATAAAATCTTTGAATTCAAAATGGTAACCACAGCGATGCAGTCATGGTCTTCACAGGTTTGTCAGAATCTTCTTTATTAGTCAAATAAGATAAACTTGGTACCGCACACCATCAATTAAAAAGAAAAAAATGTCATCAGCGCCATCTATAGTTCCATAGGGAAGTAAAGTTATAGCGTTTTGTGTGTGATCGTTTGATACACTTTATTAAAGGAAGCTATATTTTCCTTATAGAAACATAACCAAAAATCCAACCATACGAATTAAACAAAACTTTCTTTATTGATATATAAAAAGTAAAAAATATTTCAAAACTAGATTTATGGCGATTACAATCTTGAAGTCTTTTTAGCTTATTATAACCAAAACCTCGTACCTCTTAATTTTAGGCAGAATGATGACAGCTCGATTTTTTCTTTTTGAAAGTTGTCTGCCCTGTTGCTAAGCGGCTGCCAGCACCTACATAGGTGGCGTGAGCATCTTATTTGAGTGCCTACAGTAGCCCCCCTGAGCGATGAAACTATTGTTGAGTCGCGAATCTGACCCGTTTAATGGTTGAGTAAGTCTTGAGTTGCGTATTAGGTGGCGCGCAATTCGCAACTATTCTATTCTGTTGTAGGCGACTCGGTGCATGGGTTGTTCCCCATTCCCCGCAGGATGATACGCCGTGGTTCTTATGCGTTTGCTGCCGATGAGTTTAGAGAGGGCGTCAAATAACTGCGACTCTAACTGTGAATCTCGATCTGAAGTTATAGTAGCTGGAGCTCCATAACGTGCTACCCAACTAGAATAAAATGTACTCACAATGGTGTCGGCTGACACATCCTGCATTGGAACAGCTTCTGGCCAGCGAGATAACCGATCGATCATTGTTATTACGTATCTAAAGCCTTTGCAAAGTTTCATAATAACAATGTCGATATGAATATGCTGAAAACGTTCGCTGGGAATTGCGATGTGCTGCGGCAAATTTTTCAATTGCCTGCCCACTTTAGTCTTCTGGCGGGCAAGGCAGGTGCGAGCCCAGTTCGTAATGTCTCGGTTCATGTGAGGCCAGACATAGCTTTTACCGATAGATCGTCGTGTCGCGCGACCACTTGGGTGTGATAAAGCATGCACGTTATCAAATACCCGTCTTCGTAAAGACTTTGGAATATATGGTCGCACATTGCTGCCTGAAGTGTCGCAATATATTGCTGCTTCCGCTCCGTTCTCCTGCTAGCTGCGTAAACGCAACGAAGAGTTGTTTGGATTAGCAATTAGTTGTTCCAACTTGCTGTCATTTCGTTGAGCCTCAGCCAATTCGTTACCGCTGAAAATTGCTGGAATATTGATGGTCTCAATTCTTGAAAAAGCATCGGCTACAATGTTTTCACCGCCTGCGATGTGAACGACGTAACAATGGCAAAAGTCTAAGCCTTGTAAAACTGCATCCATGAGTCGCTGCATCGTCTGAGCGGCGTTACATAATCCGAAAGCCATCACGTTAAATTCAAATAGCCAAAAAGGCGTTATAACGGCTGTCTTTGGACGATCTTCGGGTACTACCGGAATTTGGTGATATGCACGTTTTAAATCGAGAGTCGTGAATGTATTGCAACCTGCCAATTTCTGCGTAAAATCCTGGAGATGAGGTACAGGATACCTGTCAGGTACCGTGATGGCGTTCAATCGACGATAGTCGCCACATGCACGCCATCCGCTATCGCTTTTTCTTACCAAGTGTAAGGGTGAAGCCCATTGACTTTTAGATGGTTGGCAGATATTTTGTTCGACCATCCATTTGAACTCGTCGCGTGCGGCCTTGAGTTTTTCTCCGGCAAGGCGCCGCGCTCATTCCGCCACCGGATGGCCTTTTGTGATAATAAAATGTTGTACTGAATGTTCAGCAACCACCCGATTTGTCTCTCGTGACATCGCAGGAAATGCATTCAAAAACGTAGCGTAAGTATTTGTTTTGTTGAACAAATAAACTGAAGATTGTTGCGACTTACCCAACACTACTTGCGCATGAAGCAGCTTCTTTGAATCTTCAATGCGTTTTTGTTTTAGGTTAACAATTAACCCGTAGTGGTGAATAAACTCTGTACCCAGGATTGCTTGTGATACCTCAGCGATAATAAATGTCCATGGAAAATCACGTCGCAACCCCAAGTTAAGTGTAAAATTTCTGGTACCAAATGTTTTGATGCCAGACCCGTTGGCAGCGAACAGATTGCCAGTGAGTTTAGTATTACCAAAACCACCAGCTGCAGCGTTGGCGAATTGCGTTGATTTTGGCAGGACCGATACGTCTGCACCCGTATCTAACAGAAACCAGATGCCCGTCTGCCGATCACGAACTTTGAGGCGCTTTGACACTACGGTGGTGCCTGCGGCTGCCTCGACGCTCGCCGGCGCTTCTAGTTTAAAGAAGCCTTTACACTACAGGGTGCACGACACTTTCGTGCATTTTCCCCAAATCTTTTGTGGTAGTAGCACATTTGTTCGTTGCTACCCCTATCAGCAATTGGTGTGGTAGACCGTGTTCCACAACAGCGACTGTTGCTGCGACTTCGTTGCTGTTGATTCATGAGACTTTTAACTTGCGCCGTCAAATTTTCGATAGCCTTAATTAATTGGCTTGAATCGTTTGTCGTCTCGCTGTGCGCTTGTTTCTTGACGATTGCATTTAAGTTTTTTTGTGATTCTTGTGCTAAGGTGGCCAATTGTGGGTGCATTGCTTCTACCACCCGGTCCGCCTGTTCAGCCATGGTTGACCTCGTAGCAAACGTCGCAACTTAGTTTCCTGGGACTCAGAAAACGCACCGATTATTCGTCGCTTTAACGCTTCATACTTGCCTTGTGCTGGTGGGTTCTCCACGATGTCACCAACTATATCCAAAAGGTCTGGTTTTAGGTGTGTTGCGATATGTCTATATTTCGAAATGTCTGAGGTTTTGTTGTGTAGCTCGAACTTCATTTCTGCCATCGTAAAATATCTTCAAAAAAAAAAAATACAACGTTCAGAGTCGACGTCTCTTGCCTTGTATCTGTACTCGTGGCTGGCAGAACGCCTTCCACCGTGCTGGACTTTGACATGGCTATGTTTGGAAATTACCGATTATTGGCGTGCTACAGCGTCGCTAGTTATAGGCAACTTGATTGCTGTCCGTCGTCGGGGTCTCTAGTTATAGGCAACTTGATTGCTGTCCGTCGTCGGGGTCACCAGTTATAGCGTTTTGTGTGTGATCGTTTGATACACTTTATTAAAGGAAGCTATATTTTCCTTATAGAAACATAACCAAAAATCCAACCAGACGAATTAAACAAAACTTTCTTTATTGATATATAAAAAGTAAAAAATATTTCAAAACTAGATTTATGGCGATTACAATCTTGAAGTCTTTCTAGCTTATTATAACAAAAACCTCGTGCCTCTTAATTTTAGACAGAATGATGACAGCTTGATTTTTTCTTTTTGAAAGTTGAGTGCCCTGTTGCTAAGCGGCTGCTAGCACCTAGGTGGCGTGAGCATCTTATTTGAGTGCCTACAAAGTTTTTACATCAGCGCCATCTATTAATCATATATCGAGAAAAGCAATTCGATTAGAATTTCTAATCCTAGTCGAGAGTACGATTAGAAAATTTGTATGGAAACTGTTATAATCCGCAGAAAAAGGAACGCAGCTATTGTTTCTTATTTAGCTTGGCTAGACGCAGTATCATTTGATACGGTATCACTACTGGTATGATGATACCAGCGATGGCTAGACATTGTGGTATCACATTTAGTTTCAAAAGCCGTAAACATGTTATTATATATATTTATTATATTATGATTAATGCGTAAAGGAAAAATAGGATTTCTCAAAATCCCATGTTTAAATTTTAGTTCAATGGTAATAACCTTCACTTTGGTTTTCTTGTTCATTGGAAATCGTTGTGCTGTGAAACTTTTTTTAAAATAGTTAATTTATGTCAGGGGTACCAGTTAATTCGTGCGGTTGAAGCTTTATTGTGAAAAAATGGTTGCAAATTTAATATTCGCGACGCCAAGTGATTTTGCAAGTTCTTGCGTTTCGGATGAATCTTGGTCGAGCAATGTCTCCAATTCGTGATCTTCAAACTTTTTTGGCTGTCCGGGCCGTTCATCGTCCTCCAAGTCAAAATTGCCACTTTTAAACCGTGCATACCACTGGCACGTACGCTCTTCCACCAAAATACGATGACTTTCGGCAGCCTTTTTTACTGCCCGCAAAAACACTTTATTCGGCACGAAATTCGACATTTTCAGAGTAAAAAACGGATTGTTGTTTACGCTTCAGCTAAATGACACATACTGATTCTGAAACTGTATGTCAGTAGCTTTCCAACACATGTTTGGGAAGGTGAATCACTGGAATAAAAGTCAAGTTACGCCATCTGTTATTATTATTATTATATGAAGATGGGTGAGCTTATACAGCTCTGGTACTGCGGCTCATTTGGCCTATTGTACCATCCCTCTAATGTTAGAGTGGTTGTTCCACCCCAGTTTTCCTTATGAATGTCATAAGCTTTGCATAGCTTAACTTAGCTAGCTCTGAGTGCTCCACTATCTCCTTCCCGAAGACCAACCTTCTAGTACTGTGGAAAGCCGGGCACTCAGAGACCAAGTGCAGAGACGACTCAATAGACTCAATGCAGAATCTGCACTGAGTCTCACTCGATAACATCATCTTGTTCAGATGATATCTCAAGTTGCAGTGTCCCGTGATGAATCCTACCAAGGTCTTTATGCACTTCTTGTCCATATTCAAGAGGGATTTGGAGCTTGGTAGAGAGTATTGTGGTAGGAACAGTTTTGTGCATCTCTGTCCTATGGTTTGGGCCCAGTATCTGTTTGCTTCCACTAGTGCCCATTTTTGCATTAGTTGTTTGAATTGGGATTTGCTTATTCCTAGTGAAGGCTCAGGTCCAATAAAGACCTCGGCCGAACCAGACTTGGCCAGTCTGTCAGCCTCTTCATTTCCATGGAAACCCCTGTGCGCCGGTATCCAATGTAAGGTTACCCGATTTCTCTTAGCTAGTTCGGAAAGGATGTTCGCCGTTTCTAGCACTAGCTTTGATGTTATCACATAGGAGTCCAGAGCTTTAAGTGCAGCCTGGCTATCCGTGTAGATGACTATGTTTTTCTTTCTTGTGTGTTTGCGTGTCATGAGCCGAGCACACTCGTTGATAGCCAGAATTTCCGCTTGAAAGACGGACGTTGACTTGGACAGACTCACAGTATAGCCCGTCTTGCTCGAGTCTTCAAAGACACCAGATCCTGTGCCCTCGTCCGTCTTAGAGCCATCTGTGTACCATACATAGTCGTATGATGATACCTGATGACTATCTGTTTTCCAGGTTGACCTGGCTGGGATTACGGCTGTTATATTTTTCTGGAAGCGATACACTGGTAGAGTTTCATCTAAGGGCATTCCAAACTCTTCAGTCTGCTCCAGAGTTTTGAGGATTGACAAGTGGCCCTTAGAATGCCTTGGCCCACTTAACAATCCATGGTGATACAGGCGATGCATGCTCAGCCTTGCAGCCATCTGTACGTATATGTGTAGTGGGACCAGGCCTAGTATGACGTTTAAGCTGGCCGTAGGTGTGGATCGAATGCAGCCCGTCATGCAGACGGCTACCAGTCTTTGCACTCTTTCCAGCCTCCGTATTGTGGACAGTTCTTTTGTTTTCGTCCACCATACTATTGCCGCATACGTCACCACCGGTCTCACTATCAGTTGGTAAAGCGTTAGAATTGATTTGGGTTTTATCCCCCAGTTCAGTCCGCATATCCTCCTACAAATCCACAAGGCTTGACTAGCCTTGCTTATTATACGGTCCATATGGGGATTCCATGATAGTTTACTGTCAAGGATCACACCTAGGTATTTCGCACTTTTGGAGAATGGTATTGTTTCTCCATATAGATGAGGTTCTTTTAGACAGTCCAATTTCCGTCTATAAGTAAAAGGCACAATAACTGTCTTTTTCGGGTTTACAGAGAGTTGAGTTCTATTACACCATCTCTGTACCTCAATTAGTGCCATCTGAAGAATCTCCGATACGGTTTCTTCAAACCTCCCTCTGACGATGACTGCTATATCGTCTGCATACCCAATGGCGTGGATTCCTAACGACTTTAGCGTTTTGAGAAGATCATCCACTACCATTGACCATAAGAGGGGGGATAGCACTCCACCTTGTGGGCAACCCACCGTGGTAGTCGCTGATAGGGTCACCTCGTCGATTTCCGACTTTATGACCCTACCGCGGAGCATGTTTTCTATCCATCTCACCACAGTGTGTGGTACCCCAAAGTTGGAGAGAGCGGTGCTTATGGATTCAAAGGACGTATTGTTGAAGGCCCCTTCAATATCCAGGAAAGCAATCACACAGATTTCCTTGGAGGATATTGCTCCTTCAATTTTCGTCACTACTTCATTTAGCGCCGTCTCCGTAGATTTCCCTTTGGCATAAGCATGTTGCTCATTAGATAGGGGCTTAAATTGTAGTATATCAATTCTGATAAACTTGTCAATTAGTTTTTCTAGTCCTTTTAGAACGAAGGACATTAGACTTATTGGGCGGAAAGATTTTGGGTTGTGCCCGTCATTTCTGCCTGTTTTGGGTAGATACCTAACTAATACTGTTCTCCAAGCTGATGGGATGTGGCCATAAGCGAGACTACAGCTATAGATTTTGCGCAATATTGGTGCCAACGAATCAGCTCCATATTGCAGCAATGCCGGGAAGATGCCATCTTCCCCAGGCGATTTAAAAGGCTTAAACGAAGAAACAGCCCACCTAACTGCATGCCTGCTACAGATTCGATTCCCAACTCTCCAATCTTCCCTGGATGGTTGTCTAACCTGCCTTTCAGGAGAATGATTGGGCTGTTCCAGTATGACTGAATTTGGGAAATGCGTGCTGAGCAGAATTTCCAGGCTCTCTCTCTTGTCGAGAGTGAAACCGCCACCATTTTTGGACAATGCGCCAATAGGGGTGTCTTTATCCTTAGCCAAAATCTTTATCAGACGACATCCCGCTTGGGCATCTGCGATCTGATCACAGTACTGTCTGAAGGATTCCTTCTTGGCTTTCCTGATTTCCTTATCGTATTCAGTTAGGGCTGCCGAGTAAGTAGGCCAATCGTTGTTCCGTTTGGCTCTGTTAAACAGCCTCCTAACTTTCTTCCTAAGGATTGCTAAATGCCCATTCCACCATGGTGTTTTCCTGTTTATGCTCTTGGATTTGAGCGGGCAGTTATCCTCAAAGGCCGATATGATGGCGCGGCCAACGAATTCCGTTGCAACCTCCAATCCGCTTACAGTATCGACCCTTGAGGGTATTTTATCGACGACTAGATCACGTAACTGTTCGCTATATGCTTCCCAGTTCGTGTTCTTTTTCTGTCGATATGGGGTTACTCTTACTCCACTGGCATATCCAAGCTCAAACCGAATTTGTCTATGATCAGACATAGACGGCTCGTCTGACACCAGCCAGTTATATATGAGATTAGAGTGGGTGTTGGAGGTCAGTGTCAAATCAAGCACTTCTCTCCTGTTTATTGTCATAAAGGTCGGTGTATTTCCTATATTACAAATGCCTAAACTATAACTGTTTATAAATTCTAGAAGTGACTCACCTCTGCTATTTGTATTGGTGCTGCCCCAGATGGTGTGGTGGGCGTTGGCATCGCAGCCAAGAACGACATCCGTCTTGGTCTTTCTGCTATACTCCATGAGCCTCACCACTTCGTCAGGGGGGCAATCAGGACTGTCACCAGCGAAATACGCTGATGCCACGATTACCTCCCTGGAGCCGCTTCTCACCCTAGCTGCAGTCAGATCCATCGTTAGAAACTCTGTCAAAGGAAAGAAGTTGATATTATTATTAAAAATAATGCAGGTTCTTGGTCTGCTAGTTGCCGCATACAAGCACTTACCTGTGGGCAGCGAGAGTCCAAGGATTTTCCCTTTCTTGCAGGTCCACGGCTCTTGCACCAGTGCCACATCCAGCTGGCTGCTGGACATGTTGTGCGCCAAGACGGCGGTTGCAGCCTTGGCATGATGAAGGTTGATTTGTACAACCTTCATCGTGTCGGTTTGTTGGTGGCATGTGCCCCCCTCTTTCCCCCCCGTCCTCTTCCGCGCTCCGAGCGTCTCTGGGTTGAGAGGTTCAGAGGCAGATCACGAGTTGGGGGCTTCCTTGGGACACTAGGCCCACCCTTCCAGGACAACTTTTGGGGCTGTTTACTCAGTCCTGTTCTGGAGGGTGGAGCGCCACCGATTCCGAAAGAGGCGGATGTACCTGCCCTTTCATCATCTTCTGGTCTCACCAGTAGATGCCGATTTGTTGCCGTGGGCCCAAGGGAGGGGTGTGAAGAAGGATTGTCCTTCTTCACATCCCTACCCTTTTCGGCCACGGCAAGCCCCAGGATGGGATTTGAGGAAGGACTGACCTTCCTCCCATCCCCCCCTTTTCCGGCTATAGCTGTCCCCGAGGGTCTCTTCTTGAAATTGAACGCCACCCTCCCCAGATTGAAGTAGGGGAGGCAGTCCAAATCTCGAACAGCTTTAGCTGAACCCTCATCCATCGAGATGGTGAGAGTCAAGCCGCCCTCGCTTGCTACCGTACGGAGTACCTTCCACTCCTTTGTCGGCAGCACCCGGTTTTGTACGTTGAGGACTCGCATGATCTCCTCCACGTTGGTTTTCTTGCCAGGGAAGTGCGCCGTGGCCACGTGTGGTTTTGGGAGGTCATCCCCCTCCATCACACGTAGCTTGGCGCCAGCCCATGGTTCGATAGCCAATGCGGTCCCGACCAGCCAGTCCCTAGTAATAGTGTCAGCGCACCTCACAACCAGCCATCCTGGTTTAAAGGAGCAACCAATAAATCTGTATTGGGGCCCATCAGTGGGAGCTTTATGCAGCTCTCCAATGATGGCTTCCTCCACAGATTTCTGTTGCTCGCCAGTTAGATGGCTGGCCGGAAAATCCCCCGGCACTATACCTACTGACAGAGCGCCAGCAACCTCCGCATAGGAGGGAACATTTGGTCGGTTCTATTTGCTGGGCTCTGTCGGGCTGTCACCGTCAGAACGTTTCCTTTTGGATACGATGGGTCCGACGGTTTCAGGGTTAACGGAAGGTCCCTCAAGGACTCTCTCCAGAGCTTCTTTGTATGACGTGCCGTCCGTCATAAGGGCACGGAGTTTCTTCCGTTGAGCCGTTCTCAAACGTTTCCGTTTGATACTTAGCTTGCCAACATCCAGTTCCTTAACGGTTTCTTCGTCAGAGGCTATAACGCTTCTGTCGATTTCTTCCGTTAAGGCGGCGTCGGCAGATGTGACAGATGACTCGTCACTCGATAAATGTGCAGAGCGTGTATGCCGTTCTGCACATTCAGCCCCCAAGGAACGTACTATCCGTTCATCGGGGGCGAGATTTTCAGCCGCAGGCTGAGAGAAGGGTGCAGATATAACCTGTTCCCCTTCATTGTTTTGTTTTTGTTTGTTGTTGGTTTCATTCATTTTGTTCCCACGAGTACGGGGGAAAGGAGGTCGATCCACGCAGAGCCCCCGCTGCGTGGACAAGGCTGATTAAAAGCGGAGGTCGCCAGGTATCCGCAGTCCGCCGTTAGAGACTGGGCTATTTAGGGGTCCCCAGCCTGGTCGGTCATCGGCACGGTACGGTTGACACCTTGACCCAACCCCTGGTTGAATTTTAGTTTTCGGTGTCTCACCAGGGAACTGTCCAGTCCCGTGGGTCTTTGATCCTACTTAAGCCCTCCCACCACGTCAAGGTAAACAACCGAGGGAGAGACGCCATCTGTTAGAAAACCGCACGAATTAACCGGTACCCTTAATATTTAAAAATAATAATGGAGAATTCACAAATGGCTTGTGTTGCGGCGATGGCAAAAGCTGCTGCATGCTATGTTATAGTCGATGAAGATTCGCAAAGGAATCGTGTTGGGTAAAGAAGTGGAGGAAGAATCGCCGTGTTCGTGGAAACACTCAAGAGTTTTTAAGAACTCTAGGGCCGGCACATACGTTTATGGCTGCTATTTAAGGATGGACGAAATATGTTTATTTAAATATGTCTATTTTTTTTTTTTTACTTAAAACGTTTGCATTTTTGGCTTAAATCAGGCGCTTCTCGACCTTACCAATGTTGTTGTTTCTGGCGCTGAGCCTACATACAACAATAATTTGTATTACTCTCGTCTAGTTTCCGAATTATAGCCCTTTAATGTTTTAAAATTCCAGGCCTATATCCGTTAAACTTTACGAGATACAAAAGCAATTTCTACTCTTTTGCTTACGAAATATCTACCGGAACGATTTGCAGAACTTACCATCTTATAATTATCGTTTGGAACTCATTAATCTTCCGTCTTTAGCTCATCGGAGAATTATGTTGAATGCAATTTTTGTGCTGAAGCTACTTTATGGCCATATTGACAATCCTTATCTTCTGTCTAACATCAATATTAATGTAGCTCGCCGTGTAGCCAGAAGACCTCAATTTCTACAACTGAGTTTCTGTCGATCAAACTATCTCCAGCACGAACCACTTAGGAATGCTTGTGCCGACTTCAACTATGTTAATTGCAACATCACCTTCTCTGATTCAATTCATTTAACAAGAATCAAAATTCTTCAATTCCTAAAAAATCATCAGTAATATATTTTACTTTGCTATGTATTTAATCATTTATTTATTATTTACCAAAATGTTATGTAAACTATAAAGCCTATGGCTTAGTTTTAATTTTTAAATAAACATTAAATAAACATTAATATACCACTATGATATGAAAAATAAAATTGTAGATTTTTAGTACTTTTTTTCCATTAATTAATGTTTTCCTAATTGTAATGTACGCCAGAAACAACAACAACAGTGGTTATTTCGAGAAGCGCCTAATCTTTTCCCATTTTTATACCCTGCACACGAAGTGAGAGGATATATTCACTTACTGCTTCCGTTTGTAACGCATTAAAGGAGGCGTGACAGGTATAGGAAAGTATATATATTCTGGATCAGCGTGACCTCCTGAGTCGATTTAGCCATGTCCGTCCGTCTGTCTGTCTGTTCGTCTGTGGAAATCACGATTACAAGAGAACGAATAGAGATATCTTCTTCAAACTTGGCACGAATATTGTCTATCACTAGAAAGTCATCGCTATAGAAAATGAGCGAAATCGGACCATTACCACGCCTACTTTTTATAGTGAATATAAATTAATCCATGCTTATAGCTCTATTTCGCAGCTTGTAGAACGAATTTGGGGTTGAAATTTTGTCCAGAATTCCACTGTCTCTGACCAAAACAGACTACCAAAAATGGGAGTGGTCCGCCCACTAATTAAAAAAAGCTCGATTACAGGATAACGAATAGAGATATTTTCATCAATACGAATATTGTTTACCCTTAAAAACTCATTGGTATTGAAAATGGGCAAAATCGGACCATTACCACGCCTACTTTTTATAGTGAATATAAATTAATCCATGCTTATAGCTCAATTTTCCACCTTGTAAAACGAATTTGCGGTTGAAATTTTCTCCAGAAGTAGACTGTCTCTGACCAAAAAAAGACTATCACAAATGGGCGTGGTTCGCCCACTAATTAAATAAAATTCGATTACAGGAGAACGAATAGATTACAGGAGAACGAATAGAGATATTTTCATCAAATTTGGAACGAATATTGCTTGTCACCACAGGCTATTTGAGATTGAAAAGGAAAAAAATTAGACCATTGCCACGCCTAATTTTTAAGTAAACGTGTGTAGGGTATATGAACTTCGGCCAGGCCGAAGTTAACACTCTTTCTGGTTTTCAATTGTTTTTGAACTTTTCGTGACTTGATACTAAAATAAGGCAAATGGGACAAATAAACGAAATTTCTCCGAAAAAAATAATTTTTTCAACTTCATTTGCAACCGTTCGAATTCATTATGGCCGACAGCTTAGTTGCTGTTGGCAACTGCTTACTTGTGTGCGTAAATGATACCGAGAGAAGCAGGGTTTATTTTGGTATCAAAAATTCTCTACACTTGATACTTGAGTGTAGACTTTTCCCTTTCTTCCTCATCTCTCTCTCCCACGAACTGAGTGATACCGTATCAAATGATACTGCGTCTAGCCTAGCTGATTGGAGATCAAATAAACTAAACGTTTCTTACAAAATCGGACATTTCATACTTAGGGCCAGTTTTTCAGTGCTCGGTTATCGTCGTTTCTCGGTTAAACTCCGTTTAAACCACTCATTGTGTTTTTCAGTACAAGTTTAAACTAGGGCTTCTCATTTCCCGTAAAAATTCAAGTCCCGGGATTCCGGGACAAAAATTTTTCATTTCCCGGGATCCCGGGAAATCCCGGGATTAAGTAATAAGCAAGAATTTATCCAATTAGGTGGGAAAAAATGTGTAAATTCAAAAAAATACACAAAAATGCGTTTTTGATACTATAATTTTTAATAAGAAAAAGATAAAGAAATTAAATACAAAATAATTCATAGAAACTAAGACTCTCTAAACAAAACAAAGATAGACTTCATTAACAATAAATTTCATAATTATTGATTTTTATAATAATTTTTTAAAAAACATAAATTGTCAATAGCGCCATCACTTAACGAAGAACGTATTTTGGTAATAAAAAGACCTGCCGCCGAAAAAGCTCTTTCCGACTGGATTGATGTCGGTGGGATAGTTAATAGAGCATTATATAATTTATCTAAATTATTTGTACGCTTTTTCGTTGCTTCAAAAATACCCATTTCTTTTGTAATGTTTTTAACGTCATATAATACACCTTCTGGACTCTCTATTCGACTAACATTCGTAATGGCAGCATCCAATTGTTGATGAAGTGTTAATTCAGATCTAGTAGATAAATTTGGTTCGGCCATTAACGACGTTTCAGTCCCATCATTACTGCATTCTAATTCTTCAATATCAGCAGAAGTACCACTACCATTAATATCCTCAACAAATAGCTTAGAAAATAATTTTTTAGCCATAGCTTGAAGGACTGATTTCGAAGGCAATAATAATATAGAATCTATGTACGATTCGCGTTTATAATTTGATGGATTATTTAAATATTTTAGTAAGCCAACTAAATTTGTATTCCGCCTTTCGACAATTCTCTGTTGCACATACTGCAGCATTTTAACCGAAAAACAATCTTTATTTTTGCGCAAAACATCTAATATAAACACTAATACACCCTCTGCATCAAGTATGGATGCGTTGCGTCGGCCAAGTCTTTCAATTCCGAGTTTTATTGGTTGTAACGCCGTCACTGCAGTCTGCATCACTAAATATTCCTCCTCCGAAATATTGTTAATATTGATGTGTTTAAAATCCATCAATGCTTTTAATATACATGTTTTTAGTGCAATAAATCGCTCCAACATTGCAAGAAGACTATTCCACCTTGTCTTTACATCCAGTATTAACTTGAGTTCTTGATTGTATTCAATTTTTACGAATTTTTGTAAAATTTCATTTTTGAGTGGTTATTTACGAAACATTCGTACAATTCTCCGGACCTTTTGAATTGTTTGTGCAATACTAATGTTGTCAAATAATTCATCAGTGAGCTCAATGCCTCTTAAATGAAATAAATCGTTGTTTTGGCTTGACTGTAAATCCACTGAAGTTGTAAAATCGGTTTCTCCAGTCTCGTCATCTTCACTATAATTCTCATCATCCTGACTGTCGGATGCATTGCACTCACTGTCCGATGAATTTGAAATCATTGATTTTTCGTAGAGAACATCACAAACTGCTAAATGTAGCCCATGTGCATAACAAAGTTGGTGCTCCATCCCGCTTAATCTTCCAAATTTTTTCATAACTGATGCACCGTCAGTTACACTGGATATTATATGCTGTTTTGTAGATAAATTAAATTCGGATAATTTATTTTCAACCATTTCAACAATTTTTTCAGCTGGAAGCGACCCAAATATTCGAATCATGCCCAAGTTCCAAAGCGTAGTTAATGAATGCACATTTAAATTTAAATAGCGACGATTTTTTAAAGATGTGTATTAGACCGGTCCTTATTTATATGGACAAATTTATTTTCTCGAATATATGTTACCGCAAGCGCTAAAAATATTCGTTTTAGTCTCACAAAGCATAAAAAAAAATTTGACAACGATTGGATAATTTTTAGCCGTGCCCCAAGCACCTTTTTGTTTTTATTATGAGAAATAAGGCAAAAAAAATATATTTTTTTATTTTATTTGCATTTATTTGAAAAGTAAGAATAAACTGAAATATTTTTATTAATTACATACTCATAGTAACATTAATATTATTTTAATTTAATAGTGAAGTCTTTTTAAAAGTGGGATAATTCATGTTATATTCTTTAACCACTTGAAAAAGGAATTGTTTCTCCTCTTCATTGTGGGTTAATTTATTATTATAATCTGTAATGAATTTGGCGCCTCTTTCAGCTGCATCATTTACTACAGATTTACTTTTACAAATTTGTGATCCCTGAGCGTAGTCAAATCTTTCATTCCAATCCGACGGATCGACTTGCAAAAATTCTTTTGAAATTTCTAAGCGATCAAAGAACGCGTGTGTATTGGAATTTACAAAATCGCTTAAATCTTTTTGCGCAAATGTGTCGATATTTGTTGGATTAGTTATTATTCGCTTGCATTTTTCTGTATTTGCTTTAACATTAATTGCCTGAACCATTTTTTTTTTAATTGTAACACTTACATTAGGATCGAAGAATGAAAGACCGACTGCTTCTTCCGACAAATACCACAAATGATTGCTTATTTTTTGTAGCAAAGCAAGAGCTATATCCCTTTCAGGATAAGCTATAATATTTTTAATTAAATTTAGGTCTTGATTTGGTGCTTCAATTGCTTTAGTGCATCCAAACCAGGCTTTTACATAAATACGAACTATAAACAGACAGACACTACGTATACCGTTTAGCTCTTGTTTGGTCATATTGAATTCATTACGAAACAAATACATTTTAAGTGCATAAATAGATTTTGACATCCATCGAGCATGAGAAGTTGCACCAGGTATACCAAAGGTGTTAAAATTCGGCACCGTACCACCAAGAAAACTGACAACTAATTGTAATAATTCTTTGTAGTCGCGTCTGCTATGAGCTTGTTTTAAGTTATCTAGACAGTAATTTAAAATTGTTCCACGTTCTTCAGCTGTCAATACTGTAATAATGTGTTCATCTTCTAAACAACTCTTATAATTTAATTTGTCAATATTATTCCAGTATTTGCTAAAGCGATTAAAAATTAGCACTTCTGGACCGGCTGTAGTAGCCACTCTAATTTCAAACACTTTACGGATCAACAACTCGTAAATATGGTGTCTGCAGGGAAAATATAATAAATCGCGACCTAGTTTTCCTTCAAGCAGAGCAGCAGCAGCGTTTTGTGCTCCTGTATTATGAGCAGTTGTGTCGAAGCAGATAATTTCAACTCGATCAAGCATTTCATATTCTTTTATCATGCCTTTATCAGACAAAATTTTTCTTATAAATTCAGATTTTGCAATGCCATTGATAGAAAAGCCATCTATAGCAGCCAATTTTGAAACAATTTCTTCCATAGATTCCTTTTTTATAAATGACGTAATTTTACGTTGAACATTTCTAACCTCAAAATCTCTGTCTTCATTTGGCCTTTTTTTAGTTACTTCAATTTCTACTTCCTTATGAAGATTTTTCAAATGACGAAGAAGACCACTTGTTGAAAATCCTTTACACATTATTGTTGTTTTACATATATTACAAGTGGCAGACTCTGTGTTTTTATCTTTTGTAAAATTTTGCCATGCCTTAGATCCACTTGACATGATGCGGTAAATTTATTATCTTATTTATAAAAATTAAAATAGATTAAAATATACTAAAATATAAAATTATATTACCTACAATTTAATCCCGATAGTGTGCTGATAGTAGATTTACATAAAATATTTTAAATTAGTTGTAATTACTAAACATACGAGGGCGCATTGATATTGAAGCTACCACGCTAGATACCAGCACAAACACAAAAACTTTTTTTTTTAGAAATTGCGATCTGTCAAACGTCAGCTGTTAAAATTTCGATTTGTTTATTCGTCGATTTGTTTATTTGTTGTAGTCGTTTGAAGTAAGTGTATTTTTGAAAAGTGTTTCGTGTTTCTTGAAAAATGGGAAAAAGTACATGTATTACTAGTTGAATTTATTTGTAGTTACATTAGTACGTTGTACTACTACAGTAGTACATTTAATTGTAGTACGCAACGCAGAAAGTAATGCTGATCAAGAATCTATCTGTTCTATATCTAACGTGCCTCCATTAATGCGGCACAAACGACAAATGGGTAAAAAAAATTACCGGGATTCCCGGGTAATTTCATTGAAATCCCGGGGTAGCGGGATGATTTTTCAACCCCCGGGATCCCGGGAAAACGGGATCCCGGGATCCCGTTTGAGAAGCCCTAGTTTAAACGGCGTTTAACCGGAGTTTAACCGCCCAAACTTGGTCAGTTAAACTCCGGTTACTTTATCTTTTTAATAGATAAAGAAACAGCGAAAAAAAAAGCCTGCGGAATAGCTGTCAGAGTCGGACATTTTTTTTCTGCTTGAAAAAAATTAAAAATTAATATATAAATAATAAAAAATACTAATTTGCCTTTGCATTGTTAACTTTTGTAAATAATTTTGACCAGAAAAGTTCGTGTGGAGTTCGTGGAGACTAAAGTGGTTTACGAATTTTAAATGGCTTTGCAAGCCAACCTCATACATTAAAAAAGTGCCACTGGATAAGTCTTTGATGACGTCATCAAAGAAGTCTCTGGGACAGGATTTGACGAATGCTTGTTTTGATGCTACTCCTGCTACCGGCTTCTGATCGCCATAATGAATTTACAATCATGAAATTTATCTGACATCGTTCGCTATGAGGAGTCAAGAGCAGCTTTCTCAACCGAAACAGATAAGTTCAGAAAATCGCTTTGCTATACAAGGTAAACTGGAAATTGAATCTGACCCGATTACCGTTAGACCTCGGCAACCTGCACAACAGAAAGCCAGTGTTAAAAGTATTGATAATACTTTTTGTCCTCCAATTTTTCTATATCATGTAAATATCAGACATTTAGTTATGCAATTAAATGAGAAAAATATTGTTTTTAAAATTGTAAACAAAAACAAAAATAAGAGTAAACTTTATCTTAAAAGTGCATCGGCTCATTCGGAAATGATTCAACTCTTAAAAGATAAAAAAGTGGAGTCGTACTCCTACACTCCCAAACAGCTGAAACATGCTAAGTTGGTTTTACGAGGACTGTATTATAAAACTGAAACTGAGGAGATCAAGAGTGCAATCGATTTCTTAGTTCCAAACATAGTGGCCAACGTTTCAAAGTTTTCAACCATGTTTTCAAAAAAAAAAACAACATTGACACAGGTTTATTTCTTATTACGTTGAATTTGGGAAAGTCAGCAAATGAGTTAACAGCTCTAAGGTTCCTTCTTAACCAAAGGATCACTTGGGAATCACCCAGAGATTCTAAGAAGGAGGTGCAGTGTTGGAGATGCCAGAAATGGGGTCATATGTCCAATAATTGCAACAGACCCTTCTCTTGCGTTAAGTGTGATAAAAAGCATTTACCCGGGGCTTGTAAGTTTGTTTCGAATGCGAACAATTTGCCCTATTGTGTGAATTGCCAACAGTCTGGCCATCCGTCAAGTTTTAGAGGTTGCCCGGTGTTCAAGAAATTCGTTGAAGGCAAAAATAATCGTAGAAAAATCTATTGATAGAAAAATGTTGGCTTCAGCTAATGTGCGCACTTCAATTAACAATTCTAACTTCATATCTCCTAACAAGTCTTTTGCCAGTATTTTAAAGGTTCTGTTCCGTAAAAATCCGCAAGGCCTGCTTTAATTGAAGAATTTTTAGAGATTGCAAAATCACTGTGTCAACCTGTGAAGACAAAATTTTGTTATTTTTATCAGATTACAAATCACTGTCAAAAGTGGAAGCTAAGAAACGTTGCATGTCTCTTTTACAAGAAGTTAACGATTCCTATGGTCCGTGATTTTCTTAACGTTCTTTCATTTAATGTTAGGTCACTAATTGAAGTGAGCCGAAGACTAGATTTACTACAGTTGTTAAATTTAAATAACATTGACTTTGCGTTTTGAGGGTTGAAACTCACTTGAGAAACTCAAGTTGAAACTCACTTGAGGGCTAATCAAAAAGTTTATCTGGAGGATTTTACATTTCTTCGTGATAATAGTCAGCTTGGGGTTGGCATAGTGTTGAGGAGGTCTTTGAAATTTTCGAGAATTAACGGTGTTGGAATAAGTTTTCCTAATTTATTTAAATCAATTGACACACTAGTTAATGGTGTCACCAAGAAATATTTATTTGGGTCGTTTTATATTCCGTGTAACTCTCCGCATTCTTTAGTCTATGATGGGCTTTCAATCTTAGCGCGCTTGTCTCAAAATTTTGATGGAACCATTGTTGGAGGAGACTTCAATGCAAAAAACATTGACTGGGATGATTCCATTAACAATACCAGTGGTAATGGTATCTATCTCTTCAGTTGGTTACAGCACAATATTCTTAGCTTCACAAGGTTATCGGACCTAACGGTTCGTCTTTTCTTGACCAATTCCTAATCAGCTCAAATCTTTTAAACTCCACAAATCCAAATTTTAGAATTTCCAGTCTTCCTACTTTTTCTGATCATTTCCCTCAGTTCTCAGCAAGCCTTCGAAATGCGATGTCTGAACTAATCTGCGCTAAGTGCTCTAATAATTATTCTAAATCTATCGCTGTCTCTTGCAATTTATGCAAAAAGTCGTTTCACGCGAATTGTCATGGCATTACTTCAAATGCTTATAATTTGTACAAGGATTTTAAAAACATAGTGTTTAATTGCGACAAGTGTCTATTCATTTCCACAAATTTAATTTCGGATTTCTCAACTCTTTCAAAAGAAGTAAATAGAATTAACGGCTTATTTGCGAAATTTGCAAAGAGACTTGATACACATAAATCGTCTCTCGTTGATGTGAACGATACTGCTGCTGCTTCCAAGTCGAAGAACGATTCTTCAAGCTCTCACGTTTGTGTGCCACGTATGCCTGCTGAGCAACTCTGCCGAATCAAGTTCGCTCTCATCGTTGGCAGTTGTCGAATGTGATGACCCAGTATGAACTGCTGAATGTATTGATATAATACCTGTTACTGGTTCTCCTGCGGCGTCGTCATCTTCGCATTGTACTGTTGTGGAGATAAGTGATGGACAAGCTAATTCTGCGGTTCCATTATGCAGTGACTGGATAACAATACGGAAAAAATCTAAAAAAGCAGCCAAAAATTTGAAAATCATTCGGATTTAGTGGTTGGCCAAAATGATGCTGTGGACTTGGAAGTTGTGGAAAGAAAAAAATGGATACATATTTCCTACTTCAAACCTTCAGTATCAGCTGATGACTTGATCAAATATATTGAGAAGCATGCTAAAATAAACAAAAGTCACATTTCTTGCTTTCAACTTGTGAAGAAGGACGTGAATCTTAATGACCTGAAGAAGGTTAGTTTTAAAGTTGGAGTTACACCATCACTACTTGATCAGCTTTTGGATCCGTCAGTTTGGCAAGCTGGAGTGCGATTGAAACCTTTTCGTTTTTTTTCGGAGAGAAGTGACCACCCAGCTCACCACTTAACAGATGGGCCTTGCATTGCGTATAGTACTTCATCTCAGTCTGCTCGAATTTATTTTCATAACGTGGGTGGGTTTCGTACGAAGACCTGCCAGTTTTATAAGGCATCCTGTTCGCATGACTATGAGATTGTGGCGCTAGTCGAAACATGGTTGACGCCCCACTTTTCATCCGGTGAACTATTTGACTCACATTACGAAGTTTATCGCAAGGATCGTGTATTGAGCCCTAATGTTTCGAGAGGAGGCGGTCTCTTGCTTGCTGTCTCAGCGGAGTTTGTAAGCAGATATGTACAACTTCCTCGATGTGACGACTCTATTGAGCAGATTTGCGTGGCTGTATCTCTTGGAAATAATCCTTTACTTAGCAAAAATGAATGAATTATTATTTTAAGTTATATCCCTCCAGCTAGTAGCCTAGATCTATGCAATGACCATATTTTTAATATTGGGTCTATTGTCGGTTCATTGAGTAACCATCAAACGCCTATTGTACTTGGTGACTTCAATCTTGGCTCCGTTAATTGGAATTTCTGTTCAGACGAAAATTCTTTACTGCCATTTAATGTGAAAAGTTACACTGAATCGGTTTTTTGTGACTCGCTTTATTCGTTCAATTTGTTTCAGATCAATAATGTGATGAATGATATATCCAGAATTTTAGACTTAGTTTTCATTAGAAATGAGTATAAGTACAAATTATCGAGTTGCGATCTGCCATTGGCCAATAATTCTGTTCATCATAAAGCGCTAGTAATTAATTTTGAATTCATCACATTTGCTCATATACGTGAAGATGAAAATTCTTACTACTATGATTTTAAAAATGCAAACTTTGAATCTCTCAATGAATTTTTCTGTTCGATCTATTGGAGGATAGTTCTTCATTCAAGGGATTTGTTCGGCATGTATTCAGCATTTAAGTGCGTGGTAAATGAAGGTATTCATTTATATGTGCCGCTTATTGTCAGAAGACGACGCTACAAACATCCTTGGTATAATCGAAGACTTATTAATTTAAGAAACCTGAGAAATAATGCTCATCTAATGTTTAAGAAATCCAATACGTCTGTTGCCAAGAACGATTTTTTTTTGCGTAGGCGAGAATACGAACTTCTGTCTAACTTTCTTTATAAGAAATATCTTTGCTATATTGAAAGTAGCATTAAATCCAATCCAAGATCTTTCTGGATATTTTTAAATTCTAAAAGAAAATCAGGTGGTTTTCCTAAATCTATAGAAATGCTTGGTAGCTCTGCAGAGAACCCTCAGGATATTTGTAACCTTTTTGCAACCCACTTTGGCTCGGTGTATAATAGGGGACACAATCTGCGTGAAGAATTCTTGTTTTCACGGTTACCTCAATTTAGCTCGACTGTAAGAAAGGTGCGGGCTTCGATCTGCTACCTCCAATTTTCTGAAAAATTGTGCTTCCTCACTACACTCTGCTTTATGTACTATATTTAATAAATCCCTTTTTCTGGGTGAGTTACTCGATGAGTGGAAGTTTGCCTCTATCTCACCAATATTTAAATCGGGGCCAAAACATCTAATTACAAATTGTAGGCCTATTGTTAAACTTTCGGTTATACCTAAGTTGTTTGACAAAGTTGTCAGTAAGCTACTATTTACATTAACAAAAAATGTTATCTCCAATCAACAGCACGGTTTCATTGCTGGAAGATCTACGTCCACGAATCTTGCTATTTTTTCTAATTTTTGTGTTAATGCTATAGAAAATGGATCACAAGTCGATGTCCTGTACACTGACTTTTCAAAAGCATTTGACAGCATACAGAACAATTTATTAATATGTAAACTTGAGAATATAGGGTTTCACTCCACAATTTTGAAATGGCTTAAATCCTACTTAACCAATAGAATTTTATATGTTAAAATCGGGGGATACTACTCTGAACCTGTTGCGGCAAAGTCGGGTATCCCACAGGTAAGCCACTTGGGTCACTTGCTTTTTAATCTGTTTATAAATGACTTGCCGAATGCTTTTTCTTTCGGCAGAAGTCTTTTGTATGCTGACGACCTAAAAGTTTTTCTGTCAGTTAAGACTATTAAGGATTGCATAGATTTCCAAAAAGACATCAACTCACTTATTAATTGGTGCGAATGTAACCATTTTAATCTAAATTTTGATCTAAATGCAAAGTCTTAACTTTCTCTCGGCGTAAACACGGGATTAAATTTGACTACACCCACGATTCTAGTCTTACCTTTCAGAGAGTCTGCCAATGTAAAGACCTAGGTATATATTTTGATGAGAACTTTTCTTTTAGTACCCATATGGATTATATGATTTCTAAAGCCAACTCACTTTTAGGTTTGAAGCGTAATTCAAGGGATTTCAGGGATCATTTTACGTGTAAAACACTATTTGTTAGTTTAGTGAGATCCATCTTAGAATACGCCAGCGTTATATGGGATCCTTATTACTTGAATTCAATTGCTCGAATCGAGGGCATTCAGAAGCGTTTTTCAAGGTTTGCTCTACGGCATCTCTACGATTGGGAAAACATGCCCAATTATGAGGAGAGATGTCGCCTGCTGAATCTTCAGAATCTCTCTATGAGGCGTAAGCTAATCAATATTTTATTTGTCAAAGACATAATCGATTGTAATATTAACTGTTCAGAATTACTGGCTATTATTCCATTCCGTGTTCCTGCTCGCCAACTTAGAGATCCATTATTATTCCATACTGAAAGTCATAGAACCAATAATGGATGCAATGAACCCATTTCCAGGTGTTTAACGCACTGTAATAGCGTTGCTAGCCTTGTTGATTTTGGTACGGTAAGGTATAGATTCAGGTTACAGCTGGAGAGAATTTTATATAGTACCTAAATTGTATATCATGTTTGAATGTAATCTGTAAGGGCTTCCCCGGTAGATTGGAAATAATAAATTTCAATTTGAAAAATTTGAATTTGAATTAAATTGCATATTAAATTCACTGACTTTGAGTTTTTTCTCCATTCCCCCCATTTTTTCACCTCCTTCAGAAGAACCAATTGGGATACGTTTAGAAATGATTTCGTTAATGAAATAATAAATCATTTTCCTCCCTCTTGTAGAAATTTAAGTAATCACGAAATTGATGCTTTCATAACACTGTTTCTGATGCTTTCATAACACTGAAAGAATTGTTAGAGAAAATAATAAAATTATTATTTCTGATAATATAAAATATTTGTTCAAAATCAAGCATCGTTGGCAGAGGAATTTGAAGCGTATTTATCATGGTAATTTTAACCGTTCAAGTCCAAGCTACTTACTCCTGTCTAAGCAAATTCAACTGATGAGCATTATTATTAAAAAACAAGTACAAATTGAACAGTCCAAAATTTTTAGCGATAAACTGAGAAAGATTGTGCCAGGCCCAAGTGCTCATAAACAAATCTATAGTTTAATAGGAGCTAAAAAAAATCATTAGCAAAAACCCTTTCAGTTAACGGCGTCGATATTGAAAATAACGATGAAAAACTGCAATATCTGCTAGCTCATTTTTCGAATATTTACAAGGGTTGGCCTCCTGGCAGGGACATTTCTTATATAGAAAATACACTAACAAATATTTTTGCTCAATCTCCACAAAGCATCCATATTTTTAGTAATGTTTTAAGTGCACTCAATGCATGCCACCTTCCTAAGTTGACTTATTTGGACGAAGTTTTTTCTTGTGCTGTTGAACTGAATAGCAAAAGGTTTTCTGGACTAGACGACATCTCTAATTTCTTAATTAAAAGACTTCCTATGAAAGCTTTTGAATATATTACAATTGTTTTTAATAATTGTTTAAATAATTCATATTTTCCTGACGCGTGGAAAGTCTCTAAGATTATTCCTATTCAAAAAAAGTCAAACAGCTTTGAGTTAAATAACCTGAGACCATTTCTTTGTTGTCTAATCTAGGAAAGCTTTTTGAAAACGTTATTCGCAAAATTATGGACGTCGGGCTAGATCCATCCTATATTCCAAATTTGCAGTTTGGGTTAAAAAAGGTAACTCAACAGTTGATGCTTTATTGAAATTTCAAAATGATATAGTTTCTAACTTGCGTAATCGTTGTTGCACCGTTGCAATTTCTTTAGACATTGAAAAGACTTTTGATCACGCATATCATAACGGAATTCTTTTTAAAATGTTTCAAATTGGTCGATCCCTCAACTATTAAATTCTTCAAGAGTTTCTTTGTCAACAGAAAGTTTTGCGTTCTTTTTAGTGGATTGCTTTCGGATATTGGTGACATAAGTTGTGGAGTCCCTCAGGCTTCCATCTCGGCTCCTCATCTTTTCAATATTTTAATGTACGATTTCCCACATTTTGGGCCTAATTCGACGGGTCTTTTGTATGCTGACGACTCTCTTCTGTACTCTCACCATTAGTCCCCTAGGATGGCGTTAGATCAGATTGTCCAACATCTGCAAATTGTTCGACGTTTTTACGAGGACTGGGGTATTAACCCTTAAACGGGCAACATCTCCGATTTTAATAAAAAAATTATCGTGGGTTATTTAGGCACTCCTGAAAACAGTACCATACTTCGTTTTTCTTAATTTTTTTATTTTACTGCCTAATTTTTAAAAAAACTAGTTGATTCATATATGCATCACTGCCCGCCAGCGCATAAAAACGTGCTTGTAAATGAAAAAATTTTTTTTGTGTGTTTACTTTCTTTATTAATTTTAATTTGTTTATTAATTATTTATTTCTTTTATTTTATAGGTAATGTAATATTATTTAAATAAATTAATATTAAATTTGGTTATTTTTATATAGTATGAAACTGTAAAAAACAGTTTCTATCTCTATTTATACATAAAGCTGTATTACATTTTGTACATTTTATAAAGGTCTATCCTAAACAGCCTGGAAGTTTGCATCGTGTTCGATTGCTTACCACTTCTGGAAAGTGGGCGTACCATCGTGGCGTACGTCAATAGGCGGAATAGGTTGAGTTGTAGTCGACTTTTTCCTTTTTGCGTCATGTTGGCTTGCAACCGATGGTGAAGAAGGATTTGGTTTCCTGCCACGCTTGCCAGCAAAATCAATCTGACACAAAGTTTGTGCTAAGTCGAATCTAAAATCTGCCTGATTGTTTGGAACAACACCCTTTAATTGACATGCCTTTTTATATAGAAGCCAGGAGTTGATACAGGTCATATCCAAAAGGTGATGAAATATTCGTATGTACCATTTCCTCGATTTGATGGTGATCCTATAACTTCCAATAAAACTGTCCACCAGGTCTACTCCACCCATATGCTTATTGTAATCTCCGATTACATTGGGAAATTTTAAAGATCATCCTGTAAATTTTAATTCATCTTCAGTTAGTAGTTTAATTTTTTCTTTTCCACAAGAGCCTTTCCAATTGATTTCTTGAGGATACCCGAAATATTACAGTTGATGTGGGTGGTGAAGAGGGATCGACAGCAAGGTCGTCAGTCTTATGATCCTGAAGAACTAAGCCATCCGCAATTTCGCTCAAATCCTCACCCGAGATCGGTATACGCTCAGTGTCAATTGCTTCAATATCGCTGTCCGAATCCGTTTCACCTTCGCTGGACGATGGAATTTCAGCCAAAATATAGGCAATTTCCTCGGAGCTTAACTTTTTCCGCAACATATTTTTTATTTTTTCACAATTCACAACAGATGCACACTTCTAGAATTTCAAAATTGAATTGGCAGAAGAATTTTTATTCTTCACTTTTTATGCAAAAACGTTACATGCTTTTTATGCATATGCATATTAAAAAAATGAAATAACAGGCAATGAATATGATTGACTGGATAACCATTGTAATGGTCTTTGAAAAGGGCAGGTAGTTTTTTAAATACATCATACAAACTTGCAAAAGGGTTATCTGTCCGTTTTTCAGACCCATAACACTAGCCTACAAATTAACACTTTTTTTTTGTAACGGGCTGTTTGACAACATATTCTAAAGGATTTTGGTCCGCTGATTCCAAAAATGATAAAATCAAAAAAATGAAACGAGCCGTTTTCGAGATAATCGGTTTTTAAATTTTTCGCCACTTTACGTTAAGGTCCATCCACTTGAAGAGCCATTACAACTGACATATGTAACCGATTCGATTACAATTAAGATTAAATTAAAGAGGACGGATGTACGCATATTTTTTGCAAACATTACTTTGAAATCCGAAAGATAATTTAAAAGCTTTTGCTGAAACCGTAACTTCGAAAGAGGAATTTTTTAAGAAAAAAGACAAAAAACTGCTATATATCTGCATGTAAAAGTATGTTCCCGAAACTTTTTTACCCTTTTTATTTTTTATATCGATAGATTGGACATTTACGCGAGTTTTAAGCCTAATATCAAAAAAATCTGCACAGAAATGGTTTCTTGGTGCGCGTTAAAGTAAATTTAGTGCTGTTAGCAAGAATGGTGGCGAAATTCGGGTAGAAAGAAAAAGGGCAACACTGGGAAAAGAAAATAAAAAGGCAACACTGAAAAATGAATGATGACTAGCGTTTTGGCGGAGAAGGTGAAAAAATAAGAAAAAACTGGTAAAAGTGTGCTCATTCTTTTAACAATTAATTAAGCGACTAAAAAAGAATTTTGTAACGTAGTTAACAAGAAGATTAAATAAAGAATGATTTAATGATATAATAAATAGCTTTAATTTGATCATACGAGTTACAAAATCTAAAGGAAAAAACAAAAGCGAGGTAAAAGGTTGCATTCAAGTAAACTTTGCAACATTTTACAAAATTCTTTTTTACGAGTTGGTTTGGTGCACTGGGAAATGTCGAAGACTCCAGATGCTTTTAAGTCGAGCCAGTGCTTACAACGATCGCCAGATATCACCGAAAATCCGGATGCTGTGCCAGTCGCAGAAGACTTGCAGAAGGAATATAATTGCAAGGGCTGTACTGCATCCGATTCAATAGATGATATGGTCTTGTGCGATGGTGTAAATTGTGGTTCGTGGTACCACCTCGGCTGTGCCGGTGTCACCAGCAGCGTTGAAAAACAAACATGGAAGTGCGCATCGTGCATATTCAAAGGTGCTGAACAACTTGCAGCACCCCCCCTCGCAGAGCCAGTCATCATGCGTACCAGACAGTCACCTGATTCAAAGTGCTCCCGATCGTCAAAAGCGTCGATTAGCAAACAGCTCCAGTTGCAGTTGCAGCGATTGCATGAAGAGAAACTTCTTGCCGACGAAAACGCCAAACGCGAGCAAGACTTCATAAACAAAAAGTATCAAATTCTGAGCTTGATACAGGATGCCGACTCAAGTTCAGATGAGAGTGAGGTGCGTTCATTGCTTTCGGCGAGAGAAAAAACACAAAATTGCTTAAATTACGTAGCACAAATGCCTACAGAAGGCGCTAATTGCCACCAGCTACAACCGCATCATCAGCTACAACCGCAGCATCAGCTACAACCGCATCATCAGCTACAACCGCAGCATCAGCTACAACCGCAGCACCAGCTACAACCGCAGCATCAGCTACAACCGCAGCACCAGCTACAAACGCAGCGTCAGCTACAACCGCAGCACCAGCTACAACCGCAGCATCAGCTACAACCGCAGCACCAGCTACAACCGCAGCACCAGCTACAACCGCAGTACCAGCTACAGCCGCAGCATCAGCTACAACCGCAGCTGCAGCAGCAACCGCAGCAGGCACAGCGGCAGCCGCATGGAGTATCTTCGCAGGTAATGTCTTCAGCGGTCCTAACCAGAAATCATTTGGCCGCTCGTCACTCCTCAGCTAAGGATCTACAGAGTTTTGGTGGACAACCAGATGAATGGCCTCTTTTTATCTCAAGCTTTGAGCGTTCAACTGAGTTGTGCGGCTTTTCGAATGAAGAAAACTTATTGCGTTTACAACGAGCTCTTAAAGGGAACGCTCTAGAGAGCGTTAGGAGTTTGCTACTTCAGCCAGATTGCGTTCCACGTATTATATCTACACTGAAAATGTTATATGGACGGCCAGAAATTATAATACACACCATTTTACAAAGGATTCACTCCACTCCGGCACCAAAGGCTGAGAAGTTAGAAAGTATCATTAGCTTCGCTATAGCTGTTCAGAATCTCTGTGCAACCATTGAAGCGTCCGGCCTTATCTCGCATTTAAACAACCCAACCTTATTGCAAGAGTTGGTAAACAAATTGCCACCAGCAATACGTCTGAATTGGGCCATACACGCACAGACACTTGCCGTCGATAACTGCACTCTTTCAAACTTCAGTGTGTGGCTCTATCAGATAGCAGAAGCGGCAAATTATATTAGCTTGCCGATTTCATCGAATAGACCGGTAAGAGACATACATACGCGAGGGTTCTTTACATACGCACTCAGAAGAAGAAAAAAATAGCCACATTGAAAGAAGATTAGCAGAACGTAAATGTTGTGTGTGCAAAGGAAATTGTTCATCAGTGTTAACATGCAAAGGGTTTGAATGTTTAAATTTAGCTGCAAGATGGGCAGCAGTGCGAGAGCACCGTTTATGCCGTCGGTGCCTTGGTAAGCACGGCAGACAGCGTTGCCAGTCTGATTCAGTGTGCGGCATAAACAACTGTGTATACAAACACAATCATATGTTACACAATGTTAACAAAGATGCCAACAAAGATGAAGGTGTGTCAGCTCATCATGCTGACGATGATAACAATGGCGAAACTGAACGTGCCCTTTTCAGAATAATACCTGTAACCCTTTATGGCAACAACTCGCGTATAGATATTTGCGCATTTTTAGATGAAGGGTCATCCTTGACGCTCCTTGATGAGGAAGTGGCTCGACATTTAAACGTCAACGGTCAGCTAGCCCCTCTTCGTATAAAATGGACAGCGAGCATGCACCGAAATGAGAATGAATCTCAAATGATGGACCTCAAAATCAGTGGCAACTATTCGAAAGCTAAACGATACGAACTTCGGAAAGTCCGAACCGTCAAGAATCTTCAGTTGCCCTTACAGGAGCTCGACTATAATAAACTGCAGAGAGAATATGCTAACTTGCGAGGATTACCAATACAGTCTTACCATAAGAGACCTCAGTTATTGATTGGCGTTGACAACTGGCAGCTGGGCTTGCCTTTGAAAGCTAAGGAGGGTGATTTTAGAGAGCCCGTCGCAACAAAGACCAGATTAGGATGGACGGTTCATGGCATTTGGAAGGGCCAACGTTCAGTGTCAAGTAATAATACAGCATGGTGCAATTTTCATACGTGCGAGTGCCAACAATGTGACGAGGAAGACATAGGTTTGCAGGAGCTAGTAAAACAGTTTTTGTATGACGAAAATTTCGCGCAAGCCAAATCAGTGAACTTGTTAAAGGCACCGGAAGAGCAGCGTGCCATAAACTTGCTTAAGGAATTAACCCACCGCGTACAGGATCGCTTCGAAACTGGCCTTTTATGGAAATACGACAATGTTGAATTGCCAGACAGCTTTCCAATGGCACTCAAACGGTTTAAGAATCTACAAAAACGAATGACACAAGTACCGGAAATGGCTGTAACTTTACAAGACAAAATCAACGACTATATTGCAAAGGGTTACGCGCGAAAATTGTCGCCACAAGAAGCTGCAAGGCGACCTCCACGCTCGTGGTACCTGCCTATATTCCTGGTAACAAATCACAACAAACCTAAAAAGTTGAGGATGGTATGGGACGCCGCTGCAAAGGTTAAAGGCATGTCTTTAAATTCCGCTCTACTAAAAGGACCAGACCAACTAGTTGATTTAAGTTCGGTGCTGTATAAGTTTAGAGAGAGAGCAGTGGGACTCTGTGGAGACATTATGGAAATGTTCCATCAAGTTAAAATCAGAGAGGCCGACCAAAATTCTCAACGTTTTCTGTGGTGTAGTAGTGATGACCAACATCCCGATACATACATAATGACAGTTATGACATTCGGAGCGACATGCTCACCCGCCTGTGCGCAATACGTCAAGAACGAGAACGCTAAAGAATTCATTGAATCATACCCGGCAGCCGTAAATGCGATACTCGAAAATCATTATGTAGATGATCTGCTTGTAAGTGTTGATTCGCAACAAGAAGCTATAACGCTCGCTAAAGACATCAGATTTATACATAGCCATGCAGGATTTCTCATCAGGCACTGGGTTTCCAACTCGCCAGAAGTAATATCTGCACTCCAATCAAGTAATGTTGACGCCTTGAATTTGAACTCTAACTCCGTAAGTGCGTCTGAGAAGGTTCTCGGGATGTGGTGGTGTACTTCTACTGACATGTTCATCTTTAAACAAAAAAAAAGGGCGGAAATGTTAGACATTTTCACTGGTGATCGGTTTCCTACCAAACGGGAAGTCCTACGGATTTTAATGTCAATTTTTGACCCTTTGGGTCTTATTGCAAATATCCTTATGTATCTTAAGGTGCTGCTTCAAGAAATCTGGCGATCAGGAACAGGCTGGGATGAGACGATTTATGACGAACAGAGGAGCAAGTGGCTAAATTGGATTAACATCCTACCGAAAATGGAAACACTTCAAATACCAAGGTGCTATGGTGTTACGAATTTCAAAGATGGCTCGGAGTTCCAGTTACATATTTTTGTTGACGCCAGTGAGGGTGGCTATGCAGCCGTGGCGTACATTCGATCGTCAAATAGTGACACGACTAAAGTGATGTTAATAGGAGCGAAAACACGTGTGGCACCCTTGAAAAGTCTCTCAATTCCGAGGCTCGAATTGCAAGCAGCAACACTCGGCGCCCGCTTATCCAGGCATATCGTTCAATCTCATTCAATTTCATTTACAAAAAAGGTATTCTGGTCCGATTCAAAAAATGTTTTGTCTTGGATACGCTCAGATCATCGTAAATATAAGCAGTTTGTTGCCTTTCGAGTAAGCGAAATTCTGGATAATTCTGATACATCAGACTGGCGATGGGTTCCATCAAAACAAAACGTAGCTGACGACGCCACGAAATGGAAACACATCGAAGATTTCAGCTCCTGTAGTCGATGGTTCAACGGTCCAATTTTTCTATCACAAACTTCGGATAAGTGGCCTGCTGAAAAGGACTTAGTAAAGAATACGCAGGAGGAACTAAGAGCACAATACGTAAACTTGCACATGGGGTACGATAGGTACAATTTATTCAATTGGGAGCGATTTTCCCGCTGGACGGAGTTACATCGTTGCAGTGCATATCTTGCCAGATGCATAACCAAATGGCGCGCGAGAATCAAGCTAAAGGGGAAAATGGGTGAGCCACCGACGACTGAGATCCAGGCGACAAAGGAGGCCGCAAGTGCAGTTGGACCGCTTACTAGTACAGAGCTGCAGCAAGGAGAGAAACTGTTGATCACCGCCGCTCAGCGAAACGCGTTTCATAATGAGATTAGTTGTTTATCGAAGAACCAAGCGGTGAGTAAATCTAGTCCAATCTATAAACTATGTCCACATTTAGATGAAGATAAGTTGATACGAGCCCAAGGAAGAATTGAGTACTCAAAGGATGCTAGTGTGGACTTAAAGCGCCAAATTATACTACCAAAAACGCATATCATCACTAGGTTACTAATTCTTCATTACCATTATAAGTATAAGCACCATAACCATGAAACTATACTGAATGAAATCCGACAACGATTTCATGTTCCTGCTATGAGAGCTGTTTACAATTCAATTCGTCGATCTTGTCCAGTGTGCAAAATTTGGAGAGCACGACCACAACCTCCTCAGATGGCTCAGTTGCCGCCAGCCAGATTGGCCTCATTCAGTCGACCTTTCTCCTTCGTTGGCATCGACTATTTTGGTCCATTAACGGTGACTATTCTACGAAGGTCCGAAAAGCGTTGGGGAGTCCTCTTAACTTGTCTTACTACGCGTGCAGTTCATATTGAGATTGCACACTCCTTATCGACTGATTCCTGCATTTTAGCACTTCGAAATTTTATGTCACGACGAGGAACGCCGTTAGAATTTCATAGCGACAATGGCACCAACTTTCACGGAGCAGAACGGGAATTAAGAGAGGCTTATCAAAAGGTTGACCAAGAAAAGCTGATGGAAACCTTTACGTCTATTGCCACTAAGTGGGTGTTTATTCCGCCCGGATCTCCGCATATGGGAGGAAGTTGGGAAAGACTGGTAAGGTCGATAAAAACCACTTTATCACACATTAAGCATGTTCGGAATCCTTCCGACGAACTCCTGATGAGCTCATTAATAGAGGTGGAGAACATAATCAATTCACGCCCACTAACACATGTTCCTATCACTAATGAAGATGAGGATGCTCTAACGCCGAACCATTTCTTGCTTGGGACATCAAGTGGTATGAAACCGACTGCAACCTTTAACGATCACCACTGGGTACTTAGGAAGAACTGGATGACAAGTCAGCAATATGCCGACCATTTCTGGAGACGCTGGGTAAAAGAGTACCTTCCAACTCTGACTCGAAGAGCAAAATGGTTTGCTCCGGTGAAGCCAATTCAGGTCGGCGACATCGTTATAATTGCGGATCCTAAGAACCCACGAAACTGCTGGCCTAAAGGACGAATAATTGCAACAAGAAATTCTAAAGATGGACAAGTACGAAGCGCGACAGTGTTAACCAGTCATGGCACTTACGAACGACCTGCCGTCACACTGGCTGTCCTTGATGTCAGTGCTACAGATGTGGTAAAGACCACTAATCCTAGTGGCTATACCCAGGGGGAGTGTTAGCAAGAATGGTGGCGAAATTCGGGTAGAAAGAAAAAGGGCAACACTGGGAAAAGAAAATAAAAAGGCAACACTGAAAAATGAATGATGACTAGCGTTTTGGCGGAGAAGGTGAAAAAATAAGAAAAAACTGGTAAAAGTGTGCTCATTCTTTTAACAATTAATTAAGCGACTAAAAAAGAATTTTGTAACGTAGTTAACAAGAAGATTAAATAAAGAATGATTTAATGATATAATAAATAGCTTTAATTTGATCATACGAGTTACAAAATCTAAAGGAAAAAACAAAAGCGAGGTAAAAGGTTGCATTCAAGTAAACTTTGCAACAAGTGCTTTTCGCAAAAAATACTAAATTTTGAAAAAAAAGATAAATAAATACTTTTTAAATTAAAAATGATTTTTATTTGTGCTTCTTCGCTTATATAAGTGGGTTGGTGTTTCCCTAGTCAAACTCCAGCAATACTCCGCCATCATAGTTGCACCCCAGGATACTTCATAGCGCTTTTCAATTGCCATCATTTGCTGGTGGAATCTTTCCCCATGCTCGTCGCTTACAGCACCCAAATTTTCCGGGAAGAAGCCTAGATGAGAGTTCAAGAAGTGTAACTTCAAAGACATTCGAGCTCCTTTTAATGTAAATTTAGAATATATGAAATGAATTCAGAAAAATAAATACTTGGGTTTACATTCTTACCAATTCGTTGGTATTTATTTAGTAAACTTTCTATAAGGGCTTTGTATCTTTCGTTTCGGTGATTTCCTAGGAAGCCATCAACGACGTCTTTAAATGCCTGCCATGCTGCATTTTCGTCTAGTGTTAGGAGTGATATAAATATGTATTTTATCAGCGAACAACTTGCGTATCTGCGGGCCGACGAAAATGCCTTCTTTTATTTTGGCATCCGACAATCGGGGAAATTTGGTCTGCAGGTACTTCAATGCGTTACTGCTTGCATCCAAAGTCTATACGAAGTTTTTAATCCGAGCTTAATATAAAGAGGCGGCAGAATAACGTTTTCCTTTTTTACTAATTGTGAAAATTTGATGTTATCGCGGTCTATGATATGCTCATTTTTCGCAGGTCAGTGTTTTCATCGAAGACGCACTTCTTGAACTCTCATCTAGACTTCTTCTCGGAAAATTTAGGTGCTGTAAGCGACGAGGATGGGAAAGATTCCACCAGCAAATGATGGCAATTGAAAAGCGCTATGAAGGATCCTGGGGTGCAACTATGATGGCGGAGTATTGCTGGAGTTTGACTAGGGAAACACCAACCCACTTATATAAGCGAAGAAGCACAAATAAAAATCATTTTTAATTTAAAAAGTATTTATTTATCTTTTTTTTCAAAATTTAGTATTTTTTGCGAAAAGCACTAAATTTACTTTAACGCGCACCAAGAAACCATTTCTGTGCAGATTTTTTTGATATTAGGCTTAAAACTCGCGTAAATGTCCAATCTATCGATATAAAAAATAACCAGTAAGAAAGCTATATTCGGCCTGGCCGAATCTTAGATACCCTACACCTAAAAGTTTTGAAAAAAGTGCCGAAGCTAGGGTAGGGCGGCCGTGGCGGTCCACTCTGGGCGGCACAATGTCGGGGGCGGCAGTTGTGGAAATCAAGTATTGACTTATTGAATTCTAGGAATTTTTGGGGCTACAAGTTGATTAACCGTCCCGGGCTCCATGAGCTACGACTCTGTATAAATAGTAGGCGTGGTCATTACCTTTTTCAAAACAAAATAACTAGCTTAGTTGTTATATAATTGTGTTCATTTAAACTTTATTTCCGTGGTAATAAACTTGTTCTCATACTGCTATACTGTATATGTAGTGTAAAAGTGGGCGGACCGCACCCAGTTTTCATGTAATAATGTTTTTTTGTAAAACAAGTTGTTATCTAAAGTTTTATTCAGGAAGTTTATATATTTAACAATATAACCCTCTTTTGCCTGTGTAACCTAAAAGGGGCGGATCACGCCCATATTTGGCATATTAACGGATAATGCTACTCTATACCCAGGAATGAAATTTTGTTGTAATAGCACAAAAACGAACGCTGATATCACATTTTTAATAAAAAATAGGCGTGGTCGTGGACCGATTTTGCACATTTTCAATACCAACCTGCACACCACAAGAAACAATGTTTATGCAAAATTTCATCACGATATCTTCACCGGTTCTCCTGTGATCGTGATTTCAACAGACAGACAGACAGACAGACAGACAGACAGACAGACAGACGGACGGACATGGCTAAATCGACTCAGGAAGTCACGCTGATCAAGAATATATATACTTTTCTATACCTATCGTCTCTATTTCTATGCGTTACACATTTCGTTACAAAGTGAATATACCCTTACCTTAAGGTGTAGGGTATAAAAAGGGTAAAAAAGTTTCGGGAACATACTTTTACATGCAGATATATAGCAGTTTTTTGTCTTTTTTCTTAAAAAATTCCTCTTTCGAAGTTACGGTTTCAGCAAAAGCTTTTAAACTATCTTTCGGATTTCAAAGTAATGTTAGCAAAAAATATGCGTACATCCTTCCTCTTTAATTTAATCTTAATTGTAATCGAATCGGTTATATATGTCAGTTGTAGTGGCTCTTCAAGTGGATGGACCTTAACGTAAAGTGGCGAAAAATTTAAAAACCGATAAATGATAAATTCGCAAAAAAATATTTTTTCAGTTTACCCGTGTTTTATATTTATTTATAATTTAAAAATAAACCAAAAAACATATTAGAAGATTTAATTGATTAATTTTAAGAGATTATGTTCAGTGAATAATTAATTTTACATCAACCTAGTGATTTTAGAAAGCATTTTTACGACGATTCATATATGCATAAATTCCCGTTTAAGGGTTAAAGTTAATGCATCTAAAAGTGAAGCCATTTGCATCAGGAATGCTTCAGGGAGATGTAAGTCGTTTGTAGTGCCTGAAAGCAAAACTTTACAATACGCTTTGAATGGGTCTGAGATTCCTTTCAAGGATACCATTAAATATCTTGGCATTAATAGTTACAGTCTTCTGAAATTTAACAAACATGCAAGAATTGTACTGAAAAAAGCCTACAGAATTTTGGGTACTTTTTCGAGTGTTTTTTGGAAAAGAAGTTTACCAAAGAAAACAAAACTTTTGTTGTATAAAACCTGTATTGGACCTGTTGTCTTGTATGGCTTTCCCATTTCATTTTACGTTTCTCCAACTGTCATTAGAGAATTTGAAATTTTGGAACGCAAGGTCTTACGTCATTGTATTCGAAAGTATTTCCAATCGCCTACAAAACGTTACTCGAATCGTTTCGTTTATTCGGAAGCTAAAGTATGTCCAATTGGCCTTTACGTGTCAGATATTCTACATAGATTTGTAAATAGAATGTCTTGCCATGATAACGATTGCATTCTTGACATCTTCAACCAACAAAGAGTCTTTAGCTGGTCAAATTTAAGGTATTTATCACCTATTGGCTTCGTTAACGAAGCTCCTGCTAATTTTGATTTAAATGTGTCACTTTGTCACAATTTTTATAAAAATACAGTTCCTGATTCTCATAGAGGTTAGCACTCAAATGTGTCTAAAAGGTTTGTTTTCTCTTTTTTGTTTTTGTATTAATTTTTTATTATTGTTTTCTTTATTTTAATTTACTTAGAGCATAAGTTAGCATTAGCAGGTTAGGAGATATACAACTCAATATATGTCAGCTTCGGGAGCAAGAGCGCTTGATGTTCACGTTATTGTTGTCTTCAATGTTCTCTTCTTATTAATAAGTATGATACTGCTGTTGTACTGTTGTTGATGTTTTTAAGATAATACATTATAGTCTTTAATTTTTGTCCACAATTGTAATTCGAGTTTTGTAAACTTATAATTTTGTTGAAAAAAAGGCTCAATAAATTTCAATTTCAATAAAGAAACAGCTGTTTCTTCCGAGTACAGACATTTACCTTTGTTCAAACCTATGCTAATAATTTTGTTTATTTGCACCAGAACAGAGTATACGCTAAATACTCGTTGCATTTAGATAAATTCGCTATAAAATATAGATAAGATACGTTTAACATAGATAAGTTAAACTCGCACTGTAAAACCCAAATCTCAGTTAACTTTTATTTGACGTTTAACTAAACGTCGTTTAAACGCCGTTTAAACGAGCACTGAAAAACTGGCCCTTAATGACCTAATATTAATAATAATTCACTCGTTTGGATTGTTGTAATTCACAATTGGATAATCAACCAGAATAGGGCTGCTACCTCTTACTTCAAAAAGACGCCTCAGGATTTTTAAAGAATTAACTATTCGTAACGTACATGAACGCGTAGGGCTTTTTAAAGATATATGTACTTATAAAATATACTTATATACTCTATAATTATAAAATACTATTGTTTATTCATTTATGCTATTCTTATAAAATACGATTGTTTATTTACATTATACTATTCTTATAAAATACTACTGTTTATTTATTTATAATTCAGATGAAAAACTAAATTGTTGCTCATTTCATATATTCTTTAAGGACTTCAACTCTCGTCTTCAAGAAGAATATGGCTTACCTACATGGGGCTCTTATGCGCTATTTGCCATTGGCACAATTTTCATTGGTGCAGTTTTAGGTTTGATGCTGGTGTTTATCGTGGATTTACTATACCCACCAAAGAAATCACAACGTCAAAACTTCTCAGAGTGTAAGGAAAAATCATATAACACAGTCGAAGATATTGTCAACGATGAAATAGAAGACGAAACTGTACCACAGCAATATGAAAATGGCCAAAACCCCGAAGAAAATGACAGCTATGATGAAACTGATAACAATAATGAAGCAATTCACGAGGACTCAGATAATGGTTCTATATCAGATTATGTAAATTCAAAAACAGAATCCGACGAACAAGAAAGTGATAAATGTGCCCAGAGAAGAATAATCCCGAAAGTATAAAAACAGAAGACAACGAATTAAGTTCACATTAAGCATGCAAAATAAAACCACGAAAGGATGATTAAAGAAAGCTTCATTAATGAAAAACCACTTACAAATAATAGCAAATATAACATGAAACATTTAAATTTATAATATATATTTACAATAAAATACTAAATGAAAAGAATATTTAAAATTTAATTGTGAAAATAACTTTAGAAATTAGGATGGTTATTATCATCCTTTACTTACGTTTAGGTGGTATAAAAATGGTAAAGAAATTGAAAATTAACACAACATCCATTGTGACCATAATTATCATACCAATTATTGATTATTATCATTATTATCGCACTATACAAGTATTGTACTAATTAAATAAATTAAATTCCCAGTCGATATTTCTAGATCTAATATTAAATATAGTAACCTTGCAATGTTTAACACGCCTTTATAGTTAAATTTTCCACTTCCAAACCATCTACACAAGGCTGGCTGCCAAAGAAGATATACGGATATACGGGTTCCTCATGACTTGAGTAAGAAAAACATGATAGAATTAACATCTGCAATGCGCTACTGAAACGCAATGAAATCGAGCATTTTTTTAAACGTGTTATCAAATGATGGTGATGAGAAATAGCTACGTATGATAATCGGAAGCATCAAAAATCGTGGGCAAGGGATGGAGAGCTCTCACAAAAGTTCGCAAAGCCGGTATTGAAAATCTACCCGATTTCCTGTATTACTAATCGACGTATATATATGGTCGAGCGGCCGGGGATTACCATGCGCCGACTACTATACCTGACACCCGGGGATAACCACACAATGTCATTATACTCGATAATATATATTACACTCCCGCGGCGTTAATACGCTTGTCACTGATTGCCCGATTTTCTGTATTACTAATCGACGTATATATATGGTCGAGCGGCCGGGGATGACCACGCGCCGACTACTATACCTGACAACCGGGGATAACCTCGCAATGTCAGTATAGTCGATATTATATATAACCCTTTCGCGGCGTTAATTCGCTTTTCACTAGTTTTTCGAGAAAAGAATTACTAACTATTTGTACTCACTAATGTCGAAGTCTTCTGTTTTGTTTTCTTGATCACACAGCTGTTGTAACCTGTGATGAAAATGTGGGGAGCTGGAACGTCTGATTCGTTCTGTAGTCTATCACCAAGTAGTTGAGGCTTCGACTCTGCTTCGGCAGCCTCGGTTCATTCTCACCGTTCCATAACTCGTGTGCGTGAGCATCTCTTCGTCGATCGCAACCCATGTGTTTTACTCTCGTTTGTTTACTCTCTTGGTATACGTTGCATGCATGTACATATGTATGGAGGAATTTTCCACAAAATTCTACCTAATTCCTATTCTAATAGTGAATTTTCAAAACTTCAGGAAAAATACTCGGAGAATCCTCACGAGCTTGGGAGTTACATTTCCTAAAACCTGATTCCATTTCCTATCCAATACCTCTGAAATAGTGAATTATCCAATAATCAGGAAAAATACTCGGAGAATCCCCACGAGCATGGGAGAAACATTCCAAAAACCTGATTCCATTTCCTATCCAATACCTACGAAATAGTGAATTTTCAAAAAATCGGGAAAAATTCGGAGAATACACACGAGCATGGGAGTTACATTCCTTAAAATGTAATTCCATTTCCTTTCCAATAGTTCAGGTCTTATCGATGCACACCTCCTCCACGGTACCCACTAGCCACTTGTTCCCCAGTTACTCGGATTTGTTCTCAAATACTCGGAGAATCCACACGATCATGGCAGTTACATTCCTTAAAACCTGATTCCGTTTCCTATCTAATAGTTCAGGTCCGAGCGATGCACACATACTCCAAGGTAGCCGCAGACCGCTTTATCCTGACCACTTACTCACCTCTGAAATAGTTAATATTCAAAACTTCAGGAAAAATACTCTGAGAATCCTCACGAGCTTGGGAGTTACATTCCTAAAACCTGATTCCATTTCCTATCCAATACGTATAAAATAGTGAATTCTCAAAAAATCGGGAAAAATACTCGGAGAATCCACACGAGCATGGGAGTTACATTGCTTAAAACCTAATTACGTTTCCTATCCAATACCTATGAAATAGTCAATTTTCAAAACTTCAAGAAAAATATTCTGAGAACCTCACGAGCTTGGTAGCTACATTCCTAAAAGCTGATTCCATTTCCTATCCAATACCTATGAATAGTGAATTCTCAAAAGATCGGGAAAAATTCGGAGAATCCACACGAGCATGGGAGTTACATTCCTTAAAATGTAATTCCATTTCCTTTCCAATAGTTCAGGTCCTATCGATGCACACCTCCTCCACGGTACCCACTAGCCACTTGTTCCCCAGTTACTCGGATTTGATCTCAAATACTTGGAGAATCCACACGATCATGGCAGTTACATTCCTTAAAACCTGATTCCGTTTCCTATCTAATAGTTCAGGTCCGAGCGATGCACACATACTCCAAGGTAGCCGCAGACCGCTTTATCCTGACCACTTACTCACCTCTGAAATAGTTAATTTTCAAAACTTCAGGAAAAATACTCGGAGAATCCACACGAGCATGGGAGTTAAATTCCTAAAACCTGATTCCATTTCCTATCCAATACCTATGAAATAGTGAATTTTCAATTTTCCCCAGTTACTCGGATTTGTTCTCAAATACTCGGAGAATCCACACGATCATGGCAGTTACATTCCTTAAAACCTGATTCCGTTTGCTATCTAATAGTTCAGGTCCGAGCGATGCACACATACTCCAAGGTAGCCGCAGACCGCTTTATCCTGACCACTTACCTCTGAAATAGTGAATTTTCAAAACTTCAGGAAAAATACTCGGAGAATCCACACGAGCATGGGAGTTACATTCCTAAAACCTGATTCCATTTCCTATCCAATACCTATGAAATAGTGAATTTTCAAAAAATCGGGAAAAATTCGGAGAATCCACACGAGCATGGGAGTTACATTCCTTAAAATGTAATTCCATTTCCTTTCCAATAGTTCAGGTCCTATCGATGCACACCTCCTCCACGGTACCCACTAGCCACTTGTTCCCCAGTTACTCGGATTTGTTCTCAAATACTCGGAGAATCCACACGATCATGGCAGTTACATTCCTTAAAACCTGATTCCGTTTGCTATCTAATAGTTCAGGTCCGAGCGATGCACACATACTCCAAGGTAGCCGCAGACCGCTTTATCCTGACCACTTACTCACCTCTGAAATAGTGAATTTTCAAAACTTCAGGAAAAATACTCGGAGAATCCACACGAGCATGGGAGTTACATTCCTAAAACCTGATTCCATTTCCTATCCAATACCTATGAAATAGTGAATTTTCAAAAAATCGGGAAAAATTCGGAGAATCCACACGAGCATGGGAGTTACATTGCTTAAAACCTAATTACGTTTCCTATCCAATACCTATGAAATAGTCAATTTTCAAAACTTCAAGAAAAATATTCTGAGAACCTCACGAGCTTGGGAGCTACATTCCTAAAAGCTGATTCCATTTCCTATCCAATACCTATGAAATAGTGAATTCTCAAAAGATCGGGAAAAATTCGGAGAATCCACACGAGCATGGGAGTTACATTCCTTAAAATGTAATTCCATTTCCTTTCCAATATTTCAGGTCCTATCGATGCACACCTCCTCCACGGTACCTACTAGCCACTTGTTCCCCAGTTACTCGGATTTGATCTCAAATACTTGGAGAATCCACACGATCATGGCAGTTACATTCCTTAAAACCTGATTCCGTTTCCTATCTAATAGTTCAGGTCCGAGCGATGCACACATACTCCAAGGTAGCCGCAGACCGCTTTATCCTGACCACTTACTCACCTCTAAAATAGTGAATTTTCAAAACTTCAGGAAAAATACTCGGAGAATCCACACGAGCATGGGAGTTACATTCCTAAAACCTGATTCCATTTCCTATCCAATACCTATGAAATAGTGAATTTTCAAAAAATCGGGAAAAATTCGGAGAATCCACACGAGCATGGGAGTTACATTCCTTAAAATGTAATTCCATTTCCTTTCCAATAGTTCAGGTCCTATCGATGCACACCTCCTCCACGGTACCCACTAGCCACTTGTTCCCCAGTTACTCGGATTTGTTCTCAAATACTCGGAGAATCCACACGATCATGGCAGTTACATTCCTTAAAACCTGATTCCGTTTCCTATCTAATAGTTCAGGTCCGAGCGATGCACACATACTCCAAGGTAGCCGCAGACCGCTTTATCCTGACCACTTACTCACCTCTGAAATAGTTAATTTTCAAAACTTCAGGAAAAATACTCGGAGAATCCACACGAGCATGGGAGTTAAATTCCTAAAACCTGATTCCATTTCCTATCCAATACCTATGAAATAGTGAATTTTCAATTTTCCCCAGTTACTCGGATTTGTTCTCAAATACTCGGAGAATCCACACGATCATGGCAGTTACATTCCTTAAAACCTGATTCCGTTTGCTATCTAATAGTTCAGGTCCGAGCGATGCACACATACTCCAAGGTAGCCGCAGACCGCTTTATCCTGACCACTTACCTCTGAAATAGTGAATTTTCAAAACTTCAGGAAAAATACTCGGAGAATCCACACGAGCATGGGAGTTACATTCCTAAAACCTGATTCCATTTCCTATCCAATACCTATGAAATAGTGAATTTTCAAAAAATCGGGAAAAATTCGGAGAATCCACACGAGCATGGGAGTTACATTCCTTAAAATGTAATTCCATTTCCTTTCCAATAGTTCAGGTCCTATCGATGCACACCTCCTCCACGGTACCCACTAGCCACTTGTTCCCCAGTTACTCGGATTTGTTCTCAAATACTCGGAGAATCCACACGATCATGGCAGTTACATTCCTTAAAACCTGATTCCGTTTGCTATCTAATAGTTCAGGTCCGAGCGATGCACACATACTCCAAGGTAGCCGCAGACCGCTTTATCCTGACCACTTACTCACCTCTGAAATAGTGAATTTTCAAAACTTCAGGAAAAATACTCGGAGAATCCACACGAGCATGGGAGTTACATTCCTAAAACCTGATTCCATTTCCTATCCAATACCTATGAAATAGTGAATTTTCAAAAAATCGGGAAAAATTCGGAGAATCCACACGAGCATGGGAGTTACATTGCTTAAAACCTAATTACGTTTCCTATCCAATACCTATGAAATAGTCAATTTTCAAAACTTCAAGAAAAATATTCTGAGAACCTCACGAGCTTGGGAGCTACATTCCTAAAAGCTGATTCCATTTCCTATCCAATACCTATGAAATAGTGAATTCTCAAAAGATCGGGAAAAATTCGGAGAATCCACACGAGCATGGGAGTTACATTCCTTAAAATGTAATTCCATTTCCTTTCCAATAGTTCAGGTCCTATCGATGCACACCTCCTCCACGGTACCTACTAGCCACTTGTTCCCCAGTTACTCGGATTTGATCTCAAATACTTGGAGAATCCACACGATCATGGCAGTTACATTCCTTAAAACCTGATTCCGTTTCCTATCTAATAGCTCAGGTCCGAGCGATGCACACATACTCCAAGGTAGCCGCAGACCGCTTTATCCTGACCACTTACTCACCTCTGAAATAGTGAATTTTCAAAACTTCAGGAAAAATACTCGGAGAATCCACACGAGCATGGGAGTTACATTCCTAAAACCTGATTCCATTTCCTATCCAATACCTATGAAATAGTGAATTTTCAAAAAATCGGGAAAAATTCGGAGAATCCACACGAGCATGGGAGTTACATTCCTTAAAATGTAATTCCATTTCCTTTCCAATAGTTCAGGTCCTATCGATGCACACCTCCTCCACGGTACCCACTAGCCACTTGTTCCCCAGTTACTCGGATTTGTTCTCAAATACTCGGAGAATCCACACGATCATGGCAGTTACATTCCTTAAAACCTGATTCCGTTTGCTATCTAATAGTTCAGGTCCGAGCGATGCACACATACTCCAAGGTAGCCGCAGACCGCTTTATCTTGACCACTTACTCACCTCTGAAATAGTGAATTTTCAAAACTTCAGGAAAAATACTCGGAGAATCCACACGAGCATGGGAGTTACATTCCTAAAACCTGATTCCATTTCCTATCCAATACCTATGAAATAGTGAATTTTCAAAAAATCGGGAAAAATTCGGAGAATCCACACGAGCATGGGAGTTACATTGCTTAAAACCTAATTACGTTTCCTATCCAATACCTATGAAATAGTCAATTTTCAAAACTTCAAGAAAAATATTCTGAGAACCTCACGAGCTTGGGAGCTACATTCCTAAAAGCTGATTCCATTTCCTATCCAATACCTATGAAATAGTGAATTCTCAAAAGATCGGGAAAAATTCGGAGAATCCACACGAGCATGGGAGTTACATTCCTTAAAATGTAATTCCATTTCCTTTCCAATAGTTCAGGTCCTATCGATGCACACCTCCTCCACGGTACCCACTAGCCACTTGTTCCCCAGTTACTCGGATTTGATCTCAAATACTTGGAGAATCCACACGATCATGGCAGTTACATTCCTTAAAACCTGATTCCGTTTCCTATCTAATAGTTCAGGTCCGAGCGATGCACACATACTCCAAGGTAGCCGCAGACCGCTTTATCCTGACCACTTACTCACCTCTGAAATAGTTAATTTTCAAAACTTCAGGAAAAATACTCGGAGAATCCACACGAGCATGGGAGTTACATTCCTAAAACCTGATTCCATTTCCTATCCAATACCTATGAAATAGTGAATTTTCAAAAAATCGGGAAAAATTCGGAGAATCCACACGAGCATGGGAGTTACATTCCTTAAAATGTAATTCCATTTCCTTCCCAATAGTTCAGGTCCTATCGCTGCACACCTCCTCCACGGTACCCACTAGCCACTTGTTCCCCAGTTACTCGGATTTGTTCTCAAATACTCGGAGAATCCACACGATCATGGCAGTTACATTCCTTAAAACCTGATTCCGTTTGCTATCTAATAGTTCAGGTCCGAGCGATGCACACATACTCCAAGGTAGCCGCAGACCGCTTTATCCTGACCACTTACTCACCTCTGAAATAGTGAATTTTCAAAACTTCAGGAAAAATACTCGGAGAATCCACACGAGCATGGGAGTTACATTCCTAAAACCTGATTCCATTTCCTATCCAATACCTATGAAATAGTGAATTTTCAAAAAATCGGGAAAAATTCGGAGAATCCACACGAGCATGTGAGTTACATTCCTTAAAATGTAATTCCATTTCCTTTCCAATAGTTCAGGTCCTATCGATGCACACCTCCTCCACGGTACCCACTAGCCACTTGTTCCCCAGTTACTCGGATTTGTTCTCAAATACTCGGAGAATCCACACGATCATGGCAGTTACATTCCTTAAAACCTGATTCCGTTTGCTATCTAATAGTTCAGGTCCGAGCGATGCACACATACTCCAAGGTAGCCGCAGACCGCTTTATCCTGACCACTTACTCACCTCTGAAATAGTGAATTTTCAAAACTTCAGGAAAAATACTCGGAGAATCCACACGAGCATGGGAGTTACATTCCTAAAACCTGATTCCATTTCCTATCCAATACCTATGAAATAGTGAATTTTAAAAAAATCGGGAAAAATTCGGAGAATCCACACGAGCATGGGAGTTACATTCCTTAAAATGTAATTCCATTTCCTTTCCAATAGTTCAGGTCCTATCGATGCACACCTCCTCCACGGTACCCACTAGCCACTTGTTCCCCAGTTACTCGGATTTGTTCTCAAATACTCGGAGAATCCACACGATCATGGCAATTACATTCCTTAAAACCTGATTCCGTTTCCTATCCAATTGTTCAGGTCCGAGCGATGCACACCTCCTCCAAGATAGCCACAGACCACTTTATCCTGACCACTTACTTACCTCTGAAATAGTGAATTTTCAAAACTTCAGGAAAAATACTCGGAGAATCCCTACGATCTTGGGAGTTATATTTTTTAAAACCTGATTCCATTTCCTATCCAATACCTCTGTAATAGAGAATTATCCAATAATCAGGAAGAATACTCGGAGAATCCACACGAGCATGGCAGTTACATTCCTTAAAACCTGATTCCGTTTCCTATCCAATTGTTCAGGTCCGGGCGATGCACACCTCCTCCAAGATAGCCACAGACCACTTTATCCTGACCACTTACTTACCTCTGAAATAGTGAATTTTCAAAACTTCAGGAAAAATACTCTGAGAATCCTCACGAGCTTGGGAGATACATTCCCAAAACCTGATTTCATTTCCTATCCAACACCTCTGAAATAGTGAATTATCCAATAATCAGGAAGACTACTCGGAAAATCCACACGAGCACGGGAGTTACATTCCTTAAAACCTGATTCCATTTCCTATCCAATACCTCTGAAATAGTGAGTTATTCAATAATCAGGAAAAATACTCGGAGAATCCACACGATCATGGCAGTTACATTTCTTGAAACCTAATTAAGTTTCCCATCCAATACCTATGAAATAGTAAATTTTCAAAATTTCATGAAAAATACTCAGAGAATCCTCACGAGCTTGGGAGTTACATTCCTAAAACCTGATTCCATTTCCTATCTAATACCTATGAAATAGTGAATTCTCAAAAAATCGGGAAAAATACTCGGAGAATCTACACGAGCACGGGAGTTACATTTCTTAAAACCTAATCACGTTTCCTATTCAATACCTATGAAATAGTAAATTTTCAAATTTCATGAAAAATACTCAGAGAATCCTCAAGAGCTTGGGAGTTACATTCCTAAAACCTGATTATATTTCCTATCCAATTCCTATGAAATAGTGAATTCTCAAAAAATCGGGAAAAATACTCGGAGTATCCACACGAGCATGGGAGTTACATTTCTTAAAACCTAATTAAGTTTCCCATCCAATACCTATGAAATAGTAAATTTTCAAAACTTCAGGAAAAATACTCTGAAAATCCTCACGAGTTTGCGAGTTACATTCCTTAAAACCTGATTCCATTTGCTATCCAATACCTATGAAATAGTGAATTCTCAAAAAATCGGGAAAAATACTCGGAGAATCCACACGAGCATGGGAGTTACATTTCTTAAAACCTAATTAAGTTTCCCATCCAATACCTATGAAATAGTAAATTTTCAAAACTTCATGAAAAATACTCAGAGAATCCTCACGAGTTTGCGAGTTACATTCCTTAAAACCTGATTCCGTTTCCTACCCAATAGTTCAGGTCCGAGCGATGCACACCTCCTCCAAGGTAGCCACAGACCACTTTATCCTGACCACTTACTCACCTCTGAAATAGTGAATTTTCAAAACTTCAGGAAAAATACTCAGAGAATCCTCACGAGCTTGGGAGTTACATTCCTAAAACCTGATTTCATTTCCTATCCAACACCTCTGCAATAGTGAATTATCCAATAATCAGGAAGACTACTCGGAAAATCCACACGAGCACGGGAGTTACATTCCTTAAAACCTGATTCCATTTCCTATCCAATACCTATTAAATAGTGAATTCTCAAAAAATCGGGAAAAATACTCGGAGAATCCTCACGAGCATGAGAGTTACATTTCTTAAAACCTAATTAAGTTTCCCATCCAATACCTATGAAATAGTAAATTTTCAAAATTTCATGAAAAATACTCAGAGAATCCTCACGAGCTTGGGAGTTACATTCCTAAAACCTGATTATATTTCCTATCCAATTCCTATGAAATAGTGAATTCTCAAAAAATCGGGAAAAATTCTCGGAGTATCCACACGAGCATGGGAGTTACATTTCTTAAAACCTAATTACGTTTCCTATCCAATACCTATGAAATAGTAAATTTTCAAAACTTCATGAAAAATACTCAGAGAATCCTCAAGAGCTCGGGAGTTACATTCCTAAAACCTGATTATATTTCCTATCCAATTCCTATGAAATAGTGAATTCTCAAAAAATCGGGAAAAATACTCGGAGTATCCACACGAGCATGGGAGTTACATTTCTTAAAACCTAATTAAGTTTCCCATCCAATACCTATGAAATAGTAAATTTTCAAAACTTCATGAAAAATACTCAGAGAATCCTCACGAGTTTGCGAGTTACATTCCTTAAAACCTGATTCCGTTTCCTACCCAATAGTTCAGGTCCGAGCGATGCACACCTCCTCCAAGGTAGCCACAGACCACTTTATCCTGACCACTTACTCACCTCTGAAATAGTGAATTTTCAAAACTTCAGGAAAAATACTCAGAGAATCCTCACGAGCTTGGGAGTTACATTCCTAAAACCTGATTTCATTTCCTATCCAACACCTCTGCAATAGTGAATTATCCAATAATCAGGAAGACTACTCGGAAAATCCACACGAGCACGGGAGTTACATTCCTTAAAACCTGATTCCATTTCCTATCCAATACCTATTAAATAGTGAATTCTCAAAAAATCGGGAAAAATACTCGGAGAATCCTCACGAGCATGAGAGTTACATTTCTTAAAACCTAATTAAGTTTCCCATCCAATACCTATGGAATAGTAAATTTTCAAAACTTCATGAAAAATACTCAGAGGATCCTCACGAGCTTGGGAGTTACATTCCTAAAACCTTATAATATTTCCAATCCAATACCTCTGAAATAGAGAATTATTCAATAATCAGGAAGAATATTCGGAGAATCCACACGAGCATGGGAGTTACATTTCTTAAAACCTAATTAAGTTTCCCATCCAATACCTATGAAATAGTAAATTTTCAAAACTTCATGAAAAATACTCAGAGAATCCTCACGAGTTTGCGAGTTACATTCCTTAAAACCTGATTCCGTTTCCTACCCAATAGTTCAGGTCCGAGCGATGCACACCTCCTCCAAGGTAGCCACAGACCACTTTATCCTGACCACTTACTCACCTCTGAAATAGTGAATTTTCAAAACTTCAGGAAAAATACTCAGAGAATCCTCACGAGCTTGGGAGTTACATTCCTAAAACCTGATTTCATTTCCTATCCAACACCTCTGAAATAGTGAATTATCCAATAATCAGGAAGACTACTAGGAAAATCCACACGAGCACGGGAGTTACATTCCTTAAAACCTGTTTCCGTTTCCTATCCAATAGTTCAGGTCCGAGCGATGCACACCTCCTCCAAGGTAGCCACAGACCACTTTATCCTGACCACTTACTCACCTCTGAAATAGTGAATTTTCAAAACTTCAGGAAAAATACTCAGAGAATCCTCACGAGCTTGGGAGTTACATTCCTGAAACCTGATTTCATTTCCTATCCAACACCTCTGAAATAGTGAATTATCCAATAATCAGGAAGACTACTCGGAAAATCCACACGAGCACGGGAGTTACATTCCTTAAAACCTGATTCCATTTCCTATCCAATACCTATTAAATAGTGAATTCTCAAAAAATCGGGAAAAATACTCGGAGTATCCACACGAGCATGGGAGTTACATTTCTTAAAACCTAATTAAGTTTCCCATCCAATACCTATGAAATAGTAAATTTTCAAAACTTCATGAAAAATACTCAGAGAATCCTCACGAGTTTGCGAGTTACATTCCTTAAAACCTGATTCCTTTTCCTATCCAATAGTTCAGGTCCGAGCGATGCACACCTCCTCCAAGGTAGCCACAGACCACTTTATCCTGACCACTTAATCACCTCTGAAATAGTTAATTTTCAAAACTTCAGGAAAAATACTCTGAGAATCCTCACGAGCTTGGGAGTTACATTCCTAAAACCTGATTCCATTTGCTATCCAATACCTATGAAATAGTGAATTCTCAAAAAATCGGGAAAAATACTCGGAGAATCCACACGAGCACGGGAGTTACATTTCTTAAAACCTAATTGCGTTTCCTATCCAATACCTCTGAAAGAGTGAATTTTCAAAACTTCAGGAAAAATACTCTGAGAATCCTCACGAGCTTGGGAGTTACATTCCTAAAACCTGATTCCATTTCCTATCCAATACCTCTGAAATAGTGAGTTATTCAATGATCAGGAAAAATACTCGGAGAATCCACACGATCATGGCAGTCACATTCCTTAAAATTTGATTCCGCTTTCTATCCAATAGTTCAGGTTCGAGCGATGCACACCTCCTCCAAGGTAGCCAGAGACCACTTTGACCTGACCTGACTCACCTCAGAAGTAGTTAATTTTCAAAAATTCAGGAAAAATACTCTGAGAATCCTCACGGGCTTGGGAGTTACATTCCTAAAACCTGAGTCCATTTCCTATTCAATACCTCTGAAATAGAGAATTATCCAATAATCAGGAAGAATACTCGGAGAATCCACACGAGCATGGCAGTTACATTCCTTAAAACGTGATTCCATTTCCTATCCAATACCAATGAAATAGTGAATTCTCAAAAAATGGGGAAAAATACTCGGAGAATCCACACGAGCATGGGAGTTACATTTCTTAAAACCTAATTAAGTTTCCCATCCAATACCTATGAAATAGTAAAATTTCAAAACTTCATGAAAAATACTCAGAGAATCCTCACGAGTTTGGGAGCTACATTCCTAAAACCTGATTATATTTCCTATCCAATTCCTATGAAATAGTGAATTCTCAAAAAATCGGGAAAAATACTCGGAGTATCCACACGAGCATGGGAGTTACATTTCTTAAAACCTAATTAAGTTTCCCCATCCAATACCTATGAAATAGTCAATTTTCAAAACTTCATGAAAAATACTCAGATAATCCTCACGAGTTTGGGAGGTACATTCCTTAAAACCTGATTCCGTTTCCTGTCCAATAGTTCAGGTCCGAGCGATGCACACCTTCTCTAGGGTAGCCACAGACCACTTTATCCTGACCACTTACTCACCTCTGAAATAGTTAATTTTCAAAACTTCAGGAAAAATACTCTGAGAATCCTCACGAGCTTGGGAGTTACATTCCTAAAACCTGAGTCCATTTCCTATTCAATACCTCTGAAATAGAGAATTATCCAATAATCAGGAAGAATACTCGGAGAATCCACACGAGCATGGCAGTTACATTCCTTAAAACGTGATTCCAATTCCTATCCAATACCAATGAAATAGTGAATTCTCAAAAAATGGGGAAAAATACTCGGAGAATCCACACGAGCATGGGAGTTACATTTCTTAAAACCTAATTAAGTTTCCCATCCAATACCTATGAAATAGTCAATTTTCAAAACTTCATGAAAATTACTCAGATAATCCTCACGAGTTTGGGAGTTACATTCCTTAAAACCTAATTCCGTTTCCTATCCAATAGTTCAGGTCCGAGCGATGCACACCTCCTCCAAGGTAGCCACAGACCACTTTATCCTGACCACTTACTCACCTCTGAAATAGTGAATTTTCAAAACTTCAGGAAAAATACTCTGAGAATCCTCACGAGCTTGGGAGTTACATTCCTAAATCCTGATTATATTTCCTATCCAATACCTATGAAATAGTGAATTCTCAAAAAATCGGGAAAAATACTCGGAGTATCCACACGAGCATGGGAGTTACATTTCTTAAAACCTAATTAAGTTTCCCATCCAATACCTATGAAATAGTAAATTTTCAAAACTTTATGAAAAATACTCAGAGAATCCTCACGAGCATGGGAGTTACATTTCTTAAAACTTAATTACGTTTCCTATCCAATACCTCTGAAATAGTTAATTTTCAAAACTTCAAAAAAAATACTCTGAGAATCCTCACGAGCTTGGGAGCTACATTCCTAAAACCTGATTTCATTTCCTATCCAACACCTCTGAAATAGTGAATTATCCAATAATCAGGAAGACTACTCGGAAAATCCACACGAGCACGGGAGTTACATTCCTTAAAACCTGATTCCATTTCCTATCCAATACCTATTAAATAGTGAATTCTCAAAAAATCGGGAAAAATACTCGGAGTATCCACACGAGCATGGGAGTTACATTTCTTAAAACCTAATTAAGTTTCCCATCCAATACCTATGAAATAGTAAATTTTCAAAACTTTATGAAAAATACTCAGAGAATCCTCACGAGCATGGGAGTTACATTTCTTAAAACTTAATTACGTTTCCAATCCAATACCTCTGAAATAGAGAATTATTCAATAATCAGGAAGAATATTCGGAGAATCCACACGAGCATGGGAGTTACATTTCTTAAAACCTAATTAAGTTTCCCATCCAATACCTATGAAATAGTAAATTTTCAAAACTTCATGAAAAATACTCAGAGAATCCTCACGAGTTTGCGAGTTACATTCCTTAAAACCTGATTCCGTTTCCTACCCAATAGTTCAGGTCCGAGCGATGCACACCTCCTCCAAGGTAGCCACAGACCACTTTATCCTGACCACTTACTCACCTCTGAAATAGTGAATTTTCAAAACTTCAGGAAAAATACTCAGAGAATCCTCACGAGCTTGGGAGTTACATTCCTAAAACCTGATTTCATTTCCTATCCAACACCTCTGAAATAGTGAATTATCCAATAATCAGGAAGACTACTCGGAAAATCCACACGAGCACGGGAGTTACATTCCTTAAAACCTGTTTCCGTTTCCTATCCAATAGTTCAGGTCCGAGCGATGCACACCTCCTCCAAGGTAGCCACAGACCACTTTATCCTGACCACTTACTCACCTCTGAAATAGTGAATTTTCAAAACTTCAGGAAAAATACTCAGAGAATCCTCACGAGCTTGGGAGTTACATTCCTGAAACCTGATTTCATTTCCTATCCAACACCTCTGAAATAGTGAATTATCCAATAATCAGGAAGACTACTCGGAAAATCCACACGAGCACGGGAGTTACATTCCTTAAAACCTGATTCCATTTCCTATCCAATACCTATTAAATAGTGAATTCTCAAAAAATCGGGAAAAATACTCGGAGTATCCACACGAGCATGGGAGTTACATTTCTTAAAACCTAATTAAGTTTCCCATCCAATACCTATGAAATAGTAAATTTTCAAAACTTCATGAAAAATACTCAGAGAATCCTCACGAGTTTGCGAGTTACATTCCTTAAAACCTGATTCCTTTTCCTATCCAATAGTTCAGGTCCGAGCGATGCACACCTCCTCCAAGGTAGCCACAGACCACTTTATCCTGACCACTTACTCACCTCTGAAATAGTGAATTTTCAAAACTTCAGGAAAAATACTCTGAGAATCCTCACGAGCTTGGGAGTTACATTCCTAAATCCTGATTATATTTCCTATCCAATACCTATGAAATAGTGAATTCTCAAAAAATCGGGAAAAATACTCGGAGTATCCACACGAGCATGGGAGTTACATTTCTTAAAACCTAATTAAGTTTCCCATCCAATACCTATGAAATAGTAAATTTTCAAAACTTTATGAAAAATACTCAGAGAATCCTCACGAGCATGGGAGTTACATTTCTTAAAACTTAATTACGTTTCCTATCCAATACCTCTGAAATAGTTAATTTTCAAAACTTCAAAAAAAATACTCTGAGAATCCTCACGAGCTTGGGAGCTACATTCCTAAAACCTGATTCCATTTCCTATCCAACACCTCTGAAATAGTCAATTCTCAAAAAATCGGGAAAAATACTCGGAGTATCCACACGAGCATAGGAGTTACATTTCTTAAAATCTAATTACGTTTCCTATCCAATACCTATGAAATAGTCAATTTTCAAAACTTCATGAAAAATACTCTGAGAATCCTCACGAGCTTGGGAGCTACATTCCTAGAACCTGATTTCATTTCCTATCCAACACCTCTGAAATAGTGAATTATTCAATAATCAGGAAAAATACTCGGAGAATCCACACGAGCATAGCAGTTACATTCCTTAAAACCTGATTATATTTCCTATCCAATACCTATGAAATAGTGAATTCTCAAAAAATCGGGAAAAATACTCGGAGTATCCACACGAGCATAGGAGTTACATTTCTTAAAACCTAATTCCGTTTTCTTTCCAATAGTTCAGGTGCGAGCGATACACACCTCCTCCAAGGTAGCCACAGACCACTTTATCCTGACCACTTACTCACCTCTGAAATAGTTAATTTTCAAAACTTCAGGAAAAATACTCTGAGAATCCTCACGAGCTTGGGAGTTACATTCCTAAACCTGATACTATTTCCTATCCAACACCCCTGAAATAGTGAATTATCCAATATTCAGGAAGTTTACTCGGAGAATCCACACGAGCATGGGAGTTACATTTCTTAAAACTTAATTAAGTTTCCCAACCAATACCTATGAAATAGTCAATTTTCAAAACTTCATGAAAAATACTCAGAGAATCCTCACGAGTTTGGGAGTTACATTCCTTAAAACCTGATTCCGTTTCCTATCCAATAGTTCAGGTCCGAGCGATGCACACCTCCTCCAAGGTAGCCACAGACTACTTTATCCTGACCACTTACTCACCTCTGAAATAGTGAATTTTCAAAACTTCAGGAAAAATACTCAGAGAATCCTCACGAGCTTGGGAGTTACATTCCTAGAACCTGATTTCATTTCCTATCCAACACCTCTGAAATAGTGAATTATTCAATAATCAGGAAGACTACTCGGAGAATCCACACGAGCACGGGAGTTACATTCCTTAAAACCTGATTCCGTTTTCTATCCAATAGTTCAGGTCCGAGCGATGCACACCTCCTCCAAGGTAGCCAGAGACCACTTTATCCTGACCTGACTCACCTCAGAAATAGTTAATTTTCAAAAATTCAGGAAAAATACTCTGAGAATCCTCACAAGCTTGGGAGTTACATTCCTAAAACCTGATTTCATATCCTGTACCTCTTTCCAACACCTCTGAAATGGTGAATTATTCAATAATCAGGAAGACTACTCGGAGAATCCACACGAGCACGGGAGTTACATTCCTTAAAACCTGATTCCGTTTTCTATTCAATACCTCTGAAATAGAGAATTATCCAATAATCAGGAAAAATACTCGGAGAATCCACACGAGCATAGCAGTTACATTCCTTAAAACCTGATTATATTTCCTATCCAATACCTATAAAATAGTGAATTCTCAAAAAATCGAGAAAAATACTCGGAGAATCCACACGAGCACGGGAGTTACATTTCTTAAAACCTAATCACGTTTCCTATCCAATACCTATGAAATAGTAAATTTACAAATTTCATGAAAAATACTCAGAGAATCCTCATGAGCTTGGGAGTTACATTCCTAAAACCTGATTATATTTCCTATCCAATTCCTATGAAATAGTGAATTCTCAAAAAATCGGGAAAAATACTCGGAGTATCCACGCGAGCATGGGAGTTACATTTCTTAAAACCTAATTAAGTTTCCCATCCAATACCTATGAAATAGTCAATTTTCAAAACTTCATGAGAAATACTCAGAGAATCCTCAAGAGCTTGGGAGTTACATTCCTAAAACCTGATTATATTTCCTATCCAATTCCTATGAAATAGTGAATTTTCAAAAAATCGGGAAAAATACTCGAAGTATCCACACGAGCATGGGAGTTACATTTCTTAAAACCTAATTAAGTTCCCCATCCAATACCTATGAAATAGTCAATGTTCAAAACTTCTTGAAAATACTCAGAGAATCCTCACGAGTTTGGGAGTTACATTCCTAAAACCTGATTCCGTTTCCTATCCAATAGTTCAGGTCCGAGCGATGCACACCTCCTCCAAGATAGCCACAGACCACTTTATCCTGACCACTTACTTAGCTCTGAAATAGTGAATTTTCAAAACTTCAAAAAAATATATCTGAATACTCTGAGAATCCTCACGAGCTTGGGAGATACATTCCTAAAACCTGATTCCATTTCCTATCCAATACCTATGAAATAGTGAGTTATTCAATAATCAGGAAAAATACTCGGAGAATCCACACGATCATGGCAGTTACATTTCTTGAAACCTAATTAAGTTTCCCATCCAATACCTATGAAATAGTAAATTTTCAAAATTTCATGAAAAATACTCAGAGAATCCTCACGAGCTTGGGAGTTACATTCCTAAAACCTGATTCCATTTCCTCTCCAATACCTATGAAATAGTGAATTCTCAAAAAATCGGGAAAAATACTCGGAGAATCCACACGAGCACTGGAGTTACATTTCTTAAAACCTAATTACGTTTCCTATCCAATACCTATGAAATAGTAAATTTTCAAAACTTTATGAAAAATACTCAGAGAATCCTCAAGAGCTTGGGAGTTACATTCCTAAAACCTAATTATATTTCCTATCCAATTCCTATGAAATAGTGAATTCTCAAAAAATCGGGAAAAATACTCGGAGTATCCACACGAGCATGGGAGTTACATTTCTTAAAACCTAATTAAGTTTCCCATCCAATACCTATGAAATAGTAAATTTTCAAAACTTCATGAAAAATACTCAGAGAATCCTCACGAGTTTGGGAGTTACATTCCTTAAAACCTGATTCCGTTTCCTATCCAATAGTTCAGGTCCGAGCGATGCACACCTCCTCCAAGGTAGCCACAGACCACTTTATCCTGACCACTTACTCACCTCTGAAATAGTGAATTTTCAAAACTTCAGGAAAAATACTCTGAGAATCCTCACGAGCTTGGGAGTTACATTCCTAAAACCTGATTTCATTTCCTATCCAACACCTCTGAAATAGTGAATTATCCAATATTCAGGAAGACTACTCGGAAAATCCACACGAGCACGGGAGTTACATTCCTTAAAACCTGATTCCATTTCCTATCCAAGACCTATTAAATAGTGAATTCTCAAAAAATCGGGAAAAATACTCGGAGAATCCTCACGAGCATGGGAGTTACATTTCTTAAAACCTAATTAAGTTTCCCATCCAATACCTATGGAATAGTAAATTTTCAAAACTTCATGAAAAATACTCAGAGGATCCTCACGAGCTTGGGAGTTACATTCCTAAAACCTTATAATATTTCCAATCCAATACCTCTGAAATAGAGAATTATTCAATAATCAGGAAGAATATTCGGAGAATCCACACGAGCATGGCAGTTACATTCCTTAAAACCTGATTCCGTTTCCTATCCAATAGTTCAGATCCGAGCGATGCACACCTCCTCCAAGGTAGCCACAGACCACTTTATCCTGACCACTTAATCACCTCTGAAATAGTTAATTTTCAAAACTTCAGGAAAAATACTCTGAGAATCCTCACGAGCTTGGGAGTTACATTCCTAAAACCTGATTCCATTTCCTTTCCAATACCTATGAAATAGTGAATTCTCAAAAAATCGGGAAAACTACTCGGAGAATCCACACGAGCACGGGAGTTACATTTCTTAAAACCTAATTACGTTTCCTATCCAATACCTCTGAAAGAGTGAATTTTCAAAACTTCAGGAAAAATACTCTGAGAATCCTCACGAGCTTGGGAGTTACATTCCTAAAACCTGATTCCATTTCCTATCCAATACCTCTGAAATAGTGGGTTATTCAATAATCAGGAAAAATACTCGGAGAATCCACACAATCATGGCAGTCACATTCCTTAAAATTTGATTCCGCTTTCTATCCAATAGTTCAGGTTCGAGCGATGCACACCTCCTCCAAGGTAGCCAGAGACCACTTTAACCTGACCTGACTCACCTCAGAAGTAGTTAATTTTCAAAAATTCAGGAAAAATACTCTGAGAATCCTCACGGGCTTGGGAGTTACATTCCTAAATCCTGAGTCCATTGCCTATCCAATACCTCTGAAATAGAGAATTATTCAATAATCAGGAAAAATACTCTGAGAATCCTCACGATCATGGCAGTCACATTCCTTAAAATTTGATTCCGCTTTCTATCCAATAGTTCAGGTTCGAGCGATGCACACCTCCTCCAAGGTAGCCACAGACCACTTTATCCTGACCACTTAATCACCTCTGAAATAGTTAATTTTCAAAACTTCAGGAAAAATACTCTGAGAATCCTCACGAGCTTGGGAGTTACATTCCTAAAACCTGATTCCATTTCCTATCCAATACCTATGAAATAGTGAATTCTCAAAAAATCGGGAAAAATACTCGGAGAATCCACACGAGCACGGGAGTTACATTTCTTAAAACCTAATTACGTTTCCTATCCAATACCTCTGAAAGAGTGAATTTTCAAAACTTCAGGAAAAATACTCTGAGGATCCTCACGATCATGGCAGTCACATTCCTTAAAATTTGATTCCGCTTTCTATCCAATAGTTCAGGTTCGAGCGATGCACACCTCCTCCAAGGTAGCCAGAGACCACTTTAACCTGACCTGACTCACCTCAGAAGTAGTTAATTTTCAAAAATTCAGGAAAAATACTCGGAGAATCCACACGGGCTTGGGAGTTACATTCCTAAAATCTGATTCCATTTCCTATCCAATACCTCTGAAATAGTGAGTTATTCAATAATCAGGAAAAATACTCGGAGATTCCACACGATCATGGCAGTCACATTCCTTAAAATTTGATTCCGCTTTCTATCCAATAGTTCAGGTTCGAGCGATGCACACCTCCTCCAAGGTAGCCAGAGACCACTTTAACCTGACCTGACTCACCTCAGAAGTAGTTAATTTTCAAAAATTCAGGAAAAATACTCTGAGAATCCTCACGGGCTTGGGAGTTACATTTCTTAAAACCTAATTACGTTTCCTATCCAATACCTATGAAATAGTCAATTTTCAAAACTTCATGAAAAATACTTAGAGAATCCTCACGAGCTTGGGAGTTACATTCCTTAAAACCTGATTCCGTTTCCTATCCAATAGTTCAGGTCCGAGCGATGCACACCTCCTCCAAGGTAGCCACAGACCACTTTATCCTGACCACTTACTCACCTCTGAAATAGTTAATTTTCAAAACTTCAGGAAAAATACTCTGAGAATCCTCACGAGCTTGGGAGTTACATTCCTAAATCCTGAGTCCATTGCCTATCCAATACCTCTGAAATAGAGAATTATCCAATAATCAGGAAGAATACTTGGAGAATCCACACGAGCATGGCAGTTACATTCCTTAAAACCTGATTCCGTTCCCTATCCAATAGTTCAGGTCCGAGCGATGCACACCTTCTCTAAGGTAGCCACAGACCACTTTATCCTGACCACTTACTCACCTCTGAAGTAGTTAATTTTCAAAACTTCAGGAAAAATACTCTGAGAATCCTCACGAGCTTTGGAGTTACATTCCTAAATCCTGAGTCCATTGCCTATCCAATACCTCTGAAATAGAGAATTATCCAATAATCAGGAAGAATACTTGGAGAATCCACACGAGCATGGCAGTTACATTCCTTAAAACCTGATTCCGTTTCCTATCCAATAGTTCAGGTCCGAGCGATGCACACCTTCTCTAAGGTAGCCACAGACCACTTTATCCTGACCACTTACTCACCTCTGAAGTAGTTAATTTTCAAAACTTCAGGAAAAATACTCTGAGAATCCTCACGAGCTTTGGAGTTACATTCCTAAATCCTGAGTCCATTGCCTATCCAATACCTCTGAAATAGAGAATTATCCAATAATCAGGAAGAATACTTGGAGAATCCACACGAGCATGGCAGTTACATTCCTTAAAACCTGATTCCGTTCCCTATCCAATAGTTCAGGTCCGAGCGATGCACACCTTCTCTAAGGTAGCCACAGACCACTTTATCCTGACCACTTACTCACCTCAGAAGTAGTTAATTTTCAAAAATTCAGGAAAAATACTCTGAGAATCCTCACGAGCTTTGGAGTTACATTCCTAAAACCTGAGTCCATTTCCTATTCAATACCTCTGAAATAGAGAATTATCCAATAATCAGGAAGAATACTCGGAGAATCCACACGAGCATGGCAGTTACATTCCTTAAAACGTGATTCCATTTCCTATCCAATACCAATGAAATAGTGAATTCTCAAAAAATGGGGAAAAATACTCGGAGAATCCACACGAGCATGGGAGTTACATTTCTTAAAACCTTATTAAGTTTCCCATCCAATACCTATGAAATAGTAAAATTTCAAAACTTCATGAAAAATACTCAGAGAATCCTCACGAGTTTGGGAGTTACATTCCTAAAACCTGATTATATTTCCTATTCAATTCCTATGAAATAGTGAATTCTCAAAAAATCGGGAAAAATACTCGGAGTATCCACACGAGCATGGGAGTTACATTTCTTAAAACCTAATTAAGTTTCCCATCCAATACCTATGAAATAGTCAATTTTCAAAACTTCATGAAAAATACTCAGATAATCCTCACGAGTTTGGGAGTTACATTCCTTAAAACCTGATTCCGTTTCCTGTCCAATAGTTCAGGTCCGAGCGATGCACACCTTCTCTAAGGTAGCCACAGACCACTTTATCCTGACCACTTACTCACCTCTGAAATAGTTAATTTTCAAAACTTCAGGAAAAATACTCTGAGAATCCTCACGAGCTTGGGAGTTACATTCCTAAAACCTGAGTCCATTTCCTATTCAATACCTCTGAAATAGAGAATTATCCAATAATCAGGAAGAATACTCGGAGAATCCACACGAGCATGGCAGTTACATTCCTTAAAACGTGATTCCATTTCCTATCCAATACCAATGAAATAGTGAATTCTCAAAAAATGGGGAAAAATACTCGGAGAATCCACACGAGCATGGGAGTTACATTTCTTAAAACCTAATAAGGTTTCCCATCCAATACCTATGAAATAGTCAATTTTCAAAACTTCATGAAAAATACTCAGATAATCCTCACGAGTTTGGGAGTTACATTCCTTAAAACCTGATTCCGTTTCCTATCCAATAGTTCAGGTCCGAGCGATGCACACCTCCTCCAAGGTAGCCACAGACCACTTTATCCTGACCACTTAATCACCTCTGAAATAGTTAATTTTCAAAACTTCAGGAAAAATACTCTGAGAATCCTCACGAGCTTGGGAGTTACATTCCTAAAACCTGATTCCATTTCCTATCCAATACCTATGAAATAGTGAATTCTCAAAAAATCGGGAAAAATACTCGGAGAATCCACACGAGCACGGGAGTTACATTTCTTAAAACCTAATTACGTTTCCTATCCAATACCTCTGAAATAGTGAATTCTCAAAAAATCTGGAAAAATACTCGGAGAATCTACACGAGCATGGGAGTTACATTCCTTAAAACCTGATTCCGTTTCCTATCCAATTTCCATTTTTGGACAATGCGCCAATAGGGGTGTCTTTATCCTTAGCCAAAATCTTTATCAGACGACATCCCGCTTGGGCATCTGCGATCTGATCACAGTACTGTCTGAAGGATTCCTTCTTGGCTTTCCTGATTTCCTTATTGTATTCAGTTAGGGCTGCCGAGTAAGTAGGCCAATCGTTGTTCCGTTTGGCTCTGTTAAACAGCTTCCTAACTTTCTTCCTAAGGATTGCTAAATGCGGGCAGTTATCCTCAAAGGCCGATATGATGGCGCGGCCAACGAATTCCGTTGCAACCTCCAATCCGCTTACAGTATCGACCCTTGAGGGTATTTTATCGACGACTAGATCACGTAACTGTTCGCTATATGCTTCCCAGTTCGTGTTCTTTTTCTGTCGATATGGGGTTACTCTTACTCCACTGGCATATCCAAGCTCAAACCGAATTTGTCTATGATCAGACATAGACGGCTCGTCTGACACCAGCCAGTTATATATGAGATTAGAGTGGGTGTTGGAGGTCAGTGTCAAATCAAGCACTTCTCTCCTGTTTATTGTCATAAAGGTCGGTGTATTTCCTATATTACAAATGCCTAAACTATAACTGTTTATAAATTCTAGAAGTGACTCACCTCTGCTATTTGTATTGGTGCTGCCCCAGATGGTGTGGTGGGCGTTGGCATCGCAGCCAAGAACGACATCCGTCTTGGTCTTTCTGCTATACTCCATGAGCCTCACCACTTCGTCAGGGGGGCAATCAGGACTGTCACCAGCGAAATACGCTGATGCCACGATTACCTCCCTGGAGCCGCTTCTCACCCTAGCTGCAGTCAGATCCATTGTTAGAAACTCTGTCAAAGGAAAGAAGTTGATATTATTATTAAAAATAATGCAGGTTCTTGGTCTGCTAGTTGCCGCATACAAGCACTTACCTGTGGGCAGCGAGAGTCCAAGGATTTTCCCTTTCTTGCAGGTCCACGGCTCTTGCACCAGTGCCACATCCAGCTGGCTGCTGGACATGTTGTGCGCCAAGACGGCGGTTGCAGCCTTGGCATGATGAAGGTTGATTTGTACAACCTTCATCGTGTCGGTTTGTTGGTGGCATGTGCCCCCCTTTTTCCCCCCCGTCCTCTTCCGCGCTCCGAGCGTCTCTGGGTTGAGAGGTTCAGAGGCAGATCCCGAGTTGGGGGCTTCCTTGGGACACTAGGCCCACCCTTCCAGGACAACCTTTGGGGCTGTTTACTCAGTCCTGTTCTGGAGGGTGGAGCGCCACCGATTCCGAAAGAGGCGGATGTACCTGCCCTTTCATCATCTTCTGGTCTCACCAGCAGATGTCGATTTGTTGCCGTGGGAGGGGTGTGAAGAAGGATTGTCCTTCTTCACATCCCTACCCTTTTCGGCCACGGCAAGCCCCAGGGTGGGATTTGAGGAAGGACTGACCTTCCTCCCATCCCCCCCTTTTCCGGCTATAACTGTCCCCGAGGGTCTCTTCTTGAAATTGAACGCCACCCTCCCCAGATTGAAGTAGGGGAGGCAGTCCAAATCTCGAACAGCTTTAGCTGAACCCTCATCCATCGAGATGGTGAGAGTCAAGCCGCCCTCGCTTGTTACCGTACGGAGTACCTTCCACTCCTTCGTCGGCAGCACCCGGTTTTGTACGTTGAGGACTCGCATGATCTCCTCCACGTTGGTTTTCTTGCCAGGGAAGTGCGCCGTGGCCACGTGTGGTTTTGGGAGGTCATCCCCCTCCATCACACGTAGCTTGGCACCAGCCCATGGTTCGATAGCCAATGCGGTCCCAACCAGCCAGTCCCTAGTAGTAGTGTCAGCGCACCTCACAACCAGCCATCCTGGTTTAAAGGAGCAACCAATAAATCTGTATTGGGGCCCATCAGTGGGAGCTTTATGCAGCTCTCCAATGATGGCTTCCTCCACAGATTTCTGTTGCTCGCCAGTTAGATGGCTGGCCGGAAAGTCCACCGGCACTATACCTACTGACAGAGCGCCAGCAACCTCCGCATAGGAGGGAACGTTCGGTCGGTTCTTTTTGCTGGGCTCTGTCGGGCTGTCACCGTCAGAACGTTTCCTTTTGGATACGATGGGTCCGACGGTTTCAGGGTTAACGGAAGGTCCCTCAAGGACTCTCTCCAGAGCTTCTTTGTATGACGTGCCGTCCGTCATAAGGGCACGGAGTTTCTTCCGTTGAGCCGTTCTCAAACGTTTCCGTTTGATACTTAGCTTGCCAACATCCAGTTCCTTAACGGTTTCTTCGTCAGAGGCTATAACGCTTCTGTCGATTTCTTCCGTTAGGGCGGCGTCGGCAGATGTGACAGATGACTCGTCACTCGATAAATGTGCAGAGCGTGTATGCCGTTCTGCACATTCAGCCCCCAAGGAACGTACTATCCGTTCATCGGGGGCGAGATTTTCAGCCGCAGGCTGAGGGAAGGGAGCAGATATAACCTGTTCCCCTTCATTGTTTTGTTTTTGTTTGTTGTTGGTTTCATTCATTTTGTTCCCACGAGTACGGGGGAAAGGAGGTCGATCCACGCAGAGCCCCCGCTGCGTGGACAAGGCTGATTAAAAGCGGAGGTCGCCAGGTATCCGCAGTCCGCCGTTAGAGACTGGGCTATTTAGGGGTCCCCAGCCTGGTCGGTCATCGGCACGGTACGGTTGACACCTTGACCCAACCCCTGGTTGAATTTTAGTTTTCGGTGTCTCACCAGGGAACTGTCCAGTCCCGTGGGTCTTTGATCCTACTTAAGCCCTCCCACCACGTCAAGGTAAACAACCGAGGGAGAGTTACGGGAGTTACATTTCTTAAAACCTAATTACGTTTCCTATCCAATACCTCTGAAATAGTGAATTCTCAAAAAATCTGGAAAAATACTCGGAGAATCTACACGAGCATGGGAGTTACATTCCTTAAAACCTGATTCCGTTTCCTATCCAATAGTTCAGGTCCGAGCGATGCACACCTCCTCCAAGGTAGCCACAGACCACTTTATCCTGACCACTTACTCACCTCTGAAATAGTGAATTTTCAAAACTTCAGGAAAAATACTCTGAGAATCCTCACGAGCTTGGGAGTTACATTCCTAAAACCTGATTTCATTTCCTATCCAACACCTCTGAAATAGTGAATTATCCAATAATCAGGAAGACTACTCGGAAAATCCACACGAGCACGGGAGTTACATTCCTTAAAACCTGATTCCATTTCCTATCCAATACCTATGAAATAGTGAATTCTCAAAAAATCGGGAAAAATACTCGGAGAATCCACACGAGCATGGGAGTTACATTTCTTAAAACCTAATTAAGTTTCCCATCCAATAGTTCAGGTCCGAGCGATGCACACCTCCTCCAAGGTAGTCGCAGATCAATTTATCCTGACCACTTACTCACCTCTGAAATAGTTAATTTTCAAAACTTCAGAAAAAATACTCTGAGAATCCTCACGAGCTTGGGAGTTACATTCCTAAAACCAGATTCCATTTCCTATCCAATACCTCTGAAATAGTGAGTTATCCAATAATCAGGAAAAATACTCGGAAAATCCACACGATCATGGCAGTTACATTCCTTAAAACCTGCTTCAATTTCCTATCCAATAGTTCAGGTCCAAGCGATGCTCACCTCCCCCAAGGTAGCCACAGACCACTTTATCCTGACCACTTACTTATCTCTGAAATAGTGAATCTTCAAAACTTCAGGAAAAATACTCTGAGAATCCTCACGAGCTTGGGAGTTACATTCCTAAAACCTGATTCTATTTCCTATCCAATACATCTGAAATAGTGAGTTATCCAATAACCAGGCAAAATACTCGGAGAATCCACACGAGCATGGCAGTTACATTCCTTAAAACCTGATTCCGTTTCCTATCCAATAGTTCAGGTCCGAGCGATGCACACCTCCTCCAAGGTAGCCACAGACCACTTTATCCTGACCACTTACTTATCTCTGAAATAGTGAATCTTCAAAACTTCAGGAAAAATACTCTGAGAATCCTCACGAGCTTGGGAGTTACATTCCTAAGACCTGATTCCATTTCCTATCCAATACCTCTGAAATAGAGAATTATCCAATAATCAGGAAGAATACTTGGAGAATCCACACGAGCATGGCAGTTACATTCCTTAAAACCTGACTCCGTTTCCTATCCAAGTGTTCAGGTCGGAGCGATGCACACCTCCTCCAAGATAGCCACAGACCACTTCATCCTGACCACTTACTCACCTCTGAAATAGCTAATTTTCAAAACTTCAGCAAAAATACTCTGGGAATCCTCACGAGCTTGGGAGTTACATTCCTAAAACCAGATTCCATTTCCTATCCAATACCTCTGAAATAGTGAGTTATTCAATAATCAGGAAAAATACTCGGAGAATCCACACGATCATGGCAGTTACATTCCTTAAAACCTGATTCCGTTTCCTATCCAATAGTTCAGGTCCGAGCGATGCACACGTCCTCCAAGATAGCCACAGACCACTTTATCCTGACCACTTACTTACCTCTGAAATATTGAATTTTCAAAGCTTGAGGAAAAATACTCTGAGAATCCTCGCGAGCTTGGGAGTTACATTCCTAAGACCTGATTCCATTTCCTATCCAATACCTCTGAAATAGAGAATTAGCCAATAATCAGGAAGAATACTCGGAGAATCCACACGAGCATGGCAGTTACATTCCTTAAAACCTGATTCCGTTTCCTATCCAATAGTTCAGGTCCGAGCGATGCACTCCTCCTCCAAGATAACCACAGACCACATTATCCTGACCACTTACTCACCTCTGAAATAGTGAATTTTCAAAACTTCAGGAAAAATACTCGGAAAATCCTTACGATCTTGGCAGTTATATTTCTTAAAACCTGATTCCGTTTCCTATCCAATAGTTCAGGTCCGAGCGATGCACACCTACTCCAAGATAGCCACAGACCACTTTATCCTGACCACTTACTCACCTCTGAAATAGTTAATTTTCAAAACTTCAGGAAAAATACTCTGAGAATCCTTACGAGCTTGGGAGTCACATTCCTAAAACCTGATTCTATTTCCTATCCAATACATCTGAAATAGTGAGTTATCCAATAACCAGGAAAAATACTCGGAGAATCCACACGAGCATGGCAGTTACATTCCTTAAAACCTGATTCCGTTTCCTATCCAATTGTTCAGGTCCGAGCGATGCACACCTCCTCCAAGATAACCACAGACCACTTTATCCTGACCACTTACTCACCTCTGAAATAGTTAATTTTCAAAACTTCAGGAAAAATACTCTGAGAATCCTTACGAGCTTGGGAGTCACATTCCTAAAACCTGATTCTATTTCCTATCCAATACATCTGAAATAGTGAGTTATCCAATAACCAGGAAAAATACTCTGAGAATCCTCACGAGCTTGGCAGTTACATTCCTTAAAACCTGATTCCGTTTCCTATCCAATTGTTCAGGTCCGAGCGATGCACACCTCCTCCAAGATAGCCACCGAGCACTTTATCCTGACCACTTACTTACCTCTGAAATAGCGAATTTTTAAAACTTCAGGAAAAATACTCGGAGAATCCTTACGAGCTTGGGAGTCACATTCCTAAAACCTGATTCTATTTCCTATCCAATACATCTGAAATAGTGAGTTATCCAATAACCAGGAAAAATACTCGGAGAATCCACACGAGCATGGCAGTTACATTCCTTAAAACCTGATTCCGTTTCCTATCCAATTGTTCAGGTCCGAGCGATGCACACCTCCTCCAAGATAACCACAGACCACTTTATCCTGACCACTTACTCACCTCTGAAATAGTTAATTTTCAAAACTTCAGGAAAAATACTCTGAGAATCCTTACGAGCTTGGGAGTCACATTCCTAAAACCTGATTCCATTTCCTATCCAATACATCTGAAATAGTGAGTTATCCAATAACCAGGAAAAATACTCGGAGAATCCACACGAGCATGGCAGTTACATTCCTTAAAACCTGATTCCGTTTCCTATCCAATTGTTCAGGTCCGAGCGATGCACACCTCCTCCAAGATAACCACAGACCACTTTATCCTGACCACTTACTCACCTCTGAAATAGTTAATTTTCAAAACTTCAGGAAAAATACTCTGAGAATCCTTACGAGCTTGGGAGTCACATTCCTAAAACCTGATTCTATTTCCTATCCAATACATCTGAAATAGTGAGTTATCCAATAACCAGGAAAAATACTCTGAGAATCCTCACGAGCTTGGCAGTTACATTCCTTAAAACCTGATTCCGTTTCCTATCCAATTGTTCAGGTCCGAGCGATGCACACCTCCTCCAAGATAGCCACAGACCACTTTATCCTGACCACTTACTTACCTCTGAAATAGTGAATTTTTAAAACTTCAGGAAAAATACTCGGAGAATCCTTACGATCTTGGGAGTTATATTTCTTAAAACCTGATTCCATTTCCTATCCAATACCTCTGGTATAGAGAATTATCCAATAATCAGGAAGAACACTCGGAGAATCCACACGAGCATAGCAGTTACATTCCTTAAAACCTGATTCCGTTTCCTATCCAATAGTTCAGGTCCGAGCGATGCACACCTCCTCCAAGATAACCACAGACCACTTTATCCTGACCACTTACTCACCTCTGAAATAGTGAATTTTCAAAACTTCAGGAAAAATACTCGGAAAATCCTTACGATCTTGGGAGTTATATTTCTTAAAACCTGATTCCGTTTCCTATCCAATAGTTCAGGTCCGAGCGATGCACACCTACTCCAAGATAGCCACAGACCACTTTATCCTGACCACTTACTCACCTCTGAAATAGTTAATTTTCAAAACTTCAGGAAAAATACTCTGAGAATCCTTACGAGCTTGGGAGTTACATTCCTAAAACCTGATTCTATTTCCTATCCAATACATCTGTAATAGTGAGTTATCCAATAATCAGGAAAAATACTCGGAAAATCCACACGAGCATGGCAGTTACATTCCTTAAAACCTGATTCCGTTTCCTATCCAATAGTTCAGGTCCAAGCGATGCACACCTTCTCCAAGATAACCACAGACCACTTTATCCTGACCACTTACTCACCTCTGAAATAGTTAATTTTCAAAACTTCAGGAAAAATACTCTGAGAATCCTGACGAGCTTGGGAGTTACATTCCTAAGACCTGATTCCATTTCCTATCCAATACCTCTGAAATAGAGAATTATCCAATAGTCAGGAAGAATCCACACGAGCATGGCAGTTACATTCCTTAAAACCTGATTCCGTTTCCTATCGAATAGTTCAGGTCCGAGCGATGCACACCTCCTCCAAGATAGCCACAGACCACTTTATCCTGACCACTTACTTACCTCTGAAATAGTTAATTTTTAAAACTTCAGGAAAAATACTCTGAGAATCCTTACGAGCTTGGGAGTTACATTCCTAAAACCTGATTATATACCTCTGAAATAGTGAGTTATTCAATAATCAGGAACAATACTCGGAGAATCCACACGATCATGGCAGTTACATTCCTTAAAACCTGATTCCGTTTCCTATCCAATAGTTCAGGTCCGATCGATGCACACCTCCTCCAAGGTAGCCACAGACCACTTTATCCTGACCACTTACTCACCTCTGAAATAGTTAACTTTCAAAACTTCAGGAAAAATACTCTGAGAATCCTCACGAGCTTGGGAGTTACATTCCTAAAACCTGATTCCATTTCCTATCCAATACCTCTGAAATAGTGAGTTATCAAATAATCAGGAAAAATATCGGAGAATCCACACGATCATGGCAGTTACATTCCTTAAAACCTGATTCCATTTCTTATCCAATAGTTCAGGTCCAAGCGATGCACACCTCCTCCAAGGTAGCCACAGACCACTTTCTCACCTTTGAAATCCTTAAAACCTGATTCCGTTTCCTATCCAATAGTTCAGGTCCGAGCGATGCACACCTCCTCCAAGGTAGCCACAGACCACTTTATCCTGACCACTTACTCACCTCTGAAATAGTTAATTTTCAAAACTTCAGGAAAAATACTCTGAGAATCCTCACGAGCTTGGGAGTTACATTCCTAAAACCTGATTCCATTTCCTATCCAATACCTCTGAAATAGTGAGTTATTCAATAATCAGGAACAATACTCGGAGAATCCACACGATCATGGCAGTTACATTCCTCAAAACCTGATTCCGTTTCCTATCCAATAGTTCAGGTCCGAGCGATGCACACCTTCTCCACGGTAGCCACAGACCACTTTATCCTGACCACTTTCTCACCTCTGAAATAGTGAATTTTCAAAACTTCAGGAAAAATACTCAGAGAATCCTCACGAGCTTGGGAGATACATTCCTAAAACCTGATTCCATTTCCTATCCAATACCTCTGAAATAGTGAGTTATCCAATAATCAGGAAGAATACTCGGAGAATCCACACGAGCTTGGGAGTTACATTCCTTAAAACCTGATTCCATTTCCTATCCAATAGTTCAGGACCGAGCGATGCACACCTCCTCCAAGGTAGTCGCAGATCAATTTATCCTGACCACTTACTCACCTCTGAAATAGTTAATTTTCAAAACTTCAGGAAAAATACTCTGAGAATCCTCACGAGCTTGGGAGTTACATTCCTAAAACCAGATTCCATTTCCTATCCAATACCTCTGAAATAGTGAGTTATCCAATAATCAGGAAAAATACTCGGAGAATCCACACGATCATGGCAGTTACATTCCTTAAAACCTGCTTCCATTTCCTATCCAATAGTTCAGGTCCAAGCGATGCTCACCTCCCCCAAGGTAGCCACAGACCACTTTATCCTGACCACTTACTTATCTCTGAAATAGTGAATCTTCAAAACTTCAGGAAAAATACTCTGAGAATCCTCACGAGCTTGGGAGTTACATTCCTAAAACCTGATTCTATTTCCTATCCAATACATCTGAAATAGTGAGTTATCCAATAACCAGGAAAAATACTCGGAGAATCCACACGAGCATGGCAGTTACATTCCTTAAAACCTGATTCCGTTTCCTATCCAATAGTTCAGGTCCGAGCGATGCACACCTCCTCCAAGGTAGCCACAGACCACTTTATCCTGACCACTTACTTATCTCTGAAATAGTGAATCTTCAAAACTTCAGGAAAAATACTCTGAGAATCCTCACAAGCTTGGGAGTTACATTCCTAAGACCTGATTCCATTTCCTATCCAATACCTCTGAAATAGAGAATTATCCAATAATCAGGAAGAATACTCGGAGAATCCACACGAGCATGGCAGTTACATTCCTTAAAACCTGACTCCGTTTCCTATCCAATTGTTCAGGTCCGAGCGATGCACACCTCCTCCAAGATAGCCACAGACCACTTTATCCTGACCACTTACTTACCTCTGAAATAGTGAATTTTCGAAACTTCAGGAAAAATACTCGGAGAATCCTTACGATCTTGGGAGTTATATTTTTTAAAACCTGATTCCATTTCCTATCTAACACCAGGGTAATAGAGAATTATCCAATATACTCGGAGAATCCACACGAGCATGGCAGTTACATTCCTTAAAACCTGATTCCGTTTCCTATCCAATTGTTCAGGTCCGAGCGATGCACACCTCCTCCAAGATAGCCAGAGACCACTTTATCCTGACCACTTACTTACCTCTGAAATAATGAATTTTCAAAACTTCAGGAAAAATACTCTGCGAATCCTCACGAGCTTGGGAGATACATTCCTAAAACCTGATTCCATTTCTTATCCAATACCTCTGAAATAGAGAATTATCCAATAATCAGGAAGAATACTCGGAGAATCCACACGAGCATGGCAGTTACATTCCTTAAAACCTGATTCCGGTTCCTATCCAATAGTTCAGGTCCGAGCGATGCACACCTCCTCCTAGGTAGCCACGGACCACTTTATCCTGACCACTTACTTACCTCTGAAATAGTGAATTTTCAAAACTTCAGGAAAAATACTCGGAGAATCCTTACGATCTTGGGATTTATATTTCTTGAAACCTGATTCCATTTCCTATCCAATACCTCTGAAATAGTGAGTTATTCAATAATCAGGAAAAATACTCGGAGAATCCATACGATCATGGCAGTTACATTCCTTAAAACCTGATTCCGTTTCCTATCCAATAGTTCAGGTCCGAGCGATGCACACCGTCTCCAAGGTAGCCACAGACCACTTTATCCTGACCACTTTCTCACCTCTGAAATAGTGAATTTTCAAAACTTCAGGAAAAATACTCAGAGAATCCTCACGAGCTTGGGAGATACATTCCTAAAACCTGATTCCATTTCCTATCCAATACCTCTGAAATAGTGAGTTATCAAATAATCAGGAAAAATATCGGAGAATCCACACGATCATGGCAGTTACATTCCTTAAAACCTGATTCCATTTCCTATCCAATAGTTCAGGTCCAAGCGATGCACACCTCCTCCAAAGTAGCCACAGACCACTTTCTCACCTCTGAAATCCTTAAAACCTGATTCCGTTTTCTATCCAATAGTTCAGGTACGAGCGATGCACACCTCCTCCAAGGTAGCCACAGACCACTTTATCCTGACCACTTACTCACCTCTGAAATAGTTAATTTTCAAAACTTCAGGAAAAATACTCTGAGAATCTTCACGAGCTTGGGAGTTACATTCCTAAAACCTGATTCCATTTCCTATCCAATACCTCTGAAATAGTGAGTTATTCAATAATCAGGAACAATACTCGGAGAATCCACACGATCATGGCAGTTACATTCCTTAAAACCTGATTCCGTTTCCTATCCAATAGTTCAGGTCCGAGCGATGCACACCTTCTCCAAGGTAGCCACAGACCACTTTATCCTGACCACTTTCTCACATTCTATTTCCTATCCAATACATCTGAAATAGTGAGTTATCCAATAACCAGGAAAAATACTCGGAGAATCCACACGAGCATGGCAGTTACATTCCTTAAAACCTGACTCCGTTTCCTATCCAATTGTTCAGGTCCGAGCGATGCACACCTCCTCCAAGATAGCCACAGACCACTTTATCCTGACCACTTACTTACCTCTGAAATAGTGAATTTTCAAAACTTCAGGAAAAATACTCGGAGAATCCTTACGATCTTGGGAGTTATATTTTTTAAAACCTGATTCCTTTTCTTATCTAACACCTCTGTAATAGAGAATTATCCAATATACTCGGAGAATCCACACGAGCATGGCAGTTACATTCCTTAAAACTTGATTCCATTTCCTATCCAATTGTTCAGGTCCGAGCGATGCACACCTCCTCCAAGATAGCCAGAGACCACTTTATCCTGACCACTTACTTACCTCTGAAATAATGAATTTTCAAAACTTCAGGAAAAATACTCTGCGAATCCTCACGAGCTTGGGAGATACATTCCTAAAACCTATCCAATACCTCTGAAATAGTGAGTTATTCAATAATCAGGAAAAATACTCGGAGAATCCACACGATCATGGCAGTTACATTCCTTAAAACCTGATTCCGTTTCCTATTCAATAGTTCAGGTCCGAGTGATGCACACCTCCTCCAAGGTAGCCACAGACCACTTTATCCTGACCACTTACTCACCTCTGAAATAGTTAATTTTCAAAACTTCAGGAAAAATACTCTGAGAATCCTCACGAGCTTGGGAGTTACATTCCTAAGACCTGATTCCATTTCCTATCCAATACCTCTGAAATAGAGAATTATCCAATAATCAGGAAGAATACTTGGAGAATCCACACGAGCATGGCAGTTACATTCCTTAAAACCTGACTCCGTTTCCTATCCAATTGTTCAGGTCGGAGCGATGCACACCTCCTCCAAGGTAGCCACAGACCACTTTATCCTGACCACTTACTCACCTCTGAAATAGTTAATTTTCAAAACTTCAGCAAAAATACTCTGAGAATCCTCACGAGCTTGGGAGTTACATTCCTAAGACCTGATTCCATTTCCTATCCAATACCTCTGAAATAGAGAATTATCCAATAATCAGGAAGAATACTTGGAGAATCCACACGAGCATGGCAGTTACATTCCTTAAAACCTGACTCCGTTTCCTATCCAATTGTTCAGGTCGGAGCGATGCACACCTCCTCCAAGATAGCCACAGACCACTTTATCCTGACCACTTACTTACCTCTGAAATAGTGAATTTTCAAAACTTCAGGAAAAATACTCGGAGAATCCTTACGATCTTGGGAGTTATATTTTTTAAAACCTGATTCCATTTCCTATCCAACACCTCTGTAATAGAGAATTATCCAATATACTCGGAGAATCCACACGAGCATGGCAGTTACATTCCTTAACACCTGATTCCGTTTCCTATCCAATTGTTCAGGTTCGAGCGATGCACACCTCCTCCAAGATAGCCACAGACCACTTTAGCCTGACCACTTACTTACCTCTGAAATAGTGAATTTTCAAAACTTCAGGAAAAATACTCTGCGAATCCTCACGAGCTTGGGAGATACATTCCTAAAACCTATCCAATACCTCTGAAATAGTGAGTTATTCAATAATCAGGAAAAATACTCGGAGAATCCACACGATCATGGCAGTTACATTCCTTAAAACCTGATTCCGTTTCCTATTCAATAGTTCAGGTCCGAGTGATGCACACCTCCTCCAAGGTAGCCACAGACCACTTTATCCTGACCACTTACTTACCTCTGAAATAGTGAATTTTCAAAACTTCAGGAAAAATACTCGGAGAATCCTTACGATCTTGGGAGTTATATTTTTTAAAACCTGATTCCATTTCCTATCCAACACCTCTGTAATAGAGAATTATCCAATATACTCGGAGAATACACACGAGCATGGCAGTTACATTCCTTAAAACCTGATTCCGTTTCCTATCCAATTGTTCAGGTTCGAGCGATGCACACCTCCTCCAAGATAGCCACAGACCACTTTAGCCTGACCACTTACTTACCTCTGAAATAGTGAATTTTCAAAACTTCAGGAAAAATACTCTGAGAATCCTCACGAGCTTGGGAGATACATTCCTAAAACCTATCCAATACCTCTGAAATAGTGAGTTATTTAATAATCAGGAAAAATACTCGGAGAATCCACACGATCATGGCAGTTACATTCCTTAAAACCTGATTGCGTTTCCTATCCAATAGTTCAGGTCCGAGCGATGCACACGTCCTCCAAGATAGCCACAGACCACTTTATCCTGACCACTTACTTACCTCTGAAATAGTGAATTTTCAAAACTTCAGGAAAAATACTCGGAGAATCCTTACGATCTTGGGAGTTATATTTTTTAAAACCTGATTCCATTTCCTATCCAACACCTCTGTAATAGAGAATTATCCAATAATCAGGAAGAATACTCGGAGAATCCACACGAGCATGGCAGTTACATTCCTTAAAACCTGATTCCGTTTCCTATCCAATTGTTCAGGTCCGAGCGATGCACACCTCCTCCAAGATAGCCACAGACCACTTTATCCTGACCACTTACTTATCTCTGAAATAGTGAATTTTCAAAACTTCAGCAAAAATACTCTGAGAATCCTCACGAGCTTGGGAGATACATTCCTAAAACCTATCCAATACCTCTGAAATAGTGAGTTATTCAGTAATCAGGAAAAATACTCGGAGAATCCACACGATCATGGCAGTTACATTCCTTAAAACCTGATTCCGTTTCCTATTCAATAGTTCAGGTCCGAGTGATGCACACCTCCTCCAAGGTAGCCACAGACCACTTTATCCTGACCACTTACTCACCTCTGAAATAGTTAATTTTCAAAACTTCAGGAAAAATACTCTGAGAATCCTCACGAGCTTGGGAGTTACATTCCTAAAACCTGATTCCATTTCCTATCCAATACATCTGAAATAGTGAGTTATCCAATAATTAGGAAAAATACTCGGAGAATCCACACGATCATGGCAGTTACATTCCTTAAAACCTGATTCCATTTCCTATCCAATAGTTGAGGTCCGAGCGATGCACACCTCCTCCAAGGTAGCCACAGACCATTTTATCCTGACAACTTTCTCACCTCTGAAATAGTGAATTTTCAAAACTTCAGGAAAAATACTCAGAGAATCCTCACGAGCTTGGGAGATACATTCCTAAAACCTGATTCCATTTCCTATCAAATACCTCTGAAATAGTGAGTTATCCAATAATCAGGAAGAATACTCGGAGAATCCACACAAGCATGGCAGTTACATTCCTTAAAACCTGATTCCATTTCCTATCAAATAGTTCAGGTCCGAGCGATGCACACCTCCTCCAAGGTTGTCACAGACCAATTTATCCTGACCACTTACTCACCTCTGAAATAGTTAATTTTCAAAACTTCAGGAAAAATACTCTGAGAATCCTCACGAGCTTGGGAGTTACATTCCTAAAACCAGATTCCATTTCCTATCCAATACCTCTGAAATAGTGAGTTATCCAATAATCAGGAAAAATACTCGGAGAATCCACACGATCATGGCAGTTACATTCCTTAAAACCTGATTCTATTTCCTATCCAATAGTTCAGGTCCGAGCGATGCACACCTCCTCCAAGGTAGCCTCAGACCACTTTATCCTGACCACTTACTCACCTCTGAAATAGTGAATTTTCAAAACTTCAGGAAAAATACTCAGAGAATCCTTACGATATTGGGAGTTATATTTCTTAAAACCAGATTCCATTTCCTATCCAATACCTCTGAAATAGTGAGTTATCCAATAATCAGGAAAAATACTCGGAGAATCCACACGATCATGGCAGTTACATTCCTTAAAACCTGATTCCATTTCCTATCCACTTGTTCAGGTCGGAGCGATGCACACCTCCTCCATGATAGCCACAGACCACTTTATCCTGACCACTTACTTACCTCTGAAATAGTGAATTTTCAAAACTTCAGGAAAAATACTCGGAGAATCCTTACGATCTTGGGAGTTATATTTTTTAAAACCTGATTCCATTTCCTATCCAACACCTCTGTAATAGAGAATTATCCAATATACTCGGAGAATCCACACGAGCATGGCAGTTACATTCCTTAAAACCTGATTCCGTTTCCTATCCAATTGTTCAGGTTCGAGCGATGCACACCTCCTCCAAGATAGCCACAGACCACTTTAGCCTGACCACTTACTTACCTCTGAAATAGTGAATTTTCAAAACTTCAGGAAAAATACTCTGAGAATCCTCACGAGCTTGGGAGATACATTCCAAAAACCTATCCAATACCTCTGAAATAGTGAGTTATTTAATAATCAAGAAAAATACTCGGAGAATCCACACGATCATGGCAGTTACATTCCTTAAAACCTGATTGCGTTTCCTATCCAATTGTTCAGGTCCGAGCGATGCACACCTCCTCCAAGATAGCCACAGACCACTTTATCCTGACCACTTACTTATCTCTGAAATAGTGAATTTTCAAAACTTCAGCAAAAATACTCTGAGAATCCTCACGAGCTTGGGAGATACATTCCTAAAACCTATCCAATACCTCTGAAATAGTGAGTTATTTAATAATCAGGAAAAATACTCGGAGAATCCACACGATCATGGCAGTTACATTCCTTAAAACCTGATTGCGTTTCCTATCCAATAGTTCAGCTCCGAGCGATGCACACGTCCTCCAAGATAGCCACAGACCACTTTATCCTGACCACTTACTTACCTCTGAAATAGTGAATTTTCAAAACTTCAGGAAAAATACTCGGAGAATCCTTACGATCTTGGGAGTTATATTTTTTAAAACCTGATTCCATTTCCTATCCAACACCTCTGTAATAGAGAATTATCCAATAATCAGGAAGAATACTCGGAGAATCCACACGAGCATGGCAGTTACATTCCTTAAAACCTGATTCCGTTTCCTATTCAATAGTTCAGGTCCGAGTGATGCACACCTCCTCCAAGGTAGCCACAGACCACTTTATCCTGACCACTTACTCACCTCTGAAATAGTGAATTTTCAAAACTTCAGGAAAAATACTCTGAGAATCCTCACGAGCTTGGGAGTTACATTCCTAAAACCTGATTCCATTTCCTATCCAATACATCTGAAATAGTGAGTTAACCAATAATTAGGAAAAATACTCGGAGAATCCACACGATCATGGCAGTTACATTCCTTAAAACCTGATTCCATTTCCTATCCAATAGTTGAGGTCCGAGCGATGCACACCTCCTCCAAGGTAGCCACAGACCATTTTATCCCGACAACTTTCTCACCTCTGAAATAATGAATTTTCAAAACTTCAGGAAAAATACTCAGAGAATCCTCACGAGCTTGGGAGATACATTCCTAAAACCTGATTCCATTTCCTATCAAATACCTCTGAAATAGTGAGTTATCCAATAATCAGGAAGAATACTCGGAGAATCCACACAAGCATGGCAGTTACATTCCTTAAAACCTGATTCCATTTCCTATCCAATAGTTCAGGTCCGAGCGATGCACACCTCCTCCAAGGTTGTCACAGACCAATTTATCCTGACCACTTACTCACCTCTGAAATAGTTAATTTTCAAAACTTCAGGAAAAATACTCTGAGAATCCTCACGAGCTTGGGAGTTACATTCCTAAAACCAGATTCCATTTCCTATCCAATACCTCTGAAATAGTGAGTTATCCAATAATCAGGAAAAATACTCGGAGAATCCACACGATCATGGCAGTTACATTCCTTAAAACCTGATTGCGTTTCCTATCCAATAGTTCAGCTCCGAGCGATGCACACGTCCTCCAAGATAGCCACAGACCACTTTATCCTGACCACTTACTTACCTCTGAAATAGTGAATTTTCAAAACTTCAGGAAAAATACTCGGAGAATCCTTACGATCTTGGGAGTTATATTTTTTAAAACCTGATTCCATTTCCTATCCAACACCTCTGTAATAGAGAATTATCCAATAATCAGGAAGAATACTCGGAGAATCCACACGAGCATGGCAGTTACATTCCTTAAAACCTGATTCCGTTTCCTATTCAATAGTTCAGGTCCGAGTGATGCACACCTCCTCCAAGGTAGCCACAGACCACTTTATCCTGACCACTTACTCACCTCTGAAATAGTTAATTTTCAAAACTTCAGGAAAAATACTCTGAGAATCCTCACGAGCTTGGGAGTTACATTCCTAAAACCTGATTCCATTTCCTATCCAATACATCTGAAATAGTGAGTTATCCAATAATTAGGAAAAATACTCGGAGAATCCACACGATCATGGCAGTTACATTCCTTAAAACCTGATTCCATTTCCTATCCAATAGTTGAGGTCCGAGCGATGCACACCTCCTCCAAGGTAGCCACAGACCATTTTATCCTGACAACTTTCTCACCTCTGAAATAGTGAATTTTCAAAACTTCAGGAAAAATACTCTGAGAATCCTCACGAGCTTGGGAGTTACATTCCTAAGACCTGATTCCATTTCCTATCCAATACCTCTGAAATAGAGAATTATCCAATAATCAGGAAGAATACTTGGAGAATCCACACGAGCATGGCAGTTACATTCCTTAAAACCTGACTCCGTTTCCTATCCAATTGTTCAGGTCGGAGCGATGCACACCTCCTCCAAGGTAGCCACAGACCACTTTATCCTGACCACTTACTCACCTCTGAAATAGTTAATTTTCAAAACTTCAGCAAAAATACTCTGAGAATCCTCACGAGCTTGGGAGTTACATTCCTAAGACCTGATTCCATTTCCTATCCAATACCTCTGAAATAGAGAATTATCCAATAATCAGGAAGAATACTTGGAGAATCCACACGAGCATGGCAGTTACATTCCTTAAAACCTGACTCCGTTTCCTATCCAATTGTTCAGGTCGGAGCGATGCACACCTCCTCCAAGGTAGCCACAGACCACTTTATCCTGACCACTTACTCACCTCTGAAATAGTTAATTTTCAAAACTTCAGCAAAAATACTCTGAGAATCCTCACGAGCTTGGGAGTTACATTCCTAAGACCTGATTCCATTTCCTATCCAATACCTCTGAAATAGAGAATTATCCAATAATCAGGAAGAATACTTGGAGAATCCACACGAGCATGGCAGTTACATTCCTTAAAACCTGACTCCGTTTCCTATCCAATTGTTCAGGTCGGAGCGATGCACACCTCCAAGATAGCCACAGACCACTTTATCCTGACCACTTACTTACCTCTGAAATAGTGAATTTTCAAAACTTCAGGAAAAATACTCGGAGAATCCTTACGATCTTGGGAGTTATATTTTTTAAAACCTGATTCCATTTCCTATCCAACACCTCTGTAATAGAGAATTATCCAATATACTCGGAAAATCCACACGAGCATGGCAGTTACATTCCTTAAAACCTGATTCCGTTTCCTATCCAATTGTTCAGGTTCGAGCGATGCACACCTCCTCCAAGATAGCCACAGACCACTTTAGCCTGACCACTTACTTACCTCTGAAATAGTGAATTTTCAAAACTTCAGGAAAAATACTCTGCGAATCCTCACGAGCTTGGGAGATACATTCCTAAAACCTATCCAATACCTCTGAAATAGTGAGTTATTCAATAATCAGGAAAAATACTCGGAGAATCCACACGATCATGGCAGTTACATTCCTTAAAACCTGATTCCGTTTCCTATTCAATAGTTCAGGTCCGAGTGATGCACACCTCCTCCAAGGTAGCCACAGACCACTTTATCCTGACCACTTACTTACCTCTGAAATAGTGAATTTTCAAAACTTCAGGAAAAATACTCGGAGAATCCTTACGATCTTGGGAGTTATATTTTTTAAAACCTGATTCCATTTCCTATCCAACACCTCTGTAATAGAGAATTATCCAATATACTCGGAGAATCCACACGAGCATGGCAGTTACATTCCTTAAAACCTGACTCCGTTTCCTATCCAATTGTTCAGGTCGGAGCGATGCACACCTCCTCCAAGATAGCCACAGACCACTTTATCCTGACCACTTACTTACCTCTGAAATAGTGAATTTTCAAAACTTCAGGAAAAATACTCGGAGAATCCTTACGATCTTGGGAGTTATATTTTTTAAAACCTGATTCCATTTCCTATCCAACACCTCTGTAATAGAGAATTATCCAATATACTCGGAGAATCCACACGAGCATGGCAGTTACATTCCTTAAAACCTGATTCCGTTTCCTATCCAATTGTTCAGGTTCGAGCGATGCACACCTCCTCCAAGATAGCCACAGACCACTTTAGCCTGACCACTTACTTACCTCTGAAATAGTGAATTTTCAAAACTTCAGGAAAAATACTCTGAGAATCCTCACGAGCTTGGGAGATACATTCCTAAAACCTATCCAATACCTCTGAAATAGTGAGTTATTTAATAATCAGGAAAAATACTCGGAGAATCCACACGATCATGGCAGTTACATTCCTTAAAACCTGATTGCGTTTCCTATCCAATAGTTCAGGTCCGAGCGATGCACACGTCCTCCAAGATAGCCACAGACCACTTTATCCTGACCACTTACTTACCTCTGAAATAGTGAATTTTCAAAACTTCAGGAAAAATACTCGGAGAATCCTTACGATCTTGGGAGTTATATTTTTTAAAACCTGATTCCATTTCCTATCCAACACCTCTGTAATAGAGAATTATCCAATAATCAGGAAGAATACTCGGAGAATCCACACGAGCATGGCAGTTACATTCCTTAAAACCTGATTCCGTTTCCTATCCAATTGTTCAGGTCCGAGCGATGCACACCTCCTCCAAGATAGCCACAGACCACTTTATCCTGACCACTTACTTATCTCTGAAATAGTGAATTTTCAAAACTTCAGCAAAAATACTCTGAGAATCCTCACGAGCTTGGGAGATACATTCCTAAAACCTATCCAATACCTCTGAAATAGTGAGTTATTCAGTAATCAGGAAAAATACTCGGAGAATCCACACGATCATGGCAGTTACATTCCTTAAAACCTGATTCCGTTTCCTATTCAATAGTTCAGGTCCGAGTGATGCACACCTCCTCCAAGGTAGCCACAGACCACTTTATCCTGACCACTTACTCACCTCTGAAATAGTTAATTTTCAAAACTTCAGGAAAAATACTCTGAGAATCCTCACGAGCTTGGGAGTTACATTCCTAAAACCTGATTCCATTTCCTATCCAATACATCTGAAATAGTGAGTTATCCAATAATTAGGAAAAATACTCGGAGAATCCACACGATCATGGCAGTTACATTCCTTAAAACCTGATTCCATTTCCTATCCAATAGTTGAGGTCCGAGCGATGCACACCTCCTCCAAGGTAGCCACAGACCATTTTATCCTGACAACTTTCTCACCTCTGAAATAGTGAATTTTCAAAACTTCAGGAAAAATACTCAGAGAATCCTCACGAGCTTGGGAGATACATTCCTAAAACCTGATTCCATTTCCTATCAAATACCTCTGAAATAGTGAGTTATCCAATAATCAGGAAGAATACTCGGAGAATCCACACAAGCATGGCAGTTACATTCCTTAAAACCTGATTCCATTTCCTATCCAATAGTTCAGGTCCGAGCGATGCACACCTCCTCCAAGGTTGTCACAGACCAATTTATCCTGACCACTTACTCACCTCTGAAATAGTTAATTTTCAAAACTTCAGGAAAAATACTCTGAGAATCCTCACGAGCTTGGGAGTTACATTCCTAAAACCAGATTCCATTTCCTATCCAATACCTCTGAAATAGTGAGTTATCCAATAATCAGGAAAAATACTCGGAGAATCCACACGATCATGGCAGTTACATTCCTTAAAACCTGATTCTATTTCCTATCCAATAGTTCAGGTCCGAGCGATGCACACCTCCTCCAAGGTAGCCTCAGACCACTTTATCCTGACCACTTACTCACCTCTGAAATAGTGAATTTTCAAAACTTCAGGAAAAATACTCAGAGAATCCTTACGATATTGGGAGTTATATTTCTTAAAACCAGATTCCATTTCCTATCCAATACCTCTGAAATAGTGAGTTATCCAATAATCAGGAAAAATACTCGGAGAATCCACACGATCATGGCAGTTACATTCCTTAAAACCTGATTCCATTTCCTATCCACTTGTTCAGGTCGGAGCGATGCACACCTCCTCCATGATAGCCACAGACCACTTTATCCTGACCACTTACTTACCTCTGAAATAGTGAATTTTCAAAACTTCAGGAAAAATACTCGGAGAATCCTTACGATCTTGGGAGTTATATTTTTTAAAACCTGATTCCATTTCCTATCCAACACCTCTGTAATAGAGAATTATCCAATATACTCGGAGAATCCACACGAGCATGGCAGTTACATTCCTTAAAACCTGATTCCGTTTCCTATCCAATTGTTCAGGTTCGAGCGATGCACACCTCCTCCAAGATAGCCACAGACCACTTTAGCCTGACCACTTACTTACCTCTGAAATAGTGAATTTTCAAAACTTCAGGAAAAATACTCTGAGAATCCTCACGAGCTTGGGAGATACATTCCAAAAACCTATCCAATACCTCTGAAATATTGAGTTATTTAATAATCAGGAAAAATACTCGGAGAATCCACACGATCATGGCAGTTACATTCCTTAAAACCTGATTGCGTTTCCTATCCAATTGTTCAGGTCCGAGCGATGCACACCTCCTCCAAGATAGCCACAGACCACTTTATCCTGACCACTTACTTATCTCTGAAATAGTGAATTTTCAAAACTTCAGCAAAAATACTCTGAGAATCCTCACGAGCTTGGGAGATACATTCCTAAAACCTATCCAATACCTCTGAAATAGTGAGTTATTTAATAATCAGGAAAAATACTCGGAGAATCCACACGATCATGGCAGTTACATTCCTTAAAACCTGATTGCGTTTCCTATCCAATAGTTCAGCTCCGAGCGATGCACACGTCCTCCAAGATAGCCACAGACCACTTTATCCTGACCACTTACTTACCTCTGAAATAGTGAATTTTCAAAACTTCAGGAAAAATACTCGGAGAATCCTTACGATCTTGGGAGTTATATTTTTTAAAACCTGATTCCATTTCCTATCCAACACCTCTGTAATAGAGAATTAATCCACACGAGCATGGCAGTTACATTCCTTAAAACCTGATTCCGTTTCCTATTCAATAGTTCAGGTCCGAGTGATGCACACCTCCTCCAAGGTAGCCACAGACCACTTTATCCTGACCACTTACTCACCTCTGAAATAGTTAATTTTCAAAACTTCAGGAAAAATACTCTGAGAATCCTCACGAGCTTGGGAGTTACATTCCTAAAACCTGATTCCATTTCCTATCCAATACATCTGAAATAGTGAGTTATCCAATAATCAGGAAAAATACTCGGAGAATCCACACGATCATGGCAGTTACATTCCTTAAAACCTGATTCCATTTCCTATCCAATAGTTGAGGTCCGAGCGATGCACACCTCCTCCAAGGTAGCCACAGACCATTTTATCCTGACAACTTTCTCACCTCTGAAATAGTGAATTTTCAAAACTTCAGGAAAAATACTCAGAGAATCCTCACGAGCTTGGGAGATACATTCCTAAAACCTGATTCCATTTCCTATCAAATACCTCTGAAATAGTGAGTTATCCAATAATCAGGAAGAATACTCGGAGAATCCACACAAGCATGGCAGTTACATTCCTTAAAACCTGATTCCATTTCCTATCCAATAGTTCAGGTCCGAGCGATGCACACCTCCTCCAAGGTTGTCACAGACCAATTTATCCTGACCACTTACTCACCTCTGAAATAGTGAATTTTCAAAACTTCAGGAAAAATACTCTGATAATCCTCACGAGCTTGGGAGTTACATTCCTAAAACCAGATTCCATTTCCTATCCAATACCTCTGAAATAGTGAGTTATCCAATAATCAGGAAAAATACTCGGAGAATCCACACGATCATGGCAGTTACATTCCTTAAAACCTGATTGCGTTTCCTATCCAATAGTTCAGCTCCGAGCGATGCACACGTCCTCCAAGATAGCCACAGACCACTTTATCCTGACCACTTACTTACCTCTGAAATAGTGAATTTTCAAAACTTCAGGAAAAATACTCGGAGAATCCTTACGATCTTGGGAGTTATATTTTTTAAAACCTGATTCCATTTCCTATCCAACACCTCTGTAATAGAGAATTATCCAATAATCAGGAAGAATACTCGGAGAATCCACACGAGCATGGCAGTTACATTCCTTAAAACCTGATTCCGTTTCCTATTCAATAGTTCAGGTCCGAGTGATGCACACCTCCTCCAAGGTAGCCACAGACCACTTTATCCTGACCACTTACTCACCTCTGAAATAGTTAATTTTCAAAACTTCAGGAAAAATACTCTGAGAATCCTCACGAGCTTGGGAGTTACATTCCTAAAACCTGATTCCATTTCCTATCCAATACATCTGAAATAGTGAGTTATCCAATAATTAGGAAAAATACTCGGAGAATCCACACGATCATGGCAGTTACATTCCTTAAAACCTGATTCCATTTCCTATCCAATAGTTGAGGTCCGAGCGATGCACACCTCCTCCAAGGTAGCCACAGACCATTTTATCCTGACAACTTTCTCACCTCTGAAATAGTGAATTTTCAAAACTTCAGGAAAAATACTCAGAGAATCCTCACGAGCTTGGGAGATACATTCCTAAAACCTGATTCCATTTCCTATCAAATACCTCTGAAATAGTGAGTTATCCAATAATCAGGAAGAATACTCGGAGAATCCACACAAGCATGGCAGTTACATTCCTTAAAACCTGATTCCATTTCCTATCCAATAGTTCAGGTCCGAGCGATGCACACCTCCTCCAAGGTTGTCACAGACCAATTTATCCTGACCACTTACTCACCTCTGAAATAGTTAATTTTCAAAACTTCAGGAAAAATACTCTGAGAATCCTCACGAGCTTGGGAGATACATTCCTAAAACCTATCCAATACCTCTGAAATAGTGAGTTATTTAATAATCAGGAAAAATACTCGGAGAATCCACACGATCATGGCAGTTACATTCCTTAAAACCTGATTGCGTTTCCTATCCAATAGTTCAGCTCCGAGCGATGCACACGTCCTCCAAGATAGCCACAGACCACTTTATCCTGACCACTTACTTACCTCTGAAATAGTGAATTTTCAAAACTTCAGGAAAAATACTCAGAGAATCCTCACGAGCTTGGGAGATACATTCCTAAGACCTGATTCCATTTCCTATCAAATACCTCTGAAATAGTGAGTTATCCAATAATCAGGAAGAATACTCGGAGAATCCACACAAGCATGGCAGTTACATTCCTTAAAACCTGATTCCATTTCCTATCCAATAGTTCAGGTCCGAGCGATGCACACCTCCTCCAAGGTTGTCACAGACCAATTTATCCTGACCACTTACTCACCTCTGAAATAGTTAATTTTCAAAACTTCAGGAAAAATACTCTGAGAATCCTCACGAGCTTGGGAGTTACATTCCTAAAACCAGATTCCATTTCCTATCCAATACCTCTGAAATAGTGAGTTATTTAATAATCAGGAAAAATACTCGGAGAATCCACACGATCATGGCAGTTACATTCCTTAAAACCTGATTGCGTTTCCTATCCAATAGTTCAGCTCCGAGCGATGCACACGTCCTCCAAGATAGCCACAGACCATTTTATCCTGACAACTTTCTCACCTCTGAAATAGTGAATTTTCAAAACTTCAGGAAAAATACTCAGAGAATCCTCACGAGCTTGGGAGATACATTCCTAAAACCTGATTCCATTTCCTATCAAATACCTCTGAAATAGTGAGTTATCCAATAATCAGGAAGAATACTCGGAGAATCCACACAAGCATGGCAGTTACATTCCTTAAAACCTGATTCCATTTCCTATCCAATAGTTCTGGTCCGAGCGATGCACACCTCCTCCAAGGTTGTCACAGACCAATTTATCCTGACCACTTACTCACCTCTGAAATAGTTAATTTTCAAAACTTCAGGAAAAATACTCTGAGAATCCTCACGAGCTTGGGAGTTACATTCCTAAAACCAGATTCCATTTCCTATCCAATACCTCTGAAATAGTGAGTTATCCAATAATCAGGAAAAATACTCGGAGAATCCACACGATCATGGCAGTTACATTCCTTAAAACCTGATTCCATTTCCTATCCAATAGTTCAGGTCCGAGCGATGCACACCTCCTCCAAGGTAGCCTCAGACCACTTTATCCTGACCACTTACTCACCTCTGAAATAGTGAATTTTCAAAACTTCAGGAAAAATACTCAGAGAATCCTTACGATATTGGGAGTTATATTTCTTAAAACCTGATTCCTTTTCCTATCCAATACCTATCAAATAGTGAATTCTCAAAAAATCTGGAAAAATACTCGGAGAATCCACACGATCATGGCAGTTACATTCCTTAAAACCTGATTACGTTTCCAATCCAATAGTTCAAGTCCGAGCGATGCACACCTCCTCCAAGGTAGCCACAGACCACTTTATCCTGACCACTTACTCACCTCTGAAATAGTCAATTTTCAAAACTTCATGAAAAATACTTAGAGAATCCTCACGAGCACGGGAGTTACATTCCTTAAAACCTGATTACGTTTCCTATCCAATACCTATGAAATAGTGAATTCTCAAAAAATCTGGAAAAATACTCTGAGAATCCTCACGAGGTTAGGAGTTAAATTTCTAAAACCTGATTTCATGTCCTATCCAACACCTCTGAAATAGTGAATTATCAAATAATCAGGAAGACTACTCGGAGAATCCACACGACCACGGGAGTTACATTCCTTAAACCCTGATTCCATTTCCTATCCAATAGTTCAGGTCCGAGCGATGCACACCTCCTCCAAGGTAGCCACAGTCCACTTTATCCTGACCACTTACTTACCTCTGAAATAGTTAATTTTCAAAACTTCAAGAAAAATACTCTGAGAATCCTCACGAGCTTGGGAGCTACATTCCTAAAACCTGATTCCATTTCCTATCCAACACCTATGAAATAGTGAATTCTCAAAAAATCGGGAAAAATACTCGGAGAATCCACACGAGCATGGGATTTATATTCCTTAAAACCTGATTACGTTTCCATACCAATAGTTCAAGTCCGAGCGATGCACACCTCCTCCAAGGTAGCCACAGACCACTTTATCCTGACCACTTACTCACCTCTGAAATAGTTAATTTTCAAAACTTCAGTAAAAATACTCAGAGAATCCTTACGATATTGGGAGTTATATTTCTTAAAACCTGATTCCTTTTCCTATCCAATACCTATCAAATAGTGAATTCTCAAAAAATCTGGAAAAATACTCGGAAAATCCACACGAGCATGGGAGTTACATTTCTTAAAACCTAATTACGTTTCCCATCCAATACCTATGAAATAGTAAATTTTCAAAACTTCATGAAAAATACTCAGAGAATCCTCACGAGCTTGGGAATTACATTCCTAAAACCTGATTCCATTTCCTATCCAATACCTATGAAATAGTGAATTCTGAAAAAATCTGGAAAAATACTCGGCGAATCCACACGAGCATGGGAGTTACATTCCTTAAAACCTGATTACGTTTCCAATCCAATAGTTCAACTCCGAGCGATGCACACCTCCTCCAAGGTAGCCACAGTCCACTTTATCCTGACCACTTACTCACCTCTGAAATAGTTAATTTTCAAAACTTCAGGAAAAATACTCAGAGAATCCTTACGATATTGGGAGTTATATTTCTTAAAACCTAATTCATTTTCCTATCCAATACCTATCAAATAGTGAATTCTGAAAAAATCTGGAAAAATACTCGGCGAATCCACACGAGCATGGGAGTTACATTCCTTAAAATCTGATTACGTTTCCAATCCAATAGTTCAAGTCCGAGCGATGCACACCTCCTCCAAGGTAGCCACAGTCCACTTTATCCTGACCACTTACTTACCTCTGAAATAGTTAATTTTCAAAACTTCAAGAAAAATACTCTGAGAATCCTCACGAGCTTGGGAGTTACATTTTTTAAAACTTAATTACGTTTCCTATCCAATACCTCTGAAATAGTTAATTTTCAAAACTTCAAGAAAAACACTCTAAGAATCCTCACGAGCTTGGGAGCTACATTCCTAAAACCTGATTCCATTTCCTATCCAACACCTATGAAATAGTGAATTCTCAAAAAATCGGGAAAAATACTCGGAGAATCCACAATAGCATGGGAGTTACATTTCTTAAAACTTAATTACGTTTCCTATCCAATACCTCTGAAATAGTTAATTTTCAAAACTTCAAGAAAAACACTCTGAGAATCCTCACGAGCTTGGGAGCTACATTCCTAAAACCTGATTCCATTTCCTATCCAACACCTATGAAATAGTGAATCCTCAAAAAATCGGGAAAAATACTCGGAGAATCCACAAGAGCATGGGAGTTACATTTCTTAAAACCTAATTACGTTTCCTATCCAATACCTATGAAATAGTCAATTTTCAAAACTTCATGAAAAATACTCTGAGAATCCTCACGAGCTTAGGAGCTACATTCCTAAAACCTGATTATATTTCCTATCCAATACCTATGAAATATTGAATTCTCAAAAAATCGGGAAAAATACTCGGAGAATCCACACGAGCATAGGAGTTACATTTCTTAAAACCTAATTCCGTTTTCTATCCAATAGTTCAGGTCCGAGCAATGCACACCTCCTCCAAAGTAGCCACAGACCACTTTATCCTGACCACTTACTCACCTTTGAAATAGTTAATTTTCAAAACTTCAGGAAAAATACTCTGAGAATCCTCACGAGCTTGGGAGCTACATTCCTAAAACCTGATTCCATTTGCTACTCCAACACCTCTGAAATAGTGAATTATCCAATAATCAGGAAGACTACTCGGAGAATCCACACGAGCACGGGAGTTACATTCCTTAAAACCTGATTCCATTTCCTATCCAATACCTATGAAATAGTGAATTCTCAAAAAATCTGGAAAAATACTCGGAGAATCCACACGAGCATGGGAGTTACATTTCTTAAAACGTAATTACGTTTCCTATCCTATACCTATGAAATAGTCAATTTTCAAAACTTCATGAAAAATACTTAGAGAATCCTCACGAGCTTGGGAGTTACATTCCTAAAACCTGATACCATTTCCTATCCAATACCTATGAAATAGTGAATTATCCAATAATCAGGAAGACTACTCGGAGAATCCACACGAGCATGGGAGTTACATTCCTTAAAACTTGATTGCGTTTCCAATCCAATAGTTCAAGTCCCAGCGATGCACACCTCCTCCAAGGTAGCCACAGACCACTTTATCCTGACCACTTACTCACCTCTGAAATAGTGAATTTTCAAAACTTCAGGAAAAATACTCGAAGAATCCTTACGATCTTGGGTGTTATATTTCTTAAAACCTGATTCCATTTCCTATCCGATACCTCTGAAATAGTGAGTTATTCAATAATCAGAAAAAATACTCGGAGAATCCACACGATCATGGCAGTTACATTCCTTAAACCTGATTACGTTTCCAATCCAATACCTATGAAAGAGTCAATTTTCAAAACTTCATGAAAAATACTTAGAGAATCCTCACGAGCTGGGGAGTTACATTCCTAAAACCTGATACCATTTCCTATCCAATACCTATGAAATAGTGAATTCTCAAAAAATCTGGAAAAATACTCTGAGAATCCTCACGAGGTTTGGAGTTAAATTTCTAAAACCTGATTTCATTTCCTATCCAACACCTCTGAAATAGTGAATTATCCAATAATCAGGAATATTACTCGGAGAATCCACACGAGCACGGGAGTTACATTCCTTAAAACCTGATTCCATTTCCTATCCAATAGTTCAGGTCCGAGCGATGCACACCTCCTCCAAGGTAGCCACAGACCACTTTATCCTGACCACTTACTTACCTCTGAAATAGTGAATTTTCAAAACTTCAGGAAAAATACTCGGAGAATCCTTACGAGCTTGGGAGTTACATTCCTAAAACCTGATTCCATTTCCTATCCAACACCTCTGTAATAGAGAATTATCCAATAATCAGGAAGATTACTCGGAGAATCCACACGAGCATGGCAGTTACATTCCTTAAAACCTGATTCCGTTTCCTATCCAATTGTTCAGGTCCGAGCGATGCACACCTCCTCCAAGATAGCCACAGACCACTTTATCCTGACCACTTACTTACCTCTGAAATAGTGAATTTTCAAAACTTCAGAAAAATACTCTGAGAATCCTCACGAGCTTGGGAGATACATTCCTAAAACCTATCCAATACCTCTGAAATAGTGAGTTATTCAATAATCAGGAAAAATACTCGGAGAATCCACACGATCATGGCAGTTACATTCCTTAAAACCTGATTCCGTTTCCTATTCAATAGTTCAGGTCCGAGCGATGCACACCTCCTCCAAGGTAGCCACAGACCACTTTATCCTGACCACTTACTCACCTCTGAAATAGTTAATTTTCAAAACTTCAGGAAAAATACTCTGAGAATCCTCACGAGCTTGGGAGTTACATTCCTAAAACCTGATTCCATTTCCTATCCAATACATCTGAAATAGTGAGTTATCCAATAATTAGGAAAAATACTCGGAGAATCCACACGATCATGGCAGTTACATTCCTTAAAACCTGATTCCATTTCCTATCCAATAGTTGAGGTCCGAGCGATGCACACCTCCTCCAAGGTAGCCACAGACCACTTTATCCTGACCACTTTCTCACCTCTGAAATAGTGAATTTTCAAAACTTCAGGAAAAATACTCAGAGAATCCTCACGAGTATTCCTATCAAATACCTCTGAAATAGTGAGTTATCCAATACTCAGGAAGAATACTCGGTGAATCCACACGAGCATGGCAGTTACATTCCTTAAAACCTGATTCCATTTCCTATCCAATAGATCAGGTCCGAGCGATGCACACCTCCTCCAAGGTTGTCACAGACCAATTTATCCTGACCACTTACTCACCTCTGAAATAGTTAATTTTCAAAACTTCAGGAAAAATACTCTGAGAATCCTCACGAGCTTGGGAGTTACATTCCTCAAACCAGATTCCATTTCCTATCCAATACCTCTGAAATAGTGAGTTATCCAATAATCAGGAAAAATACTCGGAGAATCCACACGATCATGGCAGTTACATTCCTTAAAACCTGATTCCATTTCCTATCCAATAGTTCAGGTCCGAGCGATGCACACCTCCTCCAAGGTAGCCTCAGACCACTTTATCCTGACCACTTACTCACCTCTGAAATAGTGAATTTTCAAAACTTCAGGAAAAATACTCAGAGAATCCTTACGATATTGGGAGTTATATTTCTTAAAACCTGATTCCTTTTCCTATCCAATACCTATCAAATAGTGAATTCTCAAAAAATCTGGAAAAATACTCCGAAAATCCACACGAGCATGGGAGTTACATTTCTTAAAACCTAATTACGTTTCCTATCCAATACCTATGAAGTAGTCAATTTTCAAAACTTCAGGAAAAATACTCTGAGAATCCTCACGAGCTTGGGAGTTACATTCCTAAAACCTGATTCCATTTCCTATCCAACACCTCTGAAATAGTGAATTATCTAATAATCAGGAAGAATACTCGGAAAATCCACACGAGCATGGCAGTTACATTCCTTAAAACCTGATTACGTTTCCAATCCAATAGTTCAAGTCCGAACGATGCACTCCTCCTCCAAGGTAGCCACAGACCACTTTATCCTGACCACTTACTCACCTCTGAAATAGTCAATTTTCAAAACTTCATGAAAAATACTTAGAGAATCCTCACGAGCACGGGAGTTACATTCCTTAAAACCTGATACCATTTCCTATCCAAAACCTATGAAATAGTGAATTCTCAAAAAATCTGGAAAAATACTCTGAGAATCCTCACGAGGTTAGGAGTTAAATTTCTAAAACCTGATTTCATTTCCTATCCAACACCTCTGAAATAGTGAATTATCAAATAATCAGGAAGACTACTCGGAGAAACCACACGAGCACGGGAGTTACATTCCTTAAAACCTGATTCCATTTCCTATCCAATAGTTCAGGTCCAAGCGATGCACACCTCCTCCAAGGTAGCCACAGTCCACTTTATCCTGACCACTTACTTACCTCTGAAATAGTTAATTTTCAAAACTTCAAGAAAAATACTCTGAGAATCCTCACGAGCTTGGGAGCTACATTCCTAAAACCTGATTCCATTTCCTATCCAACACCTATGAAATAGTGAATTCTCAAAAAATCGGGAAAAATACTCGGAGAAAACACACGAGCATGGGATTTACATTCCTTAAAACCTGATTACGTTTCCAATCCAATAGTTCAAGTCCGAGCGATGCACACCTCCTCCAAGGTAGCCACAGACCACTTTATCCTGACCACTTACTCACCTCTGAAAAAGTTAATTTTCAAAACTTCAGGAAAAATACTCAGAGAATCCTTACGATATTGGGAGTTACATTTCTTAAAACTTAATTACGTTTCCTATCCAATACCTCTGAAATAGTTAATTTTCAAAACTTCAGGAAAAATACTCAGAGAATCCTTACGATATTGGGAGTTATATTTCTTAAAACCTGATTCCTTTTCCTATCCAATACCTATCAAATAGTGAATTCTCAAAAAATCTGGAAAAATACTCGGAAAATCCACACGAGCATGGGAGTTACATTTCTTAAAACCTAATTACGTTTCCCATCCAATACCTATGAAATAGTAAATTTTCAAAACTTCATGAAAAATACTCAGAGAATCCTCACGAGCTTGGGAATTACATTCCTAAAACCTGATTCCATTTCCTATCCAATACCTATGAAATAGTGAATTCTGAAAAAATCTGGAAAAATACTCAGAGAATCCTCACGAGTTTGGGAGTTACATTCCTTAAAACCTGATTCCGTTTCCTATCCAATAGTTCAGGTCCGAGCGATGCACACCTCCTCCAAGGTAGCCACAGTCCACTTTATCCTGACCACTTACTCACCTCTGAAAAAGTTAATTTTCAAAACTTCAGGAAAAATACTCAGAGAATCCTTACGATATTGGGAGTTACATTTCTTAAAACTTAATTACGTTTCCTATCCAATACCTCTGAAATAGTTAATTTTCAAAACTTCAAGAAAAACACTCTGAGAATCCTCACGAGCTTGGGAGCTACATTCCTAAAACCTGATTCCATTTCCTATCCAACACCTATGAAATAGTGAATTCTCAAAAAATCGGGAAAAATACTCGGAGAATCCACAAGAGCATGGGAGTTACATTTCTTAAAACTTAATTACGTTTCCTATCCAATACCTCTGAAATAGTTAATTTTCAAAACTTCAAGAAAAACACTCTGAGAATCCTCACGAGCTTGGGAGCTACATTCCTAAAACCTGATTCCATTTCCTATCCAACACCTATGAAATAGTGAATTCTCAAAAAATCGGGAAAAATACTCGGAGAATCCACAAGAGCATGGGAGTTACATTTCTTAAAACCTAATTACGTTTCCTATCCAATACCTATGAAATAGTCAATTTTCAAAACTTCATGAAAAATACTCTGAGAATCCTCACGAGCTTGGGAGCTACATTCCTAAAACCTGATTATATTTCCTATCCAATACCTATGAAATATTGAATTCTCAAAAAATCGGGAAAAAATACTCAGAGTATCCACACGAGCATAGGAGTTACATTTCTTAAAACCTAATTCCGTTTTCTATCCAATAGTTCAGGTCCGAGCAATGCACACCTCCTCCAAGGTAGCCACAGACCACTTTATCCTGATCACTTACTCACCTCTGAAATAGTTAATTTTCAAAACTTCAGGAAAAATACTCTGAGAATCCTCACGAGCTTGGGAGCTACATTCCTAAAACCTGATTCCATTTGCTACTTCAACACCTCTGAAATAGTGAATTATCCAATAATCAGGAAGACTACTCGGAGAATCCACACGAGCACGGGAGTTACATTCCTTAAAACCTGATTCCATTTCCTATCCAATACCTATGAAATAGTGAATTCCCAAAAAAATCTGGAAAAATACTCGGAGAATCCACACGAGCATGGGAGTCACATTTCTTAAAACGTAATTACGTTTCCTATCCTCTACCTATGAAATAGTCAATTTTCAAAACTTCATGAAAAATACTTAGAGAATCCTCACGAGCTTGGGAGTTACATTCCTAAAACCTGATACCATTTCCTATCCAATACCTATGAAATAGTGAATTATCCAATAATCAGGAAGACTACTCGGAGAATCCACACGAGCATGGGAGTTACATTCCTTAAAACTTGATTGCGTTTCCAATCCAATAGTTCAAGTCCCAGCGATGCACACCTCCTCCAAGGTAGCCACAGACCACTTTATCCTGACCACTTACTTACCTCTGAAATAGTGAATTTTCAAAACTTCAGGAAAAATACTCGAAGAATCCTTACGATCTTGGGTGTTATATTTCTTAAAACCTGATTACATTTCCTATCCAATACCTATGAAATAGAGAATTATCCAATAATCAGGAAGAATACTCGGAGAATCCACACGATCATGGGAGTTACATTCCTTAAAATCTGATTACGTTTCCAATCCAATAGTTCAAGTCCGAGCGATGCACACCTCCTCCAAGGTAGCCACAGACCACTTTATCTTGACCACTTACTTACCTTTGAAATAGTGAATTTTCAAAACTTCAGGAAAAATACTCTAAGAATCCTCACGAGCTTGGGAGATACATTCCTAAAACCTGATCTCATTTCCTATCCAAAACCTCTGAAACAGAGAATTATGCAATAATCAGGAAGATTACTCGGAGAATCCACACGAGCATGGCAGTTACATTCCTTAAAACCTGATTCCGTTTCCTATCCAATAGTTCAGGTCCGAGCGATGCACATCTCCTCCAAGGTAGCCACAGACCACTTTATCCTGACCACTTACTCACCTCTGAAATAGTTAATTTTCGAAACTTCAGGAAAAATACTCTGAGAATCCTCACGAGCTAGGGAGATACATTCCTAAAACCTGATTCCATTTCCTATCCAATACCTCTGAAATAGTGAGTTATTCAATAATCAGGAAGACTACTCGGAGAATCCACACGATCATGGCAGTTACATTCCTTAAAACCTGATTCCGTTTTCTATCCAATATTTCAGGTACAAGCGATGCACACCTCCTCCAAGGTAGCCAGAGACCACTTTATCCTGACCACTTACTCAACTCTGAAATAGTTAATTTTCAAAACTTCAGGAAAAATACTCTGAGAATCCTCACGAGCTTGGGAGTTAGATTTCTAAAACCTGATTTCATTTCCTATCCAACACCTTTGAAATAGTGAATTATCCAATAATCAGGAAGACTACTCGGAGAATCCACACGAGCACGGGAGTTACATTCCTTAAAACCTGATTCCGTTTTCTATCCAATAGTTCAGGTACGAGCGATGCACACCTCCTCCAAGGTACCCACAGACCACTTAATCCTGACCACTTACTCAACTTTGAAATAGTTAATTTTCAAAACTTCAGGAAAAATACTATGAGAATCCTCACGAGCTTGGGAGTTACATTTCTAAAACCTGATTTCATTTCCTATGCAACACCTCTGAAATACTGAATTATCCAATAATTAGGAAGACTACTCGGAGAATCCACACGAGCACGGGAGCTACATTCCTTAAAACCTGAATCCATTTCCTATCCAATACCTATGAAACAGAGAATTATCCAATAATCAGGAAGAATACTAGGAGAATCCACACGAGCATGGGAGTTACATTCCTTAAAACCTGATTCCGTTTCCTATCCAATAGTTCAGGTCCGAGCGATGCACACCTCCTCCAAGGTAGCCACAGACCACTTTATCCTGACCACTTTCTCACCTCTGCGATAGTGAATTTTCAAAACTTCATGAAAAATACTCAGAGAATCCTCACGAGCTTGGGAGCTACATTCCTAAAACCTGAATCCATTTCCAATCCAATACCTATGAAATAGTGAATTCTCAAAAAATCTGGAAAAATACTCGGAAAATCCACACGAGCATGGGAGTTACATTTCTTAAAACCTAATTACGTTTCCTATCCAATACCTATGAAATAGTCAATTTTCAAAACTTCATGAAAAATACTTAGAGAATCCTCACGAGCTTGGGATTTACATTCCTAAAACCTGATACCATTTCCTATTCAATACCTCTGAAATAGTGAGTTATTCAATAATCAGGAAAAATACTCGGAGAATCCACACGAGCATGGGAGTTACATTCCTTAAACGTATCCAATCCAATAGTTCAAGTCCGAGCGATGCACACCTCCTCCAAGATAGCCACAGACCATTTTATTCTGACCACTTACTTACCTCTGAAATATTGAATTTTCAAAACTTCAGAAAAAATACTCTGAGAATCCTCACGAGCTTGGGAGATACATTCCTAAAACCTGATTCCATTTCCTATCCAATACCTCTGAAATAGTGAGTTATTCAATAATCAGGAAAAATACTCGGAGAATCCACACGATCATGGCAGTTACATTCCTTAAAACCTGATTCCGTTTCCTATCCAATAGTTCAGGTCCGAGCGATGCACACCTCCTCCAAGGTAGCCACAGACCACTTTATCCTGACCACTTACTCAACTCTGAAATAGTTAATTTTCAAAACTTCAGGAAAAATACTCTGAGAATCCTCACGAGCTTGGGAGTTACATTCCTAAAACCTGATCTCATTGCCTATCCAAAACCTCTGAAACAGAGAACTATGCAATAATCAGGAAGATTACTCGGAGAATCCACACGAGCATGGCAGTTACATTCCTTAAAACCTGATTCCGTTTCCTATCCAATAGTTCAGGTCCGAGCGATGCACATCTCCTCCAAGGTAGCCACAGACCACTTTATCCTGACCACTTACTCACCTCTGAAATAGTTAATTTTCAAAACTTCAGGAAACATACTCTGAGAATCCTCACGAGCTTGGGAGATACATTCCTAAAACCTGATTCCATTTCCTATTCAATACCTATGAAAGAGTGAATTCTCAAAAAATCTGGAAAAATACTCGGAGAATCCACACGAGCATGGGAGTTACATTCCTTAAACGTATTCAGTCCAATAGTTCAAGTCCGAGCGATGCACACCTCCTCCAAGATAGCCACAGACCACTTTATTCTGACCACTTACTTACCTCTGAAATAGTGAATTTTCGAAACTTCAGGAAAAATACTCTGAGAATCCTCACGAGCTTGGGAGATACATTCCTAAAACCTGATTCCATTTCCTATCCAATACCTATGAAAGAGTGAATTCTCAAAAAATCTGGAAAAATACTCGGAGAATCCACACGAGCATGGGAGTTACATTCCTTAAACGTATCCAATCCAATAGTTCAAGTCCGAGCGATGCACACCTCCTCCAAGATAGCACAGATCACTTTATTCTGACCACTTACTTACCTCTGAAATAGTGAATTTTCAAAACTTCAGGAAAAATACTCTGAGAATCCTCACGAGCTTGGGAGATACATTCCTAAAACCTGATTCCATTTCCTATCCAATACCTCTGAAATAGTGAGTTATTCAATAATCAGGAAAAATACTCGGAGAATCCACACGATCATGGCAGTTACATTCCTTAAAACCTGATTCCGTTTCCTATCCAATAGTTCAGGTCCGAGCGATGCACACCTCCTCCAAGGTAGCCACAGACCACTTTATCCTGACCACTTACTCAACTCTGAAATATTTAATTTTCAAAACTTCAGGAAAAATACTCTGAGAATCCTCACGAGCTTGGGAGTTACATTCCTAAAACCTGATCTCATTTCCTATCCAAAACCTCTGAAGCAGAGAATTATGCAATAATCAGGAAGATTACTCGGAGAATCCACACGAGCATGGCAGTTACATTCCTTAAAACCTGATTCCGTTTCCTATCCAATAGTTCAGGTCCGAGCGATGCACATCTCCTCCAAGGTAGCCACAGACCACTTTATCCTGACCACTTACTTACCTTTGAAATAGTGAATTTTCAAAACTTCAGGAAAAATACTCTAAGAATCCTCACGAGCTTGGGAGATACATTCCTAAAACCTGATCTCATTTCCTATCCAAAACCTCTGAAACAGAGAATTATGCAATAATCAGGAAGATTACTCGGAGAATCCACACGAGCATGGCAGTTACATTCCTTAAAACCTGATTCCGTTTCCTATCCAATAGTTCAGGTCCGAGCGATGCACATCTCCTCCAAGGTAGCCACAGACCACTTTATCCTGACCACTTACTCACCTCTGAAATAGTTAATTTTCAAAACTTCAGGAAACATGCTCTGAGAATCCTCACGAGCTTGGGACTTAGATTTCTAAAACCTGATTTCATTTCCTATCCAACACCTTTGAAATAGTGAATTATCCAATAATCAGGAAAACTACTCGGAGAATCCACACGAGCACGGGAGCTACATTCCTTAAAACCTGATTCCGTTTTCTATCCAATAGTTCAGGTACGAGCGATGCACACCTCCTCCAAGGTAGCCACAGACCACTTAATCCTGACCACTTACTCAACTTTGAAATAGTTAATTTTCAAAACTTCAGGAAAAATACTATGAGAATCCTCACGAGCTTGGGAGTTACATTTCTAAAACCTGATTTCATTTCCTATCGAACACCTCTGAAATAGTGAATTATCCAATAATCAGGAAGACTACTCTGAGAATCCACACGAGCACGGGAGTTACATTCCTTAAAACCTGATTCCATTTCCTATGCAATACCTATGAAATAGTGAATTCTCAAAAAATCTGGAAAAATACTCGGAGAATCCACACGAGCATAGGAGTTACATTTCTTAAAACCTAATTACGTTTCCTATCCAATAGTTCAGGTCCGAGCGATGCACACCTCCTCCAAGGTAGCCACAGACCACTTTATCCTGACCACTTGCTCAACTCTGAAATAGTTAATTTTCAAAACTTCAGGAAAAATACTCTGAGAATCCTCACGAGCTTGGGAGTTACATTCCTAAAACCTGATCTCATTTCCTATCCAAAACCTCTGAAACAGAGAATTATGCAATAATCAGGAAGATTACTCGGAGAATCCACACGAGCATGGCAGTTACATTCCTTAAAACCTGATTCCGTTTCCTATCCAATAGTTCAGGTCCGAGCGATGCACATCTCCTCCAAGGTAGCCACAGACCACTTTATCCTGACCACTTACTCACCTCTGAAATAGTTAATTTTCAAAACTTCAGGAAACATACTCTGAGAATCCTCACGAGCTTGGGACTTAGATTTCTAAAACCTGATTTCATTTCCTATCCAACACCTTTGAAATAGTGAATTATCCAATAATCAGGAAAACTACTCGGAGAATCCACACGAGCACGGGAGCTACATTCCTTAAAATCTGATTCCGTTTTCTATCCAATAGTTCAGGTACGAGCGATGCACACCTCCTCCAAGGTAACCACAGACCACTTAATCCTGACCACTTACTCAACTTTGAAATAGTTAATTTTCAAAACTTCAGGAAAAATACTATGAGAATCCTCACGAGCTTGGGAGTTACATTTCTAAAACCTGATTTCATTTCCTATCCAACACCTCTGAAATAGTGAATTATCCAATAATCAGGAAGACTACTCTGAGAATCCACACGAGCACGGGAGTTACATTCCTTAAAACCTGATTCCATTTCCTATGCAATACTTATGAAATAGTGAATTCTCAAAAAATCTGGAAAAATACTCGGAGAATCCACACGAGCATGGGAGTTACATTCCTTAAAACCTGATTCCGTTTCCTATCCAATAGTTCAGGTCCGAGCGATGCACACCTCCTCCAAGGTAGCCACAGACCACTTTATCCTGACCACTTGCTCAACTCTGAAATAGTTAATTTTCAAAACTTCAGGAAAAATACTCTGAGAATCCTCACGAGCTTGGGAGTTACATTCCTAAAACCTGATCTCATTTCCTATCCAAAAATTCTGAAACAGAGAATTATGCAATAATCAGGAAGATTACTCGGAGAATCCACACGAGCATGGCAGTTACATTCCTTAAAACCTGATTCCGTTTCCTGTCCAATAGTTCAGGTCCGAACGATGCACATCTCCTCCAAGGTAGCCACAGACCACTTTATCCTGACCACTTACTCACCTCTGAAATAGTTAATTTTCAAAACTTCAGGAAACATACTCTGAGAATCCTCACGAGCTTGGGAGATACATTCCTAAAACCTGATTCCATTACCTCTGATTTACCACATTTACCTCCATTTCCTATCCAATACCTCTGAAATAGTGAGTTATTCAATAATCAGGAAAAATACTCGGAGAATCCACACGATCATGGCAGTTACATTCCTATACGTTTCCTATCCAATAGTTCAGGTCCGAGCGATGCACATCTCCTCCAAGGTAGCCACAGACCACTTTATCCTGACCACTTACTCACCTCTGAAATAGTTAATTTTCAAAACTTCAGGAAAAATACTCTGAGAATCCTCACGAGCTTGGGAGATACATTCCGAAAACCTGATTCCATTTCCTATCCAATACCTCTGAAATAGTGAGTTATTCAATAATCAGGAAAAATACTCGGAGAATTAACACGATCATGGCAGTTACATTCCTTAAAACCTGATTCCGTTTCCTATCCAATACCTCTTAAATAGTGAGTTATTCAATAATCAGGAAAAATACTCGGAGAATCCACACGAGCATGGCAGTTACATTTCTCAAAACCTGATTCCGTTTGCTATCCAATAGTTCAGGTCCGAGCGATGCACACCTCCTCCAAGGTAGCCACAGACCACTTTATCCTGACCACTTACTCACCTCTGAAATAGTTAATTTTCAAAACTTCAGAAAAAATACTCTGAGAATCCTCACGAGCTTGGGAGATACATTCCTTAAACCTGATTCCATTTCCTATCCAATACCTCTGAAATAGTGAGTTATTCAATAATCAGGAAAAATACTCGGAGAATCCACACGATCATGGCAGTTACATTCCTTAAAACCTGATTCCGTTTTCTATCCAATAGTTCAGATACAAGCGATGCACACCTCCTCCAAGGTAGCCACAGACCACTTTATCCTGACCACTTACTCAACTCTGAAATAGTTAATTTTCAAAACTTCAGGAAATATACTCTGAGAATCCTCACGAGCTTGGGAGTTACATTCCTAAAACCTGATACCATTTCCTATTCAATACCTATGAAAGAATGAATTCTCAAAAAATCTGGAAAAATACTCGGAGAATCCACACGAGCATGGGAGTTACATTCCTTAAAACCTGATTACGTTTCCAATCCAATAGTTCAAGTCCGAGCGATGCACACCTCCTCCAAGATAGCCACAGACCACTTTATTCTGACCACTTATTTACCTCTGAAATAGTGAATTTTCAAAACTTCAGGAAAAATACTCTGAGAATCCTCACGAGCTTGGGAGTTACATTCCTAAAACCTGATCTCATTTCCTATCCAAAACCTCTAAAACAGAGAATTATCCAATAATCAGGAAGATTACTCGGAGAATCCACACGAGCATGGCAGTTATATTCCTTAAAACCTGATTCCGTTTCCTATCCAATAGTTCAGGTCCGAGCGATGCACATCTCCTCCAAGGTAGCCACAGACCACTTTATCCTGACCACTTACTCAACTCTGAAATAGTTAATTTTCAAAACTTCAGGAAAAATACTCTGAGAATCCTCACGAGCTTGGGACTTAGATTTCTAAAACCTGATTTCTCTTCCTATCCAACACCTTTGAAATAGTGAATTATCCAATAATCAGGAAGACTACTCGGAGAATCCACACGAGCACGGGAGTTACATTCCTTAAAACCTGATTCCGTTTTCTATCCAATAGTTCAGGTACGAGCGATGCACACCTCCTCCAAGGTAGCCACAGACCACTTAATCCTGACCACTTACTCAACTTTGAAATAGTTAATTTTCAAAACTTCAGGAAAAATACTATGAGAATCCTCACGAGCTTGGGAGTTACATTTCTAAAACCTGATTTCATTTCCTATCCAACACCTCTGAAATAGTGAATTATCCAATAATCAGGAAGACTACTCTGAGAATCCACACGAGCACGGGAGTTACATTCCTTAAAACCTGATTCCATTTCCTATGCAATACCTATGAAATAGTGAATTCTCAAAAAATCTGGAAAAATACTCGGAGAATCCACACGAGCATAGGAGTTACATTTCTTAAAACCTAATTACGTTTCCTATCCAATACCTATGAAATAGTCAATGTTCAAAACTTCATGAAAAATACTTAGAGAATCCTCACGAGCTTGGGAGTTACATTCCTAAAACCTGATACCATTTCCAATCCAATACCTATGAAATAGTGAATTCTCAAAAAATCTGGAAAAATACTCGGAGAATCCACACGAGCATGGGAGTTACATTCCTTAAAACCTGATTGCGTTTGCTATCCAATAGTTCAAGTCCGAGCGATGCACACCTCCTCCAAGGTAGCCACAAACAAATTTATCCTGACCACTTACTCACCTCAGAAATAGTTAATTTTCAAAACTTCAGGAAAAACACTCTGAGAATCCTCACGAGCTTGGAAGTTACATTCCTAAAACCTGATTTCATTTCCTATCCAACACCTCTGAAATACTGAATTATCCAATAATTAGGAAGACTACTCGGAGAATCCACACGAGCACGGGAGTTACATTCCTTAAAACCTGAATCCATTTCCTATCCAATACCTATGAAACAGAGAATTATCCAATAATCAGGAAGAATACTAGGAGAATCCACACGAGCATGGGAGTTACATTCCTTAAAACCTGATTCCGTTTCCTATCCAATAGTTCAGGTCCGAGCGATGCACACCTCCTCCAAGGTAGCCACAGACCACTTTATCCTGACCACTTTCTCACCTCTGCGATAGTGAATTTTCAAAACTTCATGAAAAATACTCAGAGAATCCTCACGAGCTTGGGAGCTACATTCCTAAAACCTGAATCCATTTCCTATCCAATACCTATGAAATAGTGAATTCTCAAAAAATCTGGAAAAATACTCGGAAAATCCACACGAGCATGGGAGTTACATTTCTTAAAACCTAATTACGTTTCCTATCCAATACCTATGAAATAGTCAATTTTCAAAACTTCATGAAAAATACTTAGAGAATCCTCACGAGCTTGGGAGTTACATTCCTAAAACCTGATACCATTTCCTACTCAATACCTATGAAAGAGTGAATTCTCAAAAAATCTGGAAAAATACTCGGAGAATCCACACGAGCATGGGAGTTACATTCCTTAAACGTATCCAATCCAATAGTTCAAGTCCGAGCGATGCACACCTCCTCCAAGATAGCCACAGACCACTTTATTCTGACCACTTACTTACCTCTGAAATAGTGAATTTTCAAAACTTCAGGAAAAATACTCTGAGAATCCTCACGAGCTTGGGAGTTACATTCCTCAAACCTGATCTCATTTCCTATCCAAAACCTCTGAAACAGAGAATTATGCAATAATCAGGAAGATTACTCGGAGAATCCACACGAGCATGGCAGTTACATTCCTTAAAACCTGATTCCGTTTCCTATCCAATAGTTCAGGTCCGAGCGATGCACATCTCCTCCAAGGTAGCCACAGACCACTTTATCCTGACCACTTACTCACCTCTGAAATAGTTAATTTTCAAAACTTCAGGAAAAATACTCTGAGAATCCTCACGAGCTTGGGAGATACATTCCTAAAACCTGATTCCATTTCCTATCCAATACCTCTGAAATAGTGAGTTATTCAATAATCAGGAAAAATACTCGGAGAATCCACACGATCATGGGAGTTACATTCCTTAAAACCTGATTACGTTTCCAATCCAATAGTTCAAGTCCGAGCGATGCACACCTCCTCCAAGATAGCCACAGACCACTTTATTCTGACCACTTACTTACCTCTGAAATAGTGAATTTTCAAAACTTCAGGAAAAATACTCTAAGAATCCTCACGAGCTTGGGAGATACATTCCTAAAACCTGATCTCATTTCCTATCCAAAACCTCTGAAACAGAGAAATATGCAATAATCAGGAAGATTACTCGGAGAATCCACACGAGCATGGCAGTTACATTCCTTAAAACCTGATTCCGTTTCCTATCCAATACCTCTGAAATAGTGAGTTATTCAATAATCAGGAAAAATACTCGGAGAATCCACACGATCATGGCAGTTACATTCCTTAAAACCTGATTCCGTTTTCTATCCAATAGTTCAGATACAAGCGATGCACACCTCCTCCAAGGTAGCCACAGACCACTTTATCCTGACCACTTACTCAACTCTGAAATAGTTAATTTTCAAAACTTCAGGAAAAATACTCTGAGAATCCTCACGAGCTTGGGAGTTACATTCCTAAAACCTGATACCATTTCCTATTCAATACCTATGAAAGAGTGAATTCTCAAAAAATCTGGAAAAATACTCGGAGAATCCACACGAGCATGGGAGTTACATTCCTTAAAACCTGATTACGTTTCCAATCCAATAGTTCAAGTCCGAGCGATGCACACCTCCTCCAAGATAGCCACAGACCACTTTATTCTGACCACTTACTTACCTCTGAAATAGTGAATTTTCAAAACTTCAGGAAAAATACTCTGAGAATCCTCACGAGCTTGGGAGTTACATTCCTCAAACCTGATCTCATTTCCTATCCAAAACCTCTGAAACAGAGAATTATCCAATAATCAGGAAGATTACTCGGAGAATCCACACGAGCATGGCAGTTACATTCCTTAAAACCTGATTCCGTTTCCTATCCAATACCTCTTAAATAGTTATTCAATAATCAGGAAAAATACTCGGAGAATCCACACGAGCATGGCAGTTACATTTCTCAAAACCTGATTCCGTTTGCTATCCAATAGTTCAGGTCCGAGCGATGCACACCTCCTCCAAGGTAGCCACAGACCACTTTATCCTGACCACTTACTCGCCTCTGAAATAGTTAATTTTCAAAACTTCAGGAAAAATACTCTGAGAATCCTCACGAGCTTGGGAGATACATTCCTAAAACCTGATTCCATTTCCTATCCAATACCTCTGAAATAGTGAGTTATTCAATAATCAGGAAAAATACTCGGAGAATCCACACGATCATGGCAGTTACATTCCTTAAAACCTGATTCCGTTTCCTATCCAATACCTCTTAAATAGTGAGTTATTCAATAATCAGGAAAAATACTCGGAGAATCCACACGATCATGGGAGTTACATTCCTTAAAACCTGATTACGTTTCCAATCCAATAGTTCAAGTCCGAGCGATGCACACCTCCTCCAAGATAGCCACAGACCACTTTATTCTGACCACTTACTTACCTCTGAAATAGTGAATTTTCAAAACTTCAGGAAAAATACTCTAAGAATCCTCACGAGCTTGGGAGATACATTCCTAAAACCTGATCTCATTTCCTATCCAAAACCTCTGAAACAGAGAATTATGCAATAATCAGGAAGATTACTCGGAGAATCCACACGAGCATGGCAGTTACATTCCTTAAAACCTGATTCCGTTTCCTATCCAATACCTCTGAAATAGTGAGGTTACATTCCTTAAAACCTGATTACGTTTCCTATCCAATAGTTCAGGTCCGAGCGATGCACATCTCCTCCAAGGTAGCCACAGACCACTTTATCCTGACCACTTACTCACCTCTGAAATAGTTAATTTTCAAAACTTCAGGAAAAATACTCTGAGAATCCTCACGAGCTTGGGAGATACATTCCTAAAACCTGATTCCATTTCCTATCCAATACCTCTGAAATAGTGAGTTATTCAATAATCAGGAAAAATACTCGGAGAATCCTCACGAGCTTGGGAGCTACATTCCTAAAACCTGAATCCATTTCCTATCCAATACCTATGAAATAGTGAATTCTCAAAAAATTTGGAAAAATACTCGGAAAATCCACACGAGCATGGGAGTTACATTTCTTAAAACCTAATTACGTTTCCTATCCAATACCTATGAAATAGTCAATTTTCAAAACTTCATGAAAAATACTTAGAGAATCCTCACGAGCTTGGGAGTTACATTCCTCAAACCTGATCTCATTTCCTATCCAAAACCTCTGAAACAGAGAATTATCCAATAATCAAGAAGATTGCTCGCAGAATCCACACGAGCATGGCAGTTACATTCCTTAAAACCTGATTACGTTTCCAATCCAATAGTTCAAGTCCGAGCGATGCACACCTCCTCCAAGATAGCCACAGACCACTTTATTCTGACCACTGTGACGGTTTGCTGCTAACCACTTTATGGGAGTTTGAACAGATTTGCGTTTGAACAGACAAAATAAAATAATAATTTTGTTTACTAGGGAAATAGAAATTTAATATGCCTATAATGTTTAGTAGAGTGAAGTACCGTTGTTTGGATCACTAGTTATTGAGCGAAAGATGAGAGAGTTGCTTTGAGAACAAGGAAAGGCAGGAACAAAGAGATGAACGGAGAATCATTTTTGAATTAGCTGTGGAACGAAGGAGTTCAGATTTTATTTGCAGCCGAATAAGTGGCACAGAATTTTACAAACGTTTTATAAAAGTTATATGTAAACGTCAATAAAAAAATATATATATATGTACATATAGTGAAGAATAAAATCTAAAGTGGGGCATAACGAATTCCATACGTTAAAAGAAGGATGGATAAGATTAGACCAGATCGAAAATCGCCTACGGACAGCAATCTTACGACCTCAAACTGACCTTGTGAATTTTTCGCACACGTGGCATAGAAGACCAGTCCCGGCTATACAACTAATCAACCAGTCTACTATTTGTGTTCCTGGAAATTTTCAAGTACTCTTATAATAAGTACAAATATAAATTTTAGAGTTTCATTAGAAAAGAAGAATTTTCAAAGTAACTATTGTAATTACATACAATTACATACATACATACATATACCTAGTTACTTACATAAAAGTTTAAGTTGTGAAAGTTTTAATTATACTTACTTTTATTAAACTTTAAATATGATGCTACAAAATACATAAGTTTTCTAACATGCTTTCTACACTACATTCTACACCAAGAAAGTGAAATACAAAAATACAAAAAAATTAAATCAAAATTTATAATTAAAATCTACAAATCTACTAATAATAAAATCTGGACCATAAAACATGCCACATAGGACAACTAACTCAACCAGGAGTAAATCAGACTTCATTATTTCTCAAATAAAAATTGTACAACAATACAAATTTATAAAAATTTAAACAAAATTATACTAAAATTGTGTTTAAAGTTATGTTATGTTCATAGGGCGTGTGGCCGCGAAGCGCAATACGCAAAGAAATTAATTACATCATAGAAAAGCAAAAACAAATGTAGTTTGTCATAACGGATTCTTATTTCTTATATATACATAATTTAAGTACAATGTTCTCTTAATCTAGTATTATGCCACTCTTTTCTTTAAGATGCTCATTACAGGTTCCTCCTCGTCGCTGAGCTCATTGCCGAAGAGAGATTAATAAAGTATGTAAGTAAGTATGTACATACTCTGAGAAACATACTCAGGAAACATACTCTGAGAATCCTCACGAGCTTGGGAGATACATTCCTAAAACCTGATCCCATTTCCTATCCAATACCTCTGAAATAGTGAGTTATTCAATAATCAGGAAAAATACTCGGAGAATCCACACGATCATGGCAGTTACATTCCTTAAAACCTGATTCCGTTTTCTATCCAATAGTTCAGATACAAGCGATGCACACCTCCTCCAAGGTAGCCACAGACCACTTTATCCTGACCACTTACTCAACTCTGAAATAGTTAATTTTCAAAACTTCAGGAAAAATACTCTGAGAATCCTCACGAGCTTGGGAGTTACATTCCTAAAACCTGATACCATTTCCTATTCAATACCTATGAAAGAGTGAATTCTCAAAAAATCTGGAAATATACTCGGAGAATCCACACGAGCATGGGAGTTACATTCCTTAAAACCTGATTACGTTTCCAATCCAATAGTTCAAGTCCGAGCGATGCACACCTCCTCCAAGATAGCCACAGACCACTTTATTCTGACCACTTACTTACCTCTGAAATAGTGAATTTTCAAAACTTCAGGAAAAATACTCTGAGAATCCTCAGGAGCTTGGGTGTTACATTCCTAAAACCTGATCTCATTTCCTATCCAAAACCTCTGAAACAGAGAATTATCCAATAATCAGGAAGATTACTCGGAGAATCCACACGAGCATGGCAGTTACATTCCTTAAAACCTGATTCCGTTTCCTATCCAATAGTTCAGGTCCGAGCGATGCACATCTCCTCCAAGGTAGCCACAGACCACTTTATCCTGACCACTTACTCAACTCTGAAATAGTTAATTTTCAAAACTTCAGGAAAAATACTCTGAGAATCCTCACGAGCTTGGGTCTTAGATTTCTAAAACCTGATTTCTCTTCCTATCCAACACCTTTGAAATAGTGAATTATCCAATAATCAGGAAGACTACTCGGAGAATCCACACGAGCACGGGAGTTACATTCCTTAAAACCTGATTCCGTTTTCTATCCAATAGTTCAGGTACGAGCGATGCACACCTCCTCCAAGGTAGCCACAGACCACTTAATCCTGACCACTTACCCAACTTTGAAATAGTTAATTTTCAAAACTTCAGGAAAAATACTATGAGAATCCTCACGAGCTTGGGAGTTACATTCCTAAAACCTGATACCATTTCCTATCCAATACCTATGAAATAGTGAATTCTCAAAAAATCTGGAAAAATACTAGGAGAATCCACACGAGCATGGGAGTTACATTCCTTAAAACCTGATTCCGTTTCCTATCCAATAGTTCAGGTCCGAGCGATGCACACCTCCTCCAAGGTAGCCACAGACCACTTTATCCTGACCACTTTCTCACCTCTGCGATAGTGAATTTTCAAAACTTCATGAAAAATACTCAGAGAATCCTCACGAACTTGGGAGCTACATTCCTAAAACCTGAATCCATTTCCTATCCAATACCTATGAAATAGTGAATTCTCAAAAAATCTGGAAAAATACTCGGAAAATCCACACGAGCATGGGAGTTACATTCCTTAAACGTATCCAATCCAATAGTTCAAGTCCGAGCGATGCACACCTCCTCCAAGATAGCCACAGACCACTTTATTCTGACCACTTACTTACCTCTGAAATAGTGAATTTTCAAAACTTCAGGAAAAATACTCTGAGAATCCTCACGAGCTTGGGAGTTACATTCCTCAAACCTGATCTCATTTCCTATCCAAAACCTCTGAAACAGAGAATTATCCAATAATCAGGAAGATTACTCGGAGAATCCACACGAGCATGGCAGTTACATTCCTTAAAACCTGATTACGTTTCCTATCCAATAGTTCAGGTCCGAGCGATGCACACCTCCTCCAAGGTAGCCACAGACCACTTTATCCTGACCACTTACTCACCTCTGAAATAGTTAATTTTCAAAACTTCAGGAAAAATACTCTGAGAATCCTCACGAGCTTGGGAGATACATTCCTAAAACCTGATTCCATTTCCTATCCAATACCTCTGAAATAGTGAGTTATTCAATAATCAGGAAAAATACTCGGAGAATCCACACGATCATGGCAGTTACATTCCTTAAAACCTGATTCCGTTTCCTATCCAATACCTCTTAAATAGTGAGTTATTCAATAATCAGGAAAAATACTCGGAGAATCCACACGATCATGGGAGTTACATTCCTTAAAACCTGATTACGTTTCCAATCCAATAGTTCAAGTCCGAGCGATGCACACCTCCTCCAAGATAGCCACAGACCACTTTATTCTGACCACTTACTTACCTCTGAAATAGTGAATTTTCAAAACTTCAGGAAAAATACTCTAAGAATCCTCACGATCTTGGGAGATACACACCTAAAACCTGATCTCATTTCCTATCCAAAACCTCTGAAACAGTGAATTATGCAATAATCAGGAAGATTACTCGGAGAATCCACACGAGCATGGCAGTTACATTCCTTAAAACCTGATTCCGTTTCCTATCCAATACCTCTGAAATAGTGAGTTATTTAATAATCAGGAAAAATACTCGGAGAATCCACACGATCATGGCAGTTACATTCCTTAAAACCTGATTCTGTTTCCTATCCAATACCTCTTAAATAGTGAGTTATTCAATAATCAGGAAAAATACTCGGAGAATCCACACGATCATGGGAGTTACATTCCTTAAAACCTGATTAAGTTTCCAATCCAATAGTTCAAGTCCGAGCGATGCACACCTCCTCCAAGATAGCCACAGACCACTTTATTCTGACCACTTACTTACCTCTGAAATAGTGAATTTTCAAAACTTCAGGAAAAATACTCTGAGAATCCTCACGAGCTTGGGAGTTACATTCCTAAAACCTGATACCATTTCCTATTCAATACCTATGAAAGAGTGAATTCTCAAAAAATCTGGAAAAATACTCGGAGAATCCACACGAGCATGGGAGTTACATTCCTTAAAACCTGATTACGTTTCCAATCCAATAAAAACCTGATTCCATTTCCTATCCAATACCTCTGAAATAGTGAGTTATTCAATAATCAGGAAAAATACTCGGAGAATCCACACGAGCATGGCAGTTACATTCCTTAAAACCTGATTACGTTTCCTATCCAATAGTTCAGGTCCGAGCGATGCACACCTCCTCCAAGGTAGCCACAGACCACTTTATCCTGACCACTTACTCACCTCTGAAATAGTTAATTTTCAAAACTTCAGGAAAAATACTCTGAGAATCCTCACGAGCTTGGGAGATACATTCCTAAAACCTGATTCCATTTCCTATCCAATACCTCTGAAATAGTGAGTTTGTAACGAGGTTTTCCCCTCTCTAGCCTGGATATACCCGCGGATGTCCAGGGGTTCTCCGAAAATAATAATACAGTATATTTTCGTTTAATGGTTGGTTTATTTATTTCTTTATGTTTAACTACTATTACACCGAATATTTCTTATCCTATTTTACATATGAAAATCTACTTAAGCTACTCTGTGGGAAAACGTTATCTTGTGATTAGTGCTGTTTTAAATTATTTTATTAACTCCTTCAATTTGATTAACTATCGCGATTATTGGCTTAGCGTGAATAAATAAATGTAATTAAATTAAATTCAATGTTTTGATGTTATATTATGTGTGGTAGTGTATTCGTGTCTTTGCGTGTGATGTAAATCACCGATCAAGTGTGACGTACGCGTGGTAGCTTAACGTCGGAAACAAGGATTTCTACGTTTGATACTGACGTTCACGTGGGAGTTTAACGTCAGGATCAAGGATTCTACATTTGATATTGACGCTCACGTGAGAGTTTAGCGCCAATGATCAAGGATTCTACGTTTGAGTTTGGCGCTCACGTGGAAGTTTAGCGCCAAGGATTCTAAGGAGGATATGGACGTTCACGTGGAAGTTTAACGCCAAGGATTAGGTGGGATTGAATGCTTAAAGTTCACTTACCGCTCTGTTCGCTGTTCTCCAAGAAAGTGAATTTGTCCTGGTCGGCGGCTCCTTTTATATCCCAAGGGTAGCGGTACTTGGCTACCCTTTTGTTGTTCTCAGGGTCAGTGCACCTTCGACCTTGACTTACTCTGCTTGTCGGTGCCTTTGTTGTAGTAGCGGCTGCCGTTTTTTTGAAGTGTACGTTGTTGTTTGGTTTGCCAAACTTATGTTTGTTGTTGTTTGGCGAACATTTTGATCGCTGATCACCTTTTGGTTCCCGGCTCGCAGTATTCGTCGCTGCACTTTTTATGTATAATTGTCGTCGCTGCATTTCTATGTGCTTTGAATGGTGTTCTCCTGGTCCTTTGTGTATTTGTTGTAAATTTCTTCTCTGCTGTGTTGTTGTTGTTGTTGTCTTAATGCAATATTCTTCTAATCCCCTTAGTGTATTTGTTGTCAGGGTTCTATGCACTTGTTGTTTTTTTTTTTCTAAAACGAGTTTATTAATATATATTTGTTCCATGTAAACTTGCCTGTGGTAATTGGTGTAATTTTCCCTGATGTGTGTCGTTTTCTGTCTTCCCGCTTTCGTGCATGTTTTTTTGTTGTTAAAACAGTGGCTATGTACTTATGTTTGTGTTTTTTTTTCTTGGAATTCCGGTTTTGTTATTCGGCTATTGTTTTTGTTGTCGATCTTGCGGCTATGTATTTTAGTTCTTGTTATTCGCTTTGCTTAACTCCCAGCTATTTAAGCGTGATGTTCGACGTTGCTTGATTTGTTTGATGTTCGATGTTCGACGTTGATTCGTTGCGTGCGGTTCGATGTTGTTTCCAGGTTTGATGCTTTGCCGTTTGTTTGCGGTTCGACGTCGTTTTGTTTGCTTGCGGCTCGACGTTGTTTCGTTCGTTTTTAAAGTTTGATGTTTTGCAATTGTTTTGCGGTTCGACGTTGCTTCGTTTGTTTTTAAAGGTTTGATGTTTTGCAATTGTTTTGCAGCGTTTGCAATTTGCTTTGCTGCGTTTGCAAATTGCTTTGCAGAATTAATTCCACCTTAAGTTGGGACCGCGCAACTAAAGGTTACTGCATCCCTTGAAAGCGGTTTTCAAGGGAGCAGCTCAGGTGGGGTGCAGGCCAAGTTCTACACCCGTATTTGTGAGGAAAGTTTTACTTTCCTTACACCCCCCCCTTTCTTCCCGGGGCGGTGATGATGGTGATAAGGGTTCTGGTGAGGGTTACCCGGTGGTCCTTGTACCGGAACTGGGACCGCTTGCTCCGGAATTCTGGGTTTTTGAACCGTGAGACTCGTTTTCGGATTTCGTCGATGAGTCCTTGGCTCATGAGGGCCCCGGTCTGCCCATCGATTTCCTCCATGTTCTGAAACTTCAGCACTGGGCACATGGCGCCTTCCTCGTCCGCCATAGTGGGCGGGGCGGGTTCTCGCGTTGTCTCCGGTATTCCGTGCCTATGGACGTCTTCGCAGAGGTCGTCATAATAGCTCGCTGTGATGGGGTCGAAATACCTGGGTTGCTGAGGACTGGTGACGGTCTCTGTTGACTCTGGCTCCGGGGTTTTTACCCGCTTGTTCGGGGTCACTAGTTCTTCGTCGAACGTCAGTACGGGAAATTTGCGCTTCCCGCCTCCCTGGGTTGCTGTAAGTCTCCGTATGGCCTTCGCCATCTCCTTCCTCTCTTCTCCCACCTCTGTTTGGGAAAACCAGTTTGGTTGGTGTATGTGTCCGCTTCGGAAGTCCAGAAAGGGCTCGGCCAGAAACTTCTCGACATACTTCAGCAGGAATATGCCGCAGTCCGTTCCATTTTGCTGTTGTGGGACCTTCAACACTCGTAGTGGTAGTTCCACTTCATCGAAGGCTCGGTGCCTGTCATTGGGCCTACGCGCCCTGTATTCCTCCTGTAGGTACTCGCGAAGCACCTGGGCGATCTCAGTCCGTGGTCCGGGGTCGATGGAATCCAACTGGAGGATACATGCTATCTTCACACCCCAGGTACCGTCTTCCTTGGGGCACTCCATCATCCTGGGTCCATTGATGCTTGGGAAGCAGACGATGGCGAGGAACCAGTGTTGGTTTTCATTTATGGGCACTATGAGGAAGTCCTTCTCAAATAGGTCCACTGCTTTGGTCCACCGCCGGACCCTGTCGTGACGTTCTTGTGAAGTACCAGGCTGTCTTACCCGGTCAAAGAAATGCGTGCTGAAGAGGTGGATCCGTGGCTTTATGCGCTCGGCAGCCAATTCTTCTTTTATGACGTGGAGGTAAAACTCTACCAACACATCATTCAGGAACTGTCCGGTTTCTAGGCGCCTATAGTCCTCCACACGGACCGTTATTCCGCCACGACCTAGTGGGTACGTGAGAAAGGCCTCGTTGTTGTCGATGTCGTCTGCCGTCGTGTCCTCCGGGGGTGCGTCTTGGGCTTTGCTGTTATGGTCGGCGTCTACCTCTAGACTCTCGCTCGCACGTCGGAGGGGACCAAAGACGGCCACCCTTGTCTCTGCTGCTCCGTCTGTCATCAGCAGGTCGTCTAGCTGCTCGAACCATTGTTTGTTGTTTGTGTTAGCTGCCATTTCGTTGGTTGTTTTTGATGTTGTTGGGTTTTTGTTGTTGTTTGGTTGTGTGCTCACTTGTTGTTCGTCGTACGTTGCTTTCTATGGTGGGGAAAGAGAAAAATCATTAGGACCGGCAGTTTAGCCTTTCTTTGGACAACATGGCCTAAAACAACACGTGACATATAACAGTTAACTACTTTGATTGGGTTCGTCGGTCGTTGTCGTTTGTGGTTGGTCGTTCCCGTGATGGTACTCCTTTAAGTCCCGGATGTGTGCCGTGCGGCTTTTTGTATTCTCTGGAGTAATCAGCTCGACGATGACTGGTGAGATGTATCTAGTAATTCGGTATGGTCCTTCATATTTCGGCGCTAACTTCGCTGTGAATTTATCTATTGCTTTTGACAAGTGGTGAGTCCTGGCCAGAACCAGTGTTCCAACTTGAGGATTCCAGCTTCTCCGCCGCAGATTATAATGTCTGGCTTGGTCCTTCGATGCTCTTTCTAGATTCCTTCTCACGATTTTGAAGACCTCTTGTAGTCGGTTCCCCTTGTACTCCGGGCTCTGTGGCGCTGATCCTGTTCCTATGGTGACCTCGTCGAAGACTGTCCTTGGAAGCCGGGGTTCCCGACCCTGGGTGAGGAAAGCTGGGCTGAATCCTGTTGTCTCCGATGTCATGGTGTTGATCGCTAACGATATCTCTGGGATGACCTCGTCCCACTGTGTTTGTTTGTTGTCTATTACCTGCGCTAGTATTCTCTTCACGTTCCGGTTGGCTCTTTCCGTTGGGTTCTCCTGGGGGGTATATGGTGCGGTAAATTGTTGGCGGATTCCTAAGTCCTGAAGGAATCGTTGGAATTGCCTGCTATTGAACTGGACGCCGTTGTCCGTGATGAGAACCTTGGGAACTCCGTATCTCGCTAGGATTCTCTCTCGGAACGCTTTCTTGAGGCTATCTGTCGTGGCTTGTCGTAATGGCACTATCTCCGTCCATTTTGAGAACTTGTCGAAGAATACCAGGATCATCGTGTTTCCGTGTTTCGATCGGGGCAGAGGTCCAATGAAGTCCGCGCAGACCATAGTCCAGGGCTCGTCGGGCAACTGCGTAAGCATCTTCCCTGCGACCTTGTCTTGCACTGGCTTATACTTTTGACACGATTCACAACAGCGCACGTGTTTCCTGATGTCCCGAAACATGCCGGGCCAGTAGTACTTGTTGCTTACTCTGGCCACCGTTTTCCTGATCCCTGGATGACCGGCGCTCGGCTCGTCGTGATTCTCCTTGAGTACTCGAGTTCGCAGGTATGTTGGTACGCAGAGTTTCCATGCGGCACAATCCTCGTCATTCGATTGCCCTGGGATATGTCGGTACAACTGTCCATTCTCGATGGTGTAGTCTGCGAATTTCTCCGGATTTTGCTTGATCTCCTCTATCTTCGTTTCGGTCCAGTTGCATTTTCCCTCGTTTGTCGCCACCTTGTTGAGTTTTTCTATGGGTTGCCTCGAGAGTGTATCTGCGACCACGTTCCACTTACCTTTCCAGTACTTTACGTCGAAAGTGTATTGTTGTAATTCGAGCGCCCATCTTGCTATTCGGCCTGAAGGATTTTCTAACGAATTTAGCCACTTCAGCGAGAGATGATCGGTAACCACGCAGAATCTGTAGCCCTCCAGGTACGGCCGCATTTTCCTGATGCCCCATACGATGGCGAGACACTCTTTCTCGGTTGCTGAGTAATTCTGCTCGGCCTTGTTCAAATGTCGGCTTGCGTAGGCAATTACTCTCTCTCCGCTTTTACCTTCTTGCGTCAGTACTGCGCCTAATCCATATTTGCTTGCGTCTGTTTGTAGTGTGAAGCTTCTGGAAAAGTCGGGACACGCCAGTACTGGCGCCTCGGTCAGTTTCTGTTTCATCACTTCGAACGCTCGTTGTTGCTCTTCGGTCCAATTCCAGCGTTTACCCTTTTTCAGGAGACTGGTGAGTGGGACTACCAAATCGGCGAAGTCCGGTACGAACCGTCGATACCACGATGCAACTCCAAGAAATCGGCGAATTCCTTTTACATTCGTGGGTGGTGACATCTCCTTAATGGCCGCCACTTTGTCGGGGTCAGTGTGAATCCCTTGGCGACTCACCACGTGACCTAGATACTTCAGATCCTCTTTGAAAAACTCGCATTTTTCCTTGTTGATCTTCAGGTTTGCCGCCCGTAGGCGCCGAAACACCTCCCGTAGATTTTCCATGTGTTCTTCCCGTGTTTTCCCAATCACGATTATATCGTCCAGATACGCGAACGCGTGTGGTTCCATCTCTGGCCCGATGACTTGGTCGAGTGCCCTTTGGAACGTCGCTGGTGCCGAATGCAACCCAAACGGCATGACTTTCCACTGGAAGAGCCCCCTTCCTGGGACTGTAAAAGCAGTGTATTGTTTGCTTTCTGGGCTCATAGGAATCTGCCAGTATCCGTTCTTTAGATCCAGACTGCTGATGTACTGCGCGTCACGTAGTCGATCCAAAATGTGTTGTATTCTCGGGAGTGGATACGCGTCGGGAATTGATCGCGCGTTGAGCTGCCGATAGTCGATGCACAGCCGCCATTTACCATTCTTTTTTCTAACCAGGACGATTGGGGCGCTGTAGGGACTATGTGAGGGTTCGATGCAACCCTTTTCCAATAGTTCGTTTACTTCAGTGTTGATTACCCCTTGCATTGCGGGGTTTTTAGGGTAATACCTCTGTTTTATTGGTCGGTCATCCTTCATCACGATTTTGTGTGCTGCGATTCTTGAGGGTCCTTCCAATGACTCGAATTTCCCCAGTTCTTCTTGTAAGAACTTTTCTATATCCTGTTCAGGGTTTCGCTCGACCATTTTCCTTTCCGATGTGCTTTCTGCTGTTTCTCTGCTCGTCTCTATAGTATCTTCTTCCGATGCCAGTTCTGGGGTAGTGTTGTTGGTTGTTCGGAGGGTGGAACATGTTGCTTGTTCTTCCTTTGGTGGCTCCTCCATACCGAGCGTTATTGTTTCGCCTCCACAGCTCATCGAGGCTCCAATGTTTATCAGGAAATCCAAGCCCAGAATCACATGGTCGGTGACATCTCTGAGTATCAGGAGTGGTATCCTGCATTCCGCTGTTCCTAACCGGATACTCACTTCAACGGCTTCTTTGATTGCGCGTACCGTGCCATCCGCCATTTTGACGCTGACATCAACTTCCAACCGTTTGCCCTCTGCCGTAATTTCTCTAGCGACCAGCTCGCTGACAAAACTTCTGGAGGCTCCTGTGTCAAGGGTAGCTGTGACGAGCTCCCTACCAAGCACTACTTTGGCGGAGATTCTTTCTTTGTTGGACTCTAGGCATTTTGTGGGATACGAGGAGCGTTTGGGTTCTCCGGTTCCAGCGGTCCTCGTCTCTGCTGGACACCCTGTGCGTTTCCCGGTGGTTTCTTGCAGCATTCGATGGTTCGGACACCTTCTTTGCCACACTCCCAACAGAAAAGCTTTCTTGGCTTGCGGCAATCTCGTTGGAAATGGCCGTTCTCGCCACATCTCCTGCAAGCGGTTCGTGGGTCCCTTGGGATTCCGGGTTGTACAGTCGACATCATCCTTTGTGGTTCTGGCTTCTGCCTCCATGGTTCTCGGGGTGTCCGTGCGGGTTCGTGTTCTTGGCGAATACCTTCGAAGTCTTCTGCCATCGACACTAGGCCTTCCAACGTCAAAAAGTCGGTTCTTTTTATGTATAGTAGATACTCCCGTTGGCAATTCCTATATATCCTTTGCAGCCTCTGTTCCTCGGTGTAGTTAGCGTGTCGCATTAACGTCTGCATCGCCAGCACGTAGTCTTTGAATTTCTCTCGGCCACCTTGAACGCGCTTCCGAATATTGTCTTCGAGCTCTTCGAAGTACCTTGTTGGCAGAAAGAATTTCAGGAAGTCTCCCTTGAAAGACTCCCAGGTGGTCCAACCTTTATTGTTGTTCCGGAACCAACACAAAGCCTTTTCTTTTAGTAGCTCTGGCATGGTTCGTGGCAACAAATCCTTCGGTAGCTCGTATGCCTCGGTGAGCTCTTCAACCCTTTCGATGAAGTTAATGGGGTCTTTGCCTCCATCGTACCTACACGACCACTTACGTACGGCATCCATTACGTCGGGATACCTCATCGTATTGCGGCTACTGTGGTCCTGCTCACGTGTCGTTGATCTGGTACCACTCGCGCCCGCATAATCTCGCGTGTGTCTTTGATTTATATTTTTCCCGCCGAGAACTTCTGTTTCGCCTTCTTTATTCACTTTTGCCACCGCTCCTTGCAACCCGGTTGGAGGCGGTCTTAACCCCGGCGAAACACTCCGGCTCCACTTCTCCTCTAATTCGTTGAACCGTTCTATCATTTTGTCCGTTAATTCTAACGACGTGGTTAACCCGCCGAGTAACTTGCGAAGCTCATCCACCGTACCGTTCGATTCGATCCCGAACTCCCGTAAAATTTCCTGTAGACTTTCTTTCGGCACATTATAGATCCAACTTTTACCCATTTTGATTTTTTTTTTTTTTTTTTTTACCTTTGTCGTTTTTTCTTTGGGTACACTGGATCTTTTATTCACTCACTCACGTTTTCACTGTTTCGGTTCTTTTTTTTTTTTTCCCGTTTCTTTAATTTGAATAGCTTTATATCCGCGGTTTCGCTGTGATTCTCCGATGTTACTCCGTAGTGTCCAGTTTCACCGTTGGATCTTTTTCCCGCACAGTTTCGTTGTAAATTTTTTCCCGTTTTCACTTTTTTTTTGTCCCACTGTTTTTTTTTTTTTTTGTCTCTGTGTTTTATATTCGAGGTTTCACTTTTATTTCTTTTTTTTTTTGTTACTCCGTGACGAGGTCTTACTGTTATCCCGCAGTTAATTTAGTTTCGTTTAGTTTATCGTTTGTTTTTTTTTTTGTTAGTTTCGCCGATAAAATCACCTTTGGTTATTTTTTCTGACTGTGTTCGAGGTTTCACTGTTATAATAACCTTTTTTCTTTTTACACTTGGTTACGTTCGAAATTTCAATTCTGTGTTTATCGAATGCCCCTGTATATTGGCTTTTTTTTCCGCGCACTTTTCTCTTTGTTGCGTTCGAGATTTCGAATATTGGTTATCGAATGTCTTTGTATGTTTTTTTTTTCCCAAAATTTTCTCCGCGCACTTTGGTTTTTTCTTTTGTTACGTTCGAAATTTTAATCGTGTTTATCGAATGACCCGCTTTATTTGTTCTTAGTTTTCCCTGCTTGTTTTATCTAGTTTCACTGTTTCGTTGTTATTTATCGCGTGTTCGCTTTTCTTTGATGTGTTTTTTTTTTTTTTGGTTTTGGAGGTACCTGCAAATTTTTGTGTGTTTTTTTTTTTCCTACTATCGCTTTCTAGAGTCCCTGCTCGGGCGCCATTTTGTAACGAGGTTTTCCCCTCTCTAGCCTGGATATACCCGCGGATGTCCAGGGGTTCTCCGAAAATAATAATACAGTATATTTTCGTTTAATGGTTGGTTTATTTATTTCTTTATGTTTAACTACTATTACACCGAATATTTCTTATCCTATTTTACATATGAAAATCTACTTAAGCTACTCTGTGGGAAAACGTTATCTTGTGATTAGTGCTGTTTTAAATTATTTTATTAACTCCTTCAATTTGATTAACTATCGCGATTATTGGCTTAGCGTGAATAAATAAATGTAATTAAATTAAATTCAATGTTTTGATGTTATATTATGTGTGGTAGTGTATTCGTGTCTTTGCGTGTGATGTAAATCACCGATCAAGTGTGACGTACGCGTGGTAGCTTAACGTCGGAAACAAGGATTTCTACGTTTGATACTGACGTTCACGTGGGAGTTTAACGTCAGGATCAAGGATTCTACATTTGATATTGACGCTCACGTGAGAGTTTAGCGCCAATGATCAAGGATTCTACGTTTGAGTTTGGCGCTCACGTGGAAGTTTAGCGCCAAGGATTCTAAGGAGGATATGGACGTTCACGTGGAAGTTTAACGCCAAGGATTAGGTGGGATTGAATGCTTAAAGTTCACTTACCGCTCTGTTCGCTGTTCTCCAAGAAAGTGAATTTGTCCTGGTCGGCGGCTCCTTTTATATCCCAAGGGTAGCGGTACTTGGCTACCCTTTTGTTGTTCTCAAGTTCAGTGCACCTTCGACCTTGACTTACTCTGCTTGTCGGTGCCTTTGTTGTAGTAGCGGCTCAGGTGGGGTGCAGGCCAAGTTCTACACCCGTATTTGTGAGGAAAGTTTTACTTTCCTTACAAGTTATTCAATAATCAGGAAAAATACTCGGAGAATCCACACGATCATGGCAGTTACATTCCTTAAAACCTGATTCCGTTTTCTATCCAATAGTTCAGATACAAGCGATGCACACCTCCTCCAAGGTAGCCACAGACCACTTTATCCTGACCACTTACTCAACTCTGAAATAGTTAATTTTCAAAACTTCAGGAAAAATACTCTGAGAATCCTCACGAGCTTGGGAGTTACATTCCTAAAACCTGATACCATTTCCTATTCAATACCTATGAAAGAGTGAATTCTCAAAAAATCTGGAAAAATACTCGGAGAATCCACACGAGCATGGGAGTTACATTCCTTAAAACCTGATTACGTTTCCAATCCAATAAAAACCTGATTCCATTTCCTATCCAATACCTCTGAAATAGTGAGTTATTCAATAATCAGGAAAAATACTCGGAGAATCCACACGATCATGGCAGTTACATTCCTTAAAACCTGATTCCGTTTCCTATCCAATACCTCTTAAATAGTGAGTTATTCAATAATCAGGAAAAATACTCGGAGAATCCACACGATCATGGGAGTTACATTCCTTAAAACCTGATTACGTTTCCAATTCAATAGTTCAAGTCCGAGCGATGCACACCTCCTCCAAGATAGCCACAGACCACTTTATTCTGACCACTTACTTACCTCTGAAATAGTGAATTTTCAAAACTTCAGGAAAAATACTCTAAGAATCCTCACGAGCTTGGGAGATACATTCCTAAAACCTGATCTCATTTCCTATCCAAAACCTCTGAAACAGAGAATTATGCAATAATCAGGAAGATTACTCGGAGAATCCACACGAGCATGGCAGTTACATTCCTTAAAACCTGATTCCGTTTCCTATCCAATACCTCTGAAATAGTGAGGTTACATTCCTTAAAACCTGATTACGTTTCCTATCCAATAGTTCAGGTCCGAGCGATGCACATCTCCTCCAAGGTAGCCACAGACCACTTTATCCTGACCACTTACTCACCTCTGAAATAGTTAATTTTCAAAACTTCAGGAAAAATACTCTGAGAATCCTCACGAGCTTGGGAGCTACATTCCTAAAACCTGAATCCATTTCCTATCCAATACCTATGAAATAGTGAATTCTCAAAAAATCTGGAAAAATACTCGGAAAATCCACACGAGCATGGGAGTTACATTTCTTAAAACCTAATTACGTTTCCTATCCAATACCTATGAAATAGTCAATTTTCAAAACTTCATGAAAAATACTTAGAGAATCCTCACGAGCTTGGGAGTTACATTCCTCAAACCTGATCTCATTTCCTATCCAAAACCTCTGAAACAGAGAATTATCCAATAATCAGGAAGATTACTCGGAGAATCCACACGAGCACGGCAGTTACATTCCTTAAAACCTGATTACGTTTCCAATCCAATAGTTCAAGTCCGAGCGATGCACACCTCCTCCAAGATAGCCACAGACCACTTTATTCTGACCACTGTGACGGTTTGCTGCTAACCACTTTATGGGAGTTTGAACAGATTTGAGTTTGAACAGACAAAATAAAATATTAATTTTGTTTACTAGGGAAATAGAAATTTAATATGCCTATAATGTTTAGTAGAGTGAAGTACCGTTGTTTGGATCACTAGTTATTGAGCGAAAGATGAGAGAGTTGCTTTGAGAACAAGGAAAGGCAGGAACAAAGAGATGAACGGAGAATCATTATTGAATTAGCTGTGGAACGAAGGAGTTCAGATTTTATTTGCAGCCGAATAAGTGGCACAGAATTTTACAAACGTTTTATAAAAGTTATATGTAAACGTCGATAAAAAAATATATATATATGTACATATAGTGAAGAATAAAATCTAAAGTGGGGCATAACGAATTCCATACGTTAAAAGAAGGATGGATAAGATTAGACCAGATCGAAAATCGCCTACGGACAGCAATCTTACGACCTCAAACTGACCTTGTGAATTTTTCGCACACGTGGCATAGAAGACCAGTCCCGGCTATACAACTAATCAACCAGTCTACTATTTGTGTTCCTGGAAATTTTCAAGTACTCTTATAATAAGTACAAATATAAATTTTAGAGTTTCATTAGAAAAGAAGAATTTTCAAAGTAACTATTGTAATTACATACAATTACATACATACATACATATACCTAGTTACTTACATAAAAGTTTAAGTTGTGAAAGTTTTAATTATACTTACTTTTATTAAACTTTAAATATGATGCTACAAAATACATAAGTTTTCTAACATGCTTTCTACACTACATTCTACACCAAGAAAGTGAAATACAAAAATACAAAAAAATTAAATCAAAATTTATAATTAAAATCTACAAATCTACTAATAATAAAATCTAGACCATAAAACATGCCACATAGGACAACTAACTCAACCAGGAGTAAATCAGACTTCATTATTTCTCAAATAAAAATTGTACAACAATACAAATTTATAAAAATTTAAACAAAATTATACTAAAATTGTGTTTAAAGTTATGTTATGTTCATAGGGCGTGTGGCCGCGAAGCGCAATACGCAAAGAAATTAATTACATCATAGAAAAGCAAAAACAAATGTAGTTTGTCATAACGGATTCTTATTTCTTATATATACATAATTTAAGTACAATGTTCTCTTAATCTAGTATTATGCCACTCTTTTCTTTAAGATGCTCATTACAGGTTCCTCCTCGTCGCTGAGCTCATTGCCGAAGAGAGATTAATAAAGTATGTACATACATTAAAGTGAGTAATTATTTGTGTAACTTTAACTCTTTCTTGCTTATTCACTCCTATTATGTATATTATATTCACACATGCTCATTTCTATTGCTATACTAGTTTGGTTTATAAGAGAACAAAATCCTTAGATTTTCTGTGTGTTCTATTTTTCAAATTGTTAAACTAAGCTAAGAACCAGGGTTCACCATGGTTCATGAAATTAAAAATTCAATGAATTATGAAATTAAGAAATAAATTATTGGAAATTTTAAGAAATTTAATTGGATTTCTAAATGAAAGAAATTTATGTTTAATGAATAAATTTGTAATTTTTGTCAAACCTAAATTTTTGTTGATTAATATGTGGTAAACATAGAAAGACTAGGGCACTTGAAGACTCCAATCTTTTTGCAAATGGGTGATCGAAATCCATTCGAGGTTCGTTTTCGATCACATGGTTGGGTAGGGCAAAGGGCTTAATTAGGCCTTTATGCGTCTTGCGTTTACTTTCCGGAATCGTCAAATTAAATCAGATCTCCTTCCTGTCCGTCCGCCTATATTTTCCTTCTAATTCCCATCTTTATTCCCCTTCCTGTTTCCCTATTTGTCCGCATGCACGTAGATTCTTTTTGTATGGTTGCATTCAGGTAGAGGTAGCAAAAACCCCTCCCCGCCGACGAGTCCTAGCCGAAACCGTGCAAAACGCTACACTCGCCTGAACAATGATTTAGAATTGCAATTAACAGCTTCAGTAAAGAACCATTACAAAAGTGGCGCCCAACGTGGGGCTCAAGCACGAAGTGTTCAGTGTAAATAATTTCAGAATAAAAGTTTACTTAAAACTTGGAAAATTTAAATCTATTAAATGTCTAAACTTGAACATTTCTGTTCCCCAATTTATTAACATTTCCTCTATTTCTTTTTAGAACGTCTTTGTGATCTTGGTTAATTTTATGGAATTAAGCTTGGTAGCTGTTTTCGCAATCCAACGCTTACCTAAAAGGATATCATTTTGCACAAAGGTGTTCATTTTACTGATTTAATTTGCTTGGTGATCTTTGCGAATTAATTTGCTGTTTGAGTGGGTATTGATGAGGTGACATTTCTGGAATATGAAGATATTGAGACTTACATAGTCATATCATTTCATCCGAAATGTGCACTTGAATCGCGATGTTTATTATATGCCTAAGAGCGCAAGTGTTCAAACGATCCTAAAACATATGGAAACTTAAAAGAAAGTCAGCGCGAGATGCATATGAATAATATGATTGGTAGTTTATCAAGTTGCCTAAGTTAATGTTGAAATAATTTTTTTATATATTTGAGATTTAATAATTTTGTTGAGATTGATAAATTTTCATGGCTGTAAGACATAGCGGAGAAAATTTACCATTTACTGATAATAGTACATGTGGGGTTTGTTATCAAATTTATAACAATTCTGAGAATTTAATAACCACCAGATGTAAACACATTTTCCACAAAGAATGTATCTTAGATTGGTTGAAGTCGTCAACGAATTGTCCTCAATGCCATGGTAAAGTGACTAAAAATAGCTTGCTACATTATAAAATAACAGTGTCCGGGGAAATTGGACAAGACATTCCGAGATCTACAGAGAGAGTTTTAAACTCTAGACGTCAAAGACGAACACAAGATTTTCTTCAGAATAGAAATAATTCTTTATTAATTACAATGAATAACGACAGAGTCGATGATGGTATGACTGGCGAAAACAGGTCTAGTTTACATACGCAGAATCAAGCGGAATCTAGGTCTACAGAAGTAGTTGAAAATCGGTTTGAAAAGGAGATGAAGAAAATGCAAGATATGATAGGACAGCTAGCACAACAAATTTCGCGTTTAGAAGTCAATAGAATTCAAGAGCCAGAATGGCCCAGAATAAGTTTTCCACCATTACAACAACCTTTACAACAACCCTTACAACAACCATTACAACAACCTTTACAACAACCACCTACGTTTTCGAATGTGCCCTCTCATAACTCAAGTCGAGAGAGAATTCCTCACCCTTCAAGTTTCTTAACAACTAGTAGTAAGGTTGCGAACTTAATTAGTAGTTGGAATATTACTTTTAGTGGATCTTTAACAGGAATGCCTGTAGATAAGTTTATTTATATGATAAATTCCTTAACAATTGATAGTTTAGGAGGAGATTTTACTTTACTAACAGAACATGTGCATATACTGTTTACAGCGAAAGCTAAGGAATGGTATTGGCGTTATAGAAGAAACATACCCAGTATTGATTGGAACAATTTGTGTGTAGCGTTGAAGGCTCATTTTACTGATCACTTAAGCGACGCAGATATTCGTGAGAGTATTCGTGACAGAAAACAGCTTTTCAATGAAAGTTTTGATGATTTTTATCATAGCATATTAACGCTAACTGATAGGCTTAGATATGCCATTAGTGAACAAGAGCTGATTGAAATTCTGAGAAGAAATTTAAGGCCTCATTTACGAAAAGAAATTTTTTATTTGGAAATTCCAAGCATTTCGCATTTGCGTAATGTAATTTTGAGAAGAGAATCCTTGGGTCAGGAAATGGAAAAGCTGAACAAGAGTTCTCAAAACAGACGAATACATGAACTTGTGTTAGATACACCAGAAAATCCAATTCAGGAAGACGAGGTTAGTGCAATTTGTGAAGTAAGAAACTCGAATCTAAATACAGAACGCAAAACGAAAGAACTAATTTGTTGGAATTGCAGAGAAATGGGTCATAGATTTGACGACTGCTTAGCTGAACGAACAATCTTTTGTTTTGGATGTGGGTTGGCTAATACATACAAACCGCAATGTGAAAAGTGTCAGGAAAACTTGAAACAGAGTGGGAGCAAGAACAGCAGCCTCCACTCAAAGAAAAAAATGTAAATAAAAATAAAAAAATATATACTTCCGCTGCCGTTCAGGTTAATTTACCAATTAATGAGAGTCATATAGCAAAACCTAAACTTTATCCCATTAGACCGTATCATTTGAGATTGCTTGAGTACAACAGAATTAAACGGAAAATATTTTCAGAAGAAGTAGAAAAGACTTTAGCTAACGAACTTTAGAAAAGGTATAGAGTAAAAAGAAATACGAACCGAATACGTAACTTTTATAAAAATATAAAACGAAGAAAATTTCAAGTTATTAATAGCATTCAATCTATACAAGATAGGAGAGATGACCTACGTCCTTACGTGGAAGTCGATATTTTTGGTATGAAGGTTGGAGGTTTACTCGATTCCGGAGCTTCTATCTCTTGTATAAGTGGCAAAACTGCTGAAGATTTTTTAAGAAAAGGAATACCTTTCAAAAGCCAGACGTCTTGGGTAGAAACTGCTGGAGGTGGAAAATATAAAATTTTAGGAAGCATTGTAACTCCAATAACATTTAGATCAAACTCTAAACCTATCGAATTATTTATTATACCCGATTTAAAACAGGATTTATACTTAGGTATTGATTTTTGGTATTCTTTTGGTTTATTAGATACAGTTTTCTTAAACAAACAAATTAGTGAAATAACTTCTTCAGATCCATGCAATGGATTAAATCCCAAACAACAACGACGCTTAAACAGTGTTATTTTGTTATTCCCCGATTTTGCAAACGAAGGACTCGGAAAAACTTCGATAATACAGCACAGTATTCAGTTAGAAAAGGATGCCAAACCAATAAAACAACGATATTTTTCAGTGTCACCAGCTGTGGAAAAGAAAATTCATTCCGAAATAGATAACATGCTACAGTTAGGAGTAATAGAACTTGCACCTGCCAATTGTCCTTGGAGTAGTCCGGTAGCTGTCGTCCAAAAAGAAGGAAAAGTGAGACTTTGTCTGGATTCACGAAAATTAAATAGCGTAACAGTTAAGGATGCGTACCCACAGCCGAAAATTAACGGAATAATTTCTCGATTACCAAAGGCAGAATACATATCTTCTTTAGATTTAAAACATGCTTTTTGGCAAATAGGCCTCGAAGAAAGTTCAAGAGATATGACAGCTTTTACGGTTCCCAATCGTCCTCTTTATCGTTTCAAAGTAATGCCATTCGGCTTAACCAATGCTCCACAGACGTTGTGTCGTCTGATGGATATAGTAATTCCGGCAAGTCTCCAAAATCGAGTTTTTGTATATCTAGACGATTTACTTTTAGTTAGTGATAATTTCGAAGAACATATTTTGCTATTAACCGAAGTAGCTCAGTTGTTTAGAAAAGCAGGTTTAACTTTAAACGTTCCTAAATGCAAATTTTGCTTAAAAGAAGTCCGATATCTAGGCTACGTAATAGGAAATGGATGCATCAAACCTGATCCCGAAAAAGTGTCAGCAATAAAAAATATTTGTATACCTCGTAATGTGAGAGAAATGAGAAGTTTCTTGGGATTAGCAGGTTGGTATAGGAGGTTTTTAGGGGGGTTCGCTACGTTGACAGCACCTTTAACTGAGTTGACTAAGAAAGGAAAGAAGTTTACTTGGACGAATGAAGCTCAAACTGCGTTCGACAAAGTAAAAGAATTATTGACTACCGCTCCTGTACTTATTACAGCCGACTTTAATCATCCATTTATTATATAATGTGATAAAAATCACATCACGGATATAATGTGAAAACCGGTGTTGGCGCTGTTCTCGCACAGACAGATACTGAAGGTGTAGAAAGACCAATCGCTTATTTTTCAAAAAAGTTAAATCGTGCCCAACAAAACTATTCGATTACAGAACTAGAATGCTTAGCCGCTGTTCTGAGTATTGGAAAATTTCGGGAATATGTCGAAGGTCACGAGTTCAAGGTTATAACCGACCACGCTAGCCTCAAATGGTTGATGCAGCAATCAGATCTAAATGGCAGACTGGCCAGATGGTCTCTTAAGCTTCAAGGCTTTAACTTCTCCATTGAGCATAGAAAAGGAAGTCAACAAGTCGTCCCCGACGCACTTTCCAGGCTGGATATCTTGAATGATCCTTTAAGTGTCGATGGTTTTGAATTAGTATCACCTCTTGTTGATCTTAATTCTGATCAATTCTCTTCTGAATCCTACACTCAACTTAAGAAACATGTTGAAGGCAATCAAAGTTGTTTGCCAGATCTGAAGGTCTTAGATGGCTACGTTTATAGACGCTCAGATTTTTCAAATGGAAATGACATCTCTGAGGCCTCATCATGGAAGTTATGGATCCCACAGGGACTTACATCTTACGTGATTGAGAGTGCCCATAGTCCACCAATATCAGGCCATGTCGGTATAGGCAAGACGCTTGAGAAAATACGTCGTAATTTCTTTTGCTTAATATGGCTAAAGAAGTAAAACAATTCGTTTTAAAATGTGAGATATGCAAACAAAGCAAAGCGCCAAACATTATCTTGAAACCACCAATGGGTACCCAGGCAAAATCTTCGCGCGCCTTTCAAAGATTGTACTTAGATTTGTTAGGCCCATATCCTCGCTCTAAAAATGGAAATATAGGTGTGTTTATTGTACTAGATCATATGACTAAATTCCCTTTGTTAAAACCCGTAAAAAAATTTTCCACGAAAATTATAGTTGAATATTTGGAAACTCAAGTTTTTCATATTTTTGGAATTCCGGAAACAATCGTAACAGACAACGGTTCGCAGTTTAAATCCGCGCAGTTTAAAGACTTAATAACCAAATATTCAATTTCTCATAGTTTCACTGCACTCTATTCGGCTCAATCCAATGCGTCGGAACGCGTAAATAGATCTATTTTAGTGGGCATTCGTTCATATCTTAAGACAGATCATCGTGAATGGGATTCAAGGCTTAGTGAAATTTCGGTTGCTCTAAGATCTTCTTACCACAGTTCCATAGGTTACTCACCCTATTTTGTTCTGTTTGGGCAACAAATGATAACGCATGGAAGCACATACGATCTATTAAGAAAATTACACTTGACTGAAGAAGGTGTACATGTAATAAATCCTCAGGATAAATTGCAAATTGTTAGAAACAAAGTTAGCGAAAATATAAAACAAGCATATGACAGAAACAGAAAAGTTTATAATTTGAGAAGCAGACAAGTAGACTACTCGGTAGGAGACGATGTCTTCCATAGAAATTTCACTCAGAGCAAGAAATCGAATAATTACAATGCCAAGCTTGCACCAAAATTTCTGAAAGCTACAGTAATAAGAAAAGTTGGCAATAATTGCTATGAACTCGCCGATAAAGGAAAGAAAATAGGTATTTTCCACGCTAAAGATTTGCAAAGCTCGAAATCAATATCTTAAATGAAACCGTTTTCCAGATCCTTTTTCATTAGAAACTAATTAAAAATTATCTGTTTTGTGACGGTTTGCTGCTAACCACTTTATGGGAGTTTGAACAGATTTGAGTTTGAACAGACAAAATAAAATATTAATTTTGTTTACTAGGGAAATGGAAATTTAATATGCCTATAATGTTTAGTAGAGTGAAGTACCGTTGTTTGGATCACTAGTTATTGAGCGAAAGATGAGAGAGTTGCTTTGAGAACAAGGAAAGGCAGGAACAAAGAGATGAACGGAGAATCATTATTGAATTAGCTGTGGAACGAAGGAGTTCAGATTTTATTTGCAGCCGAATAAGTGGCACAGAATTTTACAAACGTTTTATAAAAGTTATATGTAAACGTCGATAAAAAAATATATATATATGTACATATAGTGAAGAATAAAATCTAAAGTGGGGCATAACGAATTCCATACGTTAAAAGAAGGATGGATAAGATTAGACCAGATCGAAAATCGCCTACGGACAGCAATCTTACGACCTCAAACTGACCTTGTGAATTTTTCGCACACGTGGCATAGAAGACCAGTCCCGGCTATACAACTAATCAACCAGTCTACTATTTGTGTTCCTGGAAATTTTCAAGTACTCTTATAATAAGTACAAATATAAATTTTAGAGTTTCATTAGAAAAGAAGAATTTTCAAAGTAACTATTGTAATTACATACAATTACATACATACATACATATACCTAGTTACTTACATAAATGTTTAAGTTGTGAAAGTTTTAATTATACTTACTTTTATTAAACTTTAAATATGATGCTACAAAATACATAAGTTTTCTAACATGCTTTCTACACTACATTCTACACCAAGAAAGTGAAATACAAAAATACAAAAAAATTAAATCAAAATTTATAATTAAAATCTACAAATCTACTAATAATAAAATCTAGACCATAAAACATGCAACATAGGACAACTAACTCAACCAGGAGTAAATCAGACTTCATTATTTCTCAAATAAAAATTGTACAACAATACAAATTTATAAAAATTTAAACAAAATTATACTAAAATTGTGTTTAAAGTTATGTTATGTTCATAGGGCGTGTGGCCGCGAAGCGCAATACGCAAAGAAATTAATTACATCATAGAAAAGCAAAAACAAATGTAGTTTGTCATAACGGATTCTTATTTCTTATATATACATAATTTAAGTACAATGTTCTCTTAATCTAGTATTATGCCACTCTTTTCTTTAAGATGCTCATTACAGGTTCCTCCTCGTCGCTGAGCTCATTGCCGAAGAGAGATTAATAAAGTATGTACATACATTAAAGTGAGTAATTATTTGTGTAACTTTAACTCTTTCTTGCTTATTCACTCCTATTATGTATATTATATTCACACATGCTCATTTCTATTGCTATACTAGTTTGGTTTATAAGAGAACAAAATCCTTAGATTTTCTGTGTGTTCTATTTTTCAAATTGTTAAACTAAGCTAAGAACCAGGGTTCACCATGGTTCATGAAATTAAAAATTCAATGAATTATGAAATTAAGAAATAAATTATTGGAATTTTTAAGAAATTTAATTGGATTTCTAAATGAAAGAAATTTATGTTTAATGAATAAATTTGTAATTTTTGTCAAACCTAAATTTTTGTTGATTAATATGTGGTAAACATAGAAAGACTAGGGCACTTGAAGACTCCAATCTTTTTGCAAATGGGTGATCGAAATCCATTCGAGGTTCGTTTTCGATCACATGGTTGGGTAGGGCAAAGGGCTTAATTAGGCCTTTATGCGTCTTGCGTTTACTTTCCGGAATCGTCAAATTAAATCAGATCTCCTTCCTGTCCGTCCGCCTATATTTTCCTTCTAATTCCCATCTTTATTCCCCTTCCTGTTTCCCTATTTGTCCGCATGCACGTAGATTCTTTTTGTATGGTTGCATTCAGGTAGAGGTAGCAAAAACCCCTCCCCGCCGACGAGTCCTAGCCGAAACCGTGCAAAACGCTACACTCGCCTGAACAATGATTTAGAATTGCAATTAACAGCTTCAGTAAAGAACCATTACACCACTTACTTACCTCTGAAATAGTGAATTTTCAAAACTTCAGGAAAAATACTCTGAGAATCCTCACGAGCTTGGGAGTTACATTCCTAAAACCTGATCTCATTTCCTATCCAAAACCTCTGAAAAAGAGAATTATCCAATAATCAGGAAGATTACTCGGAGAATCCACACGAGCATGGCAGTTACATTCCTTAAAACCTGATTCCGTTTCCTATCCAATAGTTCAGGTCCGAGCGATGCACATCTCCTCCAAGGTAGCCACAGACCACTTTATCCTGACCACTTACTCACCTCTGAAATAGTGAATTTTCAAAACTTCATGAAAAATACTCGGAGAATCCTTACGATCTTGGGAGTTATATTTCTTAAAACCTGATTCCATTTCCTATCCAATACCTCTGAAATAGTGAATTATCCAATAATCAGGAAGAATACTCGGAGAATCCACACGAGCACGGGAGTTACATTCCTTAAAACCTGATTCCATTTCCTATCCAATACCTAGGAAATAGTCAATTTTCAAAACTTCATGAAAAATACTCTAAGAATCCTCACGAGCTTGGGAGCTACATTCCTAAAACCTGATTATATTTCCTATCCAATACCTATGAAATATTGAATTCTCAAAAAATCGGGAAAAAATACTCGGAGTATCCACACGAGCATAGGAGTTACATTTCTTAAAACCTAATTCCGTTTTCTATCCAATAGTTCAGGTCCGAGCAATGCACACCTCCTCCAAGGTAGCCACAGACCACTTTATCCTGACCACTTACTCACCTCTGAAATAGTTAATTTTCAAAACTTCATGAAAAATACATAGAGAATCCTCACGAGCTTGGGAGTTACATTCTTAAAACCTGATACCATTTCCTATCCAATACCTATGAAATAGTGAATTCTCAAAAAATCTGGAAAAATACTCGGAGAATCCACACGAGCATAGGAGTTACATTTCTTAAAACCTAATTACGTTTCCTATCCAATACCTCTGAAATAGTTAATTTTCAAAACTTCAAGAAAAACACTCTGAGAATCCTCACGAGCTTGGGAGCTACATTCCTAAAACCTGATTCCATTTCCTATCCAACACCTATGAAATAGTGAATTCTCAAAAAATCGGGAAAAATACTCGGAGAATCCACAAGAGCATGGGAGTTACATTTCTTAAAACCTAATTACGTTTCCTATCCAATACCTATGAAATAGTCAATTTTCAAAACTTCATGAAAAATACTCTAAGAATCCTCACGAGCTTGGGAGCTACATTCCTAAAACCTGATTATATTTCCTATCCAATACCTATGAAATATTGAATTCTCAAAAAATCGGGAAAAAATACTCGGAGTATCCACACGAGCATAGGAGTTACATTTCTTAAAACCTAATTCCGTTTTCTATCCAATAGTTCAGGTCCGAGCAATGCACACCTCCTCCAAGGTAGCCACAGACCACTTTATCCTGACCACTTACTCACCTCTGAAATAGTTAATATTCAAAACTTCATGAAAAATACATAGAGAATCCTCACGAGCTTGGGAGTTACATTCTTAAAACCTGATACCATTTCCTATCCAATACCTATGAAATAGTGAATTCTCAAAAAATCTGGAAAAATACTCGGAGAATCCACAAGAGCATGGGAGTTACATTTCTTAAAACTTAATTACGTTTCCTATCCAATACCTCTGAAATAGTTAATTTTCAAAACTTCAAGAAAAACACTCTGAGAATCCTCACGAGCTTGGGAGCTACATTCCTAAAACCTGATTCCATTTCCTATCCAACACCTATGAAATAGTGAATTCTCAAAAAATCGGGAAAAATACTCGGAGTATCCACACGAGCATAGGAGTTACATTTCTTAAAACCTAATTCCGTTTTCTATCCAATAGTTCAGGTCCGAGCAATGCACACCTCCTCCAAGGTAGCCACAGACCACTTTATCCTGACCACTTACTCACCTCTGAAATAGTTAATTTTCAAAACTTCAGGAAAAATACTCTGAGAATCCTCACGAGCTTGGGAGCTACATTCCTAAAACCTGATTCCATTTGCTACTCCAACACCTCTGAAATAGTGAATTATCCAATAATCAGGAAGACTACTCGGAGAATCCACACGAGCACGGGAGTTACATTCCTTAAAACCTGATTCCATTTCCTATCCAATACCTATGAAATAGTGAATTCTCAAAAAATCTGGAAAAATACTCGGAGAATCCACACGAGCATGGGAGTTACATTTCTTAAAACGCAATTACGTTTCCTATCCTATACCTATGAAATAGTCAATTTTCAAAACTTCATGAAAAATACTTAGAGAATCCTCACGAGCTTGGGAGTTACATTCCTAAAACCTGATACCATTTCCTATCCAATACCTATGAAATAGTGAATTATCCAATAATCAGGAAGACTACTCGGAGAATCCACACGAGCATGGGATTTACATTCCTTAAAACTTGATTGCGTTTCCAATCCAATAGTTCAAGTCCCAGCGATGCACACCTCCTCCAAGGTAGCCACAGACCACTTTATCCTGACCACTTACTTACTTTTGAAATAGTGAATTTTCAAAACTTCAGGAAAAATACTCGAAGAATCCTTACGATCTTGGGTGTTATATTTCTTAAAACCTGATTCCATTTCCTATCCGATACCTCTGAAATAGTGAGTTATTCAATAATCAGGAAAAATACTCGGAGAATCCACACGATCATGGGAGTTACATTCCTTAAAACCTGATTACGTTTCCAATCCAATAGTTCAAGTCCGAGCGATGCACACCTCCTCCAAGGTAGCCACAGACCACTTTAACCTGACCACTTACTCACCTCTGAAATAGTGAATTTTCAAAACTTCAGGAAAAATACTCGGAGAACCCTTACGATCTTGGGAGTTATATTTCTTAAAACCTGATTACATTTCCTATCCAATACCTATGAAATAGAGAATTATCCAATAATCAGGAAGAATACTCGGAGAATCCACACGAGCATGGGAGTTACATTCCTTAAAACCTGATTCCGTTTTCTATCCAATAGCTCAGGTCCGAGCGATGCACACCTCCTGCAAGGTAGCCACAGACCACTTTATCCTGACCACTTTCTCACCTCTGCAATAGTAAATTTTCAAAACTTCATGAAAAATACTCAGAGAATCCTCACGAGCTTGGGACTTACATTCCTAAAACCTGATTCCATTTCCTATCCAATACCTGTCAAATAGTGAATTCTCAAAAAATCTGGAAAAATACTCGGAGAACCCTTACGATCTTGGGAGTTATATTTCTTAAAACCTAATTACATTTCCTATCCAATACCTATGAAATAGAGAATTATCCAATAATCAGGAAGAATACTCGGAGAATCCACACGAGCATGGGAGTTACATTCCTTAAAACCTGATTACGTTTCCTATCCAATACCTATGAAATAGTCAATTTTCAAAACTTCATGAAAAATACTTAGAGAATCCTCACGAGCTTGGGAGTTACATTCTTAAAACCTGATACCATTTCCTATTCAATACCTATGAAAGAGTGAATTCTCAAAAAATCTGGAAAAATACTCGGAGAATCCACACGAGCATGGGAGTTACATTCCTTAAAACCTGATTACGTTTCCTATCCAATAGTTCAGGTCCGAGCGATGCACATCTCCTCCAAGGTAGCCACAGACCACTTTATCCTGACCACTTACTTACCTTTGAAATAGTGAATTTTCAAAACTTCAGGAAAAATACTCTAAGAATACTCACGAGCTTGGGAGATACATTCCTAAAACCTGATCTCATTTCCTATCCAAAACCTCTGAAACAGAGAATTATGCAATAATCAGGAAGATTACTCGGAGAATCCACACGAGCATGGCAGTTACATTCCTTAAAACCTGATTCCGTTTCCTATCCAATACCTCTTAAATAGTGAGTTATTCAATAATCAGGAAAAATACTCGGAGAATCCACACGTGCATGGCAGTTACATTTCTCAAAACCTGATTCCGTTTGCTATCCAATAGTTCAGGTCCGAGCGATGCACACCACACCTCCTCCAAGGTAGCCACATACCACTTTATCCTGACCACTTACTCACCTCTGAAATAGTGAATTTTCGAAACTTCATGAAAAATACTCGGAGAATCCTTACGATCTTGGGAGTTACATTCTTAAAACCTGATACCATTTCCTAACCAACACCTATGAAATAGTGAATTATCCAATAATCAGGAAGACTACTCGGAGAATCCACACGAGCATGGGAGTTACATTCCTTAAAACCTGATTACGTTTCCAATCCAATAGTTCAAGTCCCAGCGATGCACACCTCCTCCAAGGTAGCCACAGACCACTTTATCCTGACCACTTACTTACTTTTGAAATAGTGAATTTTCAAAATTTCAGGAAAAATACTCGAAGAATCCTTACGATCTTGGGTGTTATATTTCTTAAAACCTGATTCCATTTCCTATCCGATACCTCTGAAATAGTGAATTATTCAATAATCAGGAAAAATACTCGGAGAATCCACACGATCATGGCAGTTACATTCCTTAAAACCTGATTACGTTTCCAATCCAATAGTTCAAGTCCGAACGATGTACACCTCCTCCAAGGTAGCCACAGACCACTTTATCCTGACCACTTACTCACCTCTGAAGTAGATAATTTTCAAAACTTCATGAAAAATACTCAGAGAATCCTCACGAGCTTGGGAGTTACATTTCTAAAACCTGATTTCATTTCCTATCCAACACCTCTGAAATAGAGAATTATCCAATAATCAGGAAGACTACTCTGAGAATCCACACGAGCACGGGAGTTACATTCCTTAAAACCCGATTCCATTTCCTATGCAATACCTATGAAATAGTGAATTCTCAAAAAATCTGGAAAAATACTCGGAGAATCCTCACGAGCATAGGAGTTACATTTCTTAAAACCTAATTACGTTTCCTATCCAATACCTATGAAATAGTCAATTTTCAAAACTTCATGAAAAATACTTAGAGAATCCTCACGAGCTTGGGAGTTACATTCCTAAAACCTGATACCACTTCCTATCCAATACCTATGAAATAGTGAATTCTCAAAAAATCTGGAAAAATACTCGGAGAATCCACACGAGCATGGCAGTTACATTCCTTAAAACCTGATTACGTTTCCTATCCAATAGTTCAGGTCCGAGCGATGCACATCTCCTCCAAGATAGCCACAGACCACTTTATTCTGACCACTTACTTACCTCTGAAATAGTGAATTTTCAAAACTTCAGGAAAAATACTCTGAGAATCCTCACGAGCTTGGGAGTTACATTCCTCAAACCTGTCTCATTTCCTTTCCAAAACCTCTGAAACAGAGAATTATCCAATAATCAGGAAGATTACTCGGAGAATCCACACGAGCATGGCAGTTACATTCCTTAAAACCTGATTACGTTTCCTATCCAATAGTTCAGGTCCGAGCGATGCACATCTCCTCCAAGGTAGCCACAGACCACTTTATTCTGACCACTTACTTACCTCTGAAATAGTGAATTTTCAAAACTTCAGGAAAAATACTCTGAGAATCCTCACGAGCTTGGGAGTTACATTCCTCAAACCTGATCTCATTTCCTATCCAAAACCTCTGAAACAGAGAATTATCCAATAATCAGGAAGATTACTCGGAGAATCCACACGAGCATGGGAGTTACATTCCTTAAAACCTGATTACGTTTCCAATCCAATAGTTCAAGTCCCAGCGATGCACACCTCCTCCAAGGTAGCCACAGACCACTTTATCCTGACCACTTACTTACTTTTGAAATAGTGAATTTTCAAAATTTCAGGAAAAATACTCGAAGAATCCTTACGATCTTGGGTGTTATATTTCTTAAAACCTGATTCCATTTCCTATCCGATACCTCTGAAATAGTGAATTATTCAATAATCAGGAAAAATACTCGGAGAATCCACACGATCATGGCAGTTACATTCCTTAAAACCTGATTACGTTTCCAATCCAATAGTTCAAGTCCGAACGATGTACACCTCCTCCAAGGTAGCCACAGACCACTTTATCCTGACCACTTACTCACCTCTGAAGTAGATAATTTTCAAAACTTCATGAAAAATACTCAGAGAATCCTCACGAGCTTGGGAGTTACATTTCTAAAACCTGATTTCATTTCCTATCCAACACCTCTGAAATAGAGAATTATCCAATAATCAGGAAGACTACTCTGAGAATCCACACGAGCACGGGAGTTACATTCCTTAAAACCCGATTCCATTTCCTATGCAATACCTATGAAATAGTGAATTCTCAAAAAATCTGGAAAAATACTCGGAGAATCCTCACGAGCATAGGAGTTACATTTCTTAAAACCTAATTACGTTTCCTATCCAATACCTATGAAATAGTCAATTTTCAAAACTTCATGAAAAATACTTAGAGAATCCTCACGAGCTTGGGAGTTACATTCCTAAAACCTGATACCACTTCCTATCCAATACCTATGAAATAGTGAATTCTCAAAAAATCTGGAAAAATACTCGGAGAATCCACACGAGCATGGCAGTTACATTCCTTAAAACCTGATTACGTTTCCTATCCAATAGTTCAGGTCCGAGCGATGCACATCTCCTCCAAGATAGCCACAGACCACTTTATTCTGACCACTTACTTACCTCTGAAATAGTGAATTTTCAAAACTTCAGGAAAAATACTCTGAGAATCCTCACGAGCTTGGGAGTTACATTCCTCAAACCTGATCTCATTTCCTATCCAATACCTCTTAAATAGTGAGTTATTCAATAATCAGGAAAAATACTCGGAGAATCCACACGAGCATTGCAGTTACATTTCTCAAAACCTGATTCCGTTTGCTATCCAATAGTTCAGGTCCGAGCGATGCACACCTCCTCCAAGGTAGCCACAGACCACTTTATCCTGACCACTTACTCACCTCTGAAATAGTTAATTTTCAAAACTTCAGGAAAAATACTCTGCGAATCCTCACGAGCTTGGGAGATACATTACTAAAACCTGATTCCATTTCCTATCCAATACCTCTGAAATAGTGAGTTATTCAATAATCAGGAAAAATACTCGGAGAATCCACACGATCATGGCAGTTACATTCCTTAAAACCTGATTCCGTTTCCTATCCAATACCTCTTAAATAGTGAGTTATTCAATAATCAGGAAAAATACTCGGAGAATCCACACGATCATGGGAGTTACATTCCTTAAAACCTGATTACGTTTCCAATCCAATAGTTCAAGTCCGAGCGATGCACACCTCCTCCAAGATAGCCACAGACCACTTTATTCTGACCACTTACTTACCTCTGAAATAGTGAATTTTCAAAACTTCAGGAAAAATACTCTAAGAATCCTCACGAGCTTGGGAGATACATTCCTAAAACCTGATCTCATATCCTATACAAAACCTCTGAAACAGAGAATTATGCAATAATCAGGAAGATTACTCGGAGAATCCACACGAGCATGGCAGTTACATTCCTTAAAACCTGATTCCGTTTCTTATCCAATAGTTCAGGTCCGAGCGATGCACATCTCCTCCAAGGTAGCCACAGACCACTTTATCCTGACCACTTACTCACCTCTGAAATAGTTAATTTTCAAAACTTCAGGAAAAATACTCTGAGAATCCTCACGAGCTTGGAGATACATTCCTAAAACCTGATTCCATTTCCTATCCAATACCTCTGAAATAGTGAGTTATTCAATAATCAGGAAAAATACTCGGAGAATCCACACGATCATGGCAGTTACATTCCTTAAAACCTGATTCCGTTTTCTATCCAATAGTTCAGATACAAGCGATGCACACCTCCTCCAAGGTAGCCACAGACCACTTTATCCTGACCACTTACTCAACTCTGAAATAGTTAATTTTCAAAACTTCAGGAAAAATACTCTGAGAATCCTCACGAGCTTGGGAGTTACATTCCTAAAACCTGATACCATTTCCTATTCAATACCTATGAAAGAGTGAATTCTCAAAAAATCTGGAAAAATACTCGGAGAATCCCCACGAGCATGGGAGTTACATTCCTTAAAACCTGATTACGTTTCCAATCCAATAGTTCAAGTCCGAGCGATGCACACCTCCTCCAAGATAGCCACAGACCACTTTATTCTGACCACTTACTTACCTCTGAAGTAGTGAATTTTCAAAACTTCAGGAAAAATACTCTGAGAATCCTCACGAGCTTGGGAGTTACATTCCTAAAACCTGATCTTATTTCCTATTCAAAACCTCTGAAACAGAGAATTATCCAATAATCAGGAAGATTACTCGGAGAATCCACACGAGCATGGCAGTTACATTCCTTAAAACCTGATTCCGTTTCCTATCCAATAGTTCAGGTCCGAGCGATGCACATCTCCTCCAAGGTAGCCACAGACCACTTTATCCTGACCACTTACTCAACTCTGAAATAGTTAATTTTCAAAACTTCAGGAAAAATACTCTGAGAATCCTTACAAGCTTGGGAGTTAGATTTCTAAAACCTGATTTCATTTCTTATCCAACACCTTTGAAATAGTGAATTATCCAATAATCAGGAAGACTACTCGGAGAATCCACACGAGCACGGGAGTTACATTCCTTAAAACCTGATTCCGTTTTCTATCCAATAGTTCAGGTACGAGCGATGCACACCTCCTCCAAGGTAGCCACAGACCACTTAATCCTGACCACTTACTCAACTTTGAAATAGTTAATTTTCAAAACTTCAGGAAAAATACTATGAGAATCCTCACGAGCTTGGGAGTTACATTTCTAAAACCTGATTTCATTTCCTATCCAACACCTCTGAAATAGTGAATTATCCAATAATCAGGAAGACTACTCTGAGAATCCACACGAGCACAGGAGTTACATTCCTTAAAACCTGATTCCATTTCCTATGCAATACCTATGAAATAGTTAATTCTCAAAAAATCTGGAAAAATAGTCGGAGAATCCACACGAGCATAGGAGTTACATTTCTTAAAACCTAATTACGTTTCCTATCCAATACCTATGAAATAGTCAATTTTCAAAACTTCATGAAAAATACTTAGAGAATCCTAACGAGCTTGGGAGTTACATTCCTAAAACCTGATACCATTTCCTATCCAATACCTATGAAATAGTGAATTCTCAAAAAATCTGGAAAAATACTCGGAGAATCCAACCGAGCATGGGAGTTACATTCCTTAAAACCTGATTGCGTTTGCTATCCAATAGTTCAAGTCCGAGCGATGCACACCTCCTCCAAGGTAGCCACAAACAAATTAATCCTGACCACTTACTCACCTCAGAAATAGTTAATTTTCAAAACTTCAGGAAAAATACTCTGAGAATCCTCACGAGCTTGGGAGTTACATTCCTAAACCCTGATTTCATTTCCTATCCAACACCTCTGAAATACTGAATTATCCAATAATTAGGAAGACTACTCGGAGAATCCACACGAGCACGGGAGTTACATTCCTTAAAACCTGAATCCATTTCCTATCCAATACCTATGAAACAGAGAATTATCCAATAATCAGGAAGAATACTAGGAGAATCCACACGAGCATGGGAGTTACATTCCTTAAACGTATCCAATCCAATAGTTCAAGTCCGAGCGATGCACACCTCCTCCAAGATAGTCACAGACCACTTTATTCTGACCACTTACTTACCTCTGAAATAGTGAATTTTCAAAACTTCAGGAAAAATACTCTGAGAATCCTCACGAGCTTGGGAGTTACATTCCTCAAACCTGATCTCATTTCCTATCCAAAACCTCTGAAACAGAGAATTATCCAATAATCAGGAAGATTACTCGGAGAATCCACACGAGCATGGCAGTTACATTCCTTAAAACCTGATTACGTTTCCTATCCAATAGTTCAGGTCCGAGCGATGCACATCTCCTCCAAGGTAGCCACAGACCACTTTATCCTGACTACTTACTCACCTCTGAAATAGTTAATTTTCAAAACTTCAGGAAAAATACTCTGAGAATCCTCACGAGCTTGGGAGATACATTCCTAAAACCTGATTCCATTTCCTATCCAATACCTCTGAAATAGTGAGTTATTCAATAATCAGGAAAAATACTCGGAGAATCCACACGATCATGGCAGTTACATTCCTTAAAACCTGATTCCGTTTCCTATCCAATACCTCTTAAATAGTGAGTTATTCAATAATCAGGAAAAATACTCGGAGAATCCACACGAGCATGGCAGTTACATTTCTCAAAACCTGATTCCGTTTGGTATCCAATAGTTCAGGTCCGAGCGATGCACACCTCCTCCAAGGTAGCCACAGACCACTTTATCCCGACCACTTACTCACCTCTGAAATAGTTAATTTTCAAAACTTCAGGAAAAATACTCTGAGAATCCTCACGAGCTTGGGAGATACATTCCTAAAACCTGATTCCATTTCCTATCCAATACCTCTGAAATAGTGAGTTATTCAATAATCAGGAAAAGTACTCGGAGAATCCACACGATCATGGCAGTTACATTCCTTAAAACCTGATTCCGTTTCCTATCCAATACCTCTTAAATAGTGAGTTATTCAATAATCAGGAAAAATACTCGGAGAATCCACACGATCATGGGAGTTACATTCCTTAAAACCTGATTACGTTTCCAATCCAATAGTTCAAGTCCGAGCGATGCACACCTCCTCCAAGATAGCCACAGACCACTTTATTCTGACCACTTACTTACCTCTGAAATAGTGAATTTTCAAAACTTCAGGAAAAATACTCTAAGAATCCTCACGAGCTTGGGAGATACATTCCTAAAACCTGATCTCATTTCCTATCCAAAACCTCTGAAACAGAGAATTATCCAATAATCAGGAAGATTACTCGGAGAATCCACACGAGCATGGCAGTTACATTCCTTAAAACCTGATTCCGTTTCCTATCCAATAGTTCAGGTCCGAGCAATGCACATCTCCTCCAAGGTAGCCACAGACCACTTTATCCTGACCACTTACTCACCTCTGAAATAGTTAATTTTCAAAACTTCAGGAAAAATACTCTGAGAATCCTCACGAGCTTGGGAGATACATTCCTAAAACCTGAATCCATTTCCTATCCAATACCTCTGAAATAGTGAGTTATTCAATAATCAGGAAAAATACTCGGAGAATCCACACGATCATGGCAGTTACATTCCTTAAAACCTGATACCGTTTCCAATCCAATAGTTCAAGTCCGAGCGATGCACACCTCCTCCAAGATAGCCACAGACCACTTTATTCTGACCACTTACTAACCTCTGAAATAGTGATTTTTCAAAACTTCAGGAAAAATACTCTGAGAATCCTCACGAGCTTGGGAGTTACATTCCTAAAACCTGATCTCATTTCCTATCCAAAACCTCTGAAACAGAGAATTATCCAATAATCAGGAAGATTACTCGGAGAATCCACACGAGCATGGCAGTTACATTCCTTAAAACCTGATTCCGTTTCCTATCCAATAGTTCAGGTCCGAGCGATGCACATCTCCTCCAAGGTAGCCACAGACCACTTTATCCTGACCACTTACTCAACTCTGAAATAGTTAATTTTCAAAACTTCAGGAAAAATACTCTGAGAATCCTCACGAGCTTGGGAGTTAGATTTCTAAAACCTGATTTCATTTCCTATCCAACACCTTTGAAATAGTGAATTATCCAATAATCAGGAAGACTACTCGGAGAATCCACACGAGCACGGGAGTTACATTCCTTAAAACCTGATTCCGTTTTCTATCCAATAGTTCAGGTACGAGCGATGCACACCTCCTCCAAGGTAGCCACAGACCACTTAATCCTGACCACTTACTCAACTTTGAAATAGTTACTTGAAACTTCAGGAAAAATACTATGAGAATCCTCACGAGCTTGGGAGTTACATTTCTAAAACCTGATTTCATTTCCTATCCAACACCTCTGAAATAGTGAATTATCCAATAATCAGGAAGATTACTCTGAGAATCCACACGAGCACGGGAGTTACATTCCTTAAAACCTGATTCCATTTCCTATGCAATACCTATGAAATAGTGAATTCTCAAAAAATCTGGAAAAATACTCGGAGAATCCACACGAGCATAGGAGTTACATTTCTTAAAACCTAATTACGTTTCCTATCCAATACCTATGAAATAGTCAATTTTCAAAACTTCATGAAAAATACTTAGAGAATCCTCACGAGCTTGGCAGTTCCTGGCCACTTACTCACCTCAGAAATAGTTAATTTTCAAAACTTCAGGAAAAATACTCTGAGAATCCTCACGAGCTTGGGAGTTACATTCCTAAAACCTGATTTCATTTCCTATCCAACACCTCTGAAATACTGAATTATCCAATAATTAGGAAGACTACTCGGAGAATCCACACGAGCACGGGAGTTACATTCCTTAAAACCTGAATCCATTTCCTATCCAATACCTATGAAACAGAGAATTATCCAATAATCAGGAAGAATACTAGGAGAATCCACACGAGCATGGGAGTTACATTCCTTAAAACCTGATTCCGTTTCCTCTCCAATAGTTCAGGTCCGAGCGATGCACATCTCCTCCAAGGTAGCCACAGACCACTTTATCCTGACCACTTTCTCACCTCTGCGATAGTGAATTTTCAAAACTTCATGAAAAATACTCAGAGAATCCTCACGAGCTTGGGAGCTACATTCCTAAAACCTGAATCCATTTCCTATCCAATACCTATGAAATAGTGAATTCTCAAAAAATCTGGAAAAATACTCGGAGAATCCACACGAACATGGGAGTTACATTCCTTAAACGTATCCAATCCAATAGTTCAAGTCCGAGCGATGCACACCTCCTCCAAGGTAGCCACAGACCACTTTATCCTGACCACTTACTCAACTCTGAAATAGTTAATTTTCAAAACTTCAGGAAAAATACTCTGAGAATCCTCACGAGATTGGGAGATACATTCCTAAAACCTGATTCCATTTCCTATCCAATACCTCTGAAATAGTGAGTTATTCAATAATCAGGAAAAATACTCGGAGAATCCACACGATCATGGCAGTTACATTCCTTAAAACCTAATTCCGTTTTCTATCCAATAGTTCAGATACAAGCGATGCACACCTCCTCCAAGGTAGCCACAGACCACTTTATCCTGACCACTTACTCACCTCTGAAATAGTGAGTTATTCAATAATCAGGAAAAATACTCGGAGAATCCACACGATCATGGCAGTAACATTCCTTAAAACCTGATTGCGTTTCCTATCCAATACCTCTTAAATAGTGACTTATTCAATAATCAGGAAAAATACTCGGAGAATCCACACGAACATGGGAGTTACATTCCTTAAACGTATCCAATCCAATAGTTCAAGTCCGAGCGATGCACACCTCCTCCAAGGTAGCCACAGACCACTTTATCCTGACCACTTACTCAACTCTGAAATAGTTAATTTTCAAAACTTCAGGAAAAATACTCTGAGAATCCTCACGAGATTGGGAGATACATTCCTAAAACCTGATTCCATTTCCTATCCAATACCTCTGAAATAGTGAGTTATTCAATAATCAGGAAAAATACTCGGAGAATCCACACGATCATAGCAGTTACATTCCTTAAAACCTGATTCTGTTTCCTATCCAATACCTCTTAAATAGTGAGTTATTCAATAATCAGGAAAAATACTCGGAGAATCCACACGATCATGGGAGTTACATTCCTTAAAACCTGATTACGTTTCCAATCCAATAGTTCAAGTCCGAGCGATGCACACCTCCTCCAAGATAGCCACAGACCACTTTATTCTGACCACTTACTTACCTCTGAAATAGTGAATTTTCAAAACTTCTGGAAAAATACTCTAAGAATCCTCACGAGCTTGGGAGATACATTCCAAAAACCTGATCTCATTTCCTATCCAAAACCTCTGAAACAGAGAATTATCCAATAATCAGGAAGATTACTCGGAGAATCCACACGAGCATGGCAGTTACATTCCATAAAACCTGATTCCGTTTCCTATCCAATAGTTCAGGTTCGAGCAATGCACATCTCCTCCAAGGTAGCCACAGACCACTTTATCCTGACCACTTACTCACCTCTGAAATAGTTAATTTTCAAAACTTCAGGAAAAATACTCTGAGAATCCTCACGAGCTTGGGAGATACATTCCTAAAACCTGATTCCATTTCCTATCCAATACCTCTGAAATAGTGAGTTATTCAATAATCAGGAAAAATACTCGGAGAATCCACACGATCATGGCAGTTACATTCCTTAAAACCTGATTCCGTTTTCTATCCAATAGTTCAGATACAAGCGATGCACACCTCCTCCAAGGTAGCCACAGACCACTTTATCCTGACCACTTACTCAACTCTGAAATAGTTAATTTTCAAAACTTCAGGAAAAATACTCTGAGAATCCTCACGAGCTTGGGAGTTACATTCCTTAAAACCTGATTACGTTTCCAATCCAATAGTTCAAGTCCGAGCGATGCACACCTCCTCCAAGATAGCCACAGACCACTTTATTCTGACCACTTACTTACCTCTGAAATAGTGAATTTTCAAAACTTCAGGAAAAATACTCTGAGAATCCTCACGAGCTTGGGAGTTACATTCCTAAAACCTGATCTCATTTCCTATCCAAAACCTCTGAAACAGAGAATTATCCAATAATCAGGAAGATTACTCGGAGAATCCACACGAGCATGGCAGTTACATTCCTTAAAACCTGATTCCGTTTCCTATCCAATAGTTCAGGTCCGAGCGATGCACATCTCCTCCAAGGTAGCCACAGACCACTTTATCCTGACCACTTACTCACCTCTGAAATAGTTAATTTTCAAAACTTCAGGAAAAATACTCTGAGAATCCTCACGAGCTTGGGAGATACATTCCTAAAACCTGATTCCATTTCCTATCCAATACCTCTGAAATAGTGAGTTATTCAATAATCAGGAAAAATACTCGGAGAATCCACACGATCATGGCAGTTACATTCCTTAAAACCTGATTCCGTTTCCTATCCAATACCTCTTAAATAGTTTGTTATTCAATAATCAGGAAAAATACTCGGAGAATCCACACGAGCATGGCAGTTACATTTCTCAAAACCTGATTCCGTTTGCTATCCAATAGTTCAGGTCCGAGCGATGCACACCACACCTCCTCCAAGGTAGCCACAGACCACTTTATCCTGACCACTTACTCACCTCTGAAATAGTGAATTTTCAAAACTTCAAGAAAAATACTCGGAGAATCCTTACGATCTTGGGAGTTATATTTCTTAAAACCTGATTCCATTTCCTATCCAATACCTCTGAAATAGTGAATTATCCAATAATCAGGAAGAATACTCGGCGAATCCACACGAGCACGGGAGTTACATTCCTTAAAACCTGATTCCATTTCCTATGCAATACCTATGAAATTGTGAATTCTCAAAAAATCTGGAAAAATACTCGGAGAATCCACACGAGCATAGGAGTTACATTTCTTAAAACCTAATTACGTTTCCTATCCAATACCTATGAAATAGTCAATTTTCAAAACTTCATGAAAAATAAATAGAGAATCCTCACGATCTTGGGAATTACATTCCTAAAACCTGATACCATTTCCTATCCAATACCTATGAAATAGTGAATTCTCAAAAAATCTGGAAAAATACTCGGAGAATCCACACGAGCATGGGAGTTACATTTCTTAAAACCTGATTACGTTTGCTATCCAATAGTTCAAGTCCGAGCGATGCACACCTCCTCCAAGGTAGCCACAAACAAATTCATCCTGACCACTTACTCATCTCAGAAATAGTTAATTTTCAAAACTTCAGGAAAAATACTCTGAGAATCCTCACGAGCTTGGGAGTTACATTCCTAAAACCTGATTTCATTTCCTATCCAACACCTCTGAAATACTGAATTATCCAATAATTAGGAAGACTACTCGGAGAATCCACACGAGCACGGGAGTTACATTCCTTAAAACCTGAATCCATTTTCTATCCAATACCTATGAAACAGAGAATTATCCAATAATCAGGAAGAATACTCGGAGAATCCACACGAGCATGGGAGTTACATTCCTTAAAACCTGATTCCGTTTCCTATCCAATAGTTCAGGTCCGAGCGATGCACACCTCCTCCAAGATAGCCACAGACCACTTTATCCTGACCACTTTCTCACCTCTGCAATAGTGAATTTTCAAAACTGCATGAAAAATACTCTGAGAATCCTCACGAGCTTGGGAGTTACATTCCTAAAACCTGAATCCATTTCCTATCCAATACCCATGAAATAGTGAATTCTCAAAAAATCTGGAAAAATACTCGGAAAATCCACACGAGCATGGGAGTTACATTTCTTAAAACCTAATTACGTTTCCTATCCAATACCTATGAAATAGTCAATTTTCAAAACTTCATGAAAAATACTTAGAGAATCCTCACGAGCTTGGGAGTTACATTCCTAAAACCTGATTCCATTTCCTATGCAATACCTATGAAATTGTGAATTCTCAAAAAATCTGGAAAAATACTCGGAGAATCCACACGAGCATAGGAGTTACATTTCTTAAAACCTAATTACGTTTCCTATCCAATACCTATGAAATAGTCAATTTTCAAAACTTCATGAAAAATAAATAGAGAATCCTCACGATCTTGGGAATTACATTCCTAAAACCTGATACCATTTCCTATCCAATACCTATGAAATAGTGAATTCTCAAAAAATCTGGAAAAATACTCGGAGAATCCACACGAGCATGGGAGTTACATTTCTTAAAACCTGATTACGTTTGCTATCCAATAGTTCAAGTCCGAGCGATGCACACCTCCTCCAAGGTAGCCACAAACAAATTCATCCTGACCACTTACTCATCTCAGAAATAGTTAATTTTCAAAACTTCAGGAAAAATACTCTGAGAATCCTCACGAGCTTGGGAGTTACATTCCTAAAACCTGATTTCATTTCCTATCCAACACCTCTGAAATACTGAATTATCCAATAATTAGGAAGACTACTCGGAGAATCCACACGAGCACGGGAGTTACATTCCTTAAAACCTGAATCCATTTTCTATCCAATACCTATGAAACAGAGAATTATCCAATAATCAGGAAGAATACTCGGAGAATCCACACGAGCATGGGAGTTACATTCCTTAAAACCTGATTCCGTTTCCTATCCAATAGTTCAGGTCCGAGCGATGCACACCTCCTCCAAGATAGCCACAGACCACTTTATCCTGACCACTTTCTCACCTCTGCAATAGTGAATTTTCAAAACTGCATGAAAAATACTCTGAGAATCCTCACGAGCTTGGGAGTTACATTCCTAAAACCTGAATCCATTTCCTATCCAATACCCATGAAATAGTGAATTCTCAAAAAATCTGGAAAAATACTCGGAAAATCCACACGAGCATGGGAGTTACATTTCTTAAAACCTAATTACGTTTCCTATCCAATACCTATGAAATAGTCAATTTTCAAAACCTCATGAAAAATACTTAGAGAATCCTCACGAGCTTGGGAGTTACATTCCTAAAACCTGATACCATTTCCTATTCAATACCTATGAAAGAGTGAATTCTCAAAAAATCTGGAAAAATACTCGGAGAATCCACACGAGCATGGGAGTTACATTCCTTAAATCCTGATTGCGTTTGCTATCCAATAGTTCAAGTCCGAGCGATGCACACCTCCTCCAAGGTAGCCACAAACAAATTTATCCTGACCACTTACTCACCTCAGAAATAGTTAATTTTCAAAACTTCAGGAAAAATACTCTGAGAATCCTCACGAGCTTGGGAGTTACATTCCTAAAACCTGAATCCATTTCCTATCCAATACCCATGAAATAGTGAATTCTCAAAAAATCTGGAAAAATACTCGGAAAATCCACACGAACATGGGAGTTACATTTCTTAAAACCTAATTACGTTTCCTATCCAATACCTATGAAATAGTCAATTTTCAAAACTTCATGAAAAATACTTAGAGAATCCTCACGAGCTTGGGAGTTACATTCCTAAAACCTGATACCATTTCCTATTCAATACCTATGAAAGAGTGAATTCTCAAAAAATCTGGAAAAATACTCGGAGAATCCACACGAACATGGGAGTTACATTCCTTAAAACCTGATTACGTTTCCAATCCAATAGTTCAAGTCCGAGCGATGCACACCTCCTCCAAGATAGCCACAGACCACTTTATTCTGACCACTTACTTACCTCTGAAATAGTGAATTTTCAAAACTTCAGGAAAAATACTCTGCGAAACCTCACGAGCTTGGGAGATACATTCCTAAAACCTGATTCCATTTCCTATCCAATACCTCTGAAATAGTGAGTTATTCAATAATCAGGAAAAATACTCGGAGAATCCACACGATCATGGCAGTTACATTCCTTAAAACCTGATTCCGTTTCCTATCCAATACCTCTTAAATAGTGAGTTATTCAATAATCAGGAAAAATACTCGGAGAATCCACACGAGCATGGCAGTTACATTTCTCAAAACCTGATTCCGTTTGCTATCCAATAGTTCAGGTCCGAGCGATGCACACCTCCTCCAAGGTAGCCACAGACCACTTTATCCTGACCACTTACTCACCTCTGAAATAGTTAATTTTCAAAACTTCAGGAAAAATACTCTGAGAATCCTCACGAGCTTGGGAGATACATTCCTAAAACCTGATTCCATTTCCTATCCAATACCTCTGAATCAGAGAATTATGCAATAATCAGGAAGATTACTCGGAGAATCCACACGAGCATGGCAGTTACATTCCTTAAAACCTGATTGTGATTGTGATTGATCTTGTGATTGTGATGCGAGAGTAAGCTGACGTGTTTTCTTGGTCTCCGCTGTGGCTTGTGTTTTTCATGCGCTTAATCGGTCTTTTGATCACGTTCTTTTGCAAAATAATTTCAACCACAACTTGGAAATTGGCATACAATTGAATTTGTGAATTTTATAACATATATCAAAAGTATTTAAATAAAAGAATAAACATTTTTCCTGGTGCCAAATTTATTGCAGTTAATATACATACTCGAACAATACACACATTTCTGTGGAACATGAGTAACGGTTCTTCCTCTCACGAAGTGGTCAACACACGCTCTAAGAAAGCTCAGTCTGCAGTACTTGGCGCTTTGACGTCGGCTCACTCCACCAAAAATACGGTAAAGGTGAGCGAAATAAATAACATGTCTCTCACAGCACGTGAACTTGAAGAGCATCTTCATAAGCAAGCCGACCTTCTGCTGAGTCGCTTCTCAGTAGAATTGACCTGTCATCGGAAAGAGCTCTCTGATCAAGTGAAACAGATTGAGAAGAACATTACTCAGAGATTGAACGCTTTCGACGATTCTTTGAAAGATTTACAACGGCGCATGGTATGTGTGGAGGAGCAGAGAGGTGATTGCGAGCAATTAAAAGCAGATTTTGTCACAGCCAAAGAATCGTTAGCTAAACTGGAATTGAGGTGTGACGCAGCTGAGAGACGCGAAATTGCGTGCGATGCAATACTTGCAGGCGTTCCCAAACTTGATGATGAGGACTTAAACAAAATTTTTAATACATTGTGCTTTGCCGTGGGATACACTGCGCTTGCTGCTGTCTCAATTTTTCGTCCACCACAGCAAAACCGTGATCTGGATCCACCCATTATCATCAAATTTAATTCGTTGTCCGAGAAGAACGCTGTTTTTAAAGCTGCTGCTAATTTTCGAAAACGAGAGGCTCGCCAGCTCCGGCTTTCAGACGTTGGTATGGAATCTACTAAAAGCATATTCCTGAATGAGAGCTTGACGCGGCCAAATCGCTTGATACTCCAACTTGCTGTCAAGTTAAAACGTAACAACCTGATTTATGCAGTTTCCACGAGGCGTGGCGTTGTTACCGTGAAATCGAGGAATAACAGCAGCTGGACAACCATTACACATGCTGGAACATTGCAGGCTATGGTGGATAGCGGCCAAGTCGACGATAACCATCAATGAAAGCTTCACATAGATACCATCACTTGCAATCGTTATTAAGTATCTTATTACTTAGTAGCAAAAATCTGTTGCCTATAATTTTAACATTTATTTTCTTGCTATGTACTTCTGTCTTACTTAATCTATTATATCCTTTTCATTTTTCCACTATTTCTCACTACCACTATGGAACTCCTGCGACCGACAACCTGGATACAAGTATTCCAATCTTAAGTGGGTACTATTTCAAAACAAGCTGGATGTGCTGCTGGTTGTTCTCCTTGTCTAATGTCTGTAGTGAATACAGATATTACTAATAATGGAAGTTCCAGTGCCTGTGTGTATAACATGGTGCGTGTGTTTTGTAGACAAAGTGATGGTCTCAAAATCTGCCATATTAATGCACAGAGTCTAAATAATAAAATTGACGAATTTAGATATATCTTTGAGAGGTCAGATATAGATGCTGTATGCATCTCGGAAACATGGTTTAACTCTACATTGCATGATGGCCTGTTTTCAATTCATGGTTATCGATTACTTCGGAATGACAGACTGTCGCACGCAGGGGGCGTTGCAATCTATATCAGAAATAATATCTGCTGTAAAGTGAAACTCAAATCACCCCCAAACTCAGCTATAGAATATATATTTGTCGAAATTTACTCCGAAGTTGACAAGTTGCTGTTGGGTTCCGTCTATAGGCCTAATTGCCATGTAAACACGATCACGATCATGGCAGTTACATTCCTTAAAACCTGATTACGTTTCCAATCCAATAGTTCAAGTCCGAGCGATGCACACCTCCTCCAAGATAGCCACAGACCACTTTATTCTGACCACTTACTTACCTCTGAAATAGTGAATTTTCAAAACTTCAGGAAAAATACTCTAAGAATCCTCACGAGCTTGGGAGATACATTTCTAAAACCTGATCTCATTTCCTATCCAAAACCTCTGAATCAGAGAATTATGCAATAATCAGGAAGATTACTCGGAGAATCCACACGAGCATGGCAGTTACATTCCTTAAAACCTGATTCCGTTTCCTATCCAATAGTTCAGGTCCGAGCGATGCACACCTCCTCCAAGATAGCCACAGACCACTTTATTCTGACCACTTACTTACCTCTGAAATAGTGAATTTTCAAAACTTCAGGAAAAATACTCTGAGAATCCTCACGAGCTTGGGAGTTACATTCCTAAAACCTGATCTCATTTCCTATCCAAAACCTCTGAAACAGAGAATTATCCAATAATCAGGAAGATTACTCGGAGAATCCACACGAGCATGGCAGTTACATTCCTTAAAACCTGATTCCGTTTCCTATCCAATAGTTCAGGTCCGAGCGATGCACATCTCCTCCAAGGTAGCCACAGACCACTTTATCCTGACCACTTACTCAACTCTAAAATAGTTAATTTTCAAAACTTCAGGAAAAATACTCTGAGAATCCTCACGAGCTTGGGAGTTAGATTTCTAAAACCTGATTTCATTTCCTATCCAACACCTTTGAAATAGTGAATTATCCAATAATCAGGAAGACTACTCGGAGAATCCACACGAGCACGGGAGTTACATTCCTTAAAACCTGATTCCGTTTTCTATCCAATAGTTCAGGTACGAGCGATGCACACCTCCTCCAAGGTAGCCACAGACCACTTAATCCTGACCACTTACTCAACTTTGAAATAGTTAATTTTCAAAACTTCAGGAAAAATACTATGAGAATCCGCACGAGCTTGGGAGTTACATTTCTAAAACCTGATTTCATTTCCTATCCAACACCTTTGAAATAGTGAATTATCCAATAATCAGGAAGACTACTCTGAGAATCCACACGAGCACGGGAGTTACATTCTTAAAACCTGATTCCATTTCCTATCCAATACCTCTGAAATAGTGAGTTATTCAATAATCAGGAAAAATACTCGGAGAATCCACACGATCATGGCAGTTACATTCCTTAAAACCTGATTCCGTTTCCTATCCAATACCTCTTAAATAGTGAGTTATTCAATAATCAGGAAAAATACTCGGAGAATCCACACGATCATGGGAGTTACATTTCTTAAAACCTAATTACGTTTCCTATCCAATACCTATGAAATAGTCAATTTTCAAAACTTCATGAAAAATACTTAGAGAATCCTCACGAGCTTGGGAGTTACATTCCTAAAACCTGATACCATTTCCTATCCAATACCTATGAAATAGTGAATTCTCAAAAAATCTGGAAAAATACTCGGAGAATCCACACGAGCATGGGAGTTACATTCCTTAAAACCTGATTGCGTTTGCTATCCAATAGTTCAAGTCCGAGCGATGCACACCTCCTCCAAGGTAGCCACAAACAAATTTATCCTGACCACTTACTCACCTCAGAAATAGTTAATTTTCAAAACTTCAGGAAAAATACTCTGAGAATCCTCACGAGCTTGGGAGTTACATTCCTAAAACCTGAATCCATTTCCTATCCAATACCCATGAAATAGTGAATTCTCAAAAAATCTGGAAAAATACTCGGAAAATCCACACGAACATGGGAGTTACATTTCTTAAAACCTAATTACGTTTCCTATCCAATACCTATGAAATAGTCAATTTTCAAAACTTCATGAAAAATACTTAGAGAATCCTCACGAGCTTGGGAGTTACATTCCTAAAACCTGATACCATTTCCTATTCAATACCTATGAAAGAGTGAATTCTCAAAAAATCTGGAAAAATACTCGGAGAATCCACACGAACATGGGAGTTACATTCCTTAAAACCTGATTACGTTTCCAATCCAATAGTTCAAGTCCGAGCGATGCACACCTCCTCCAAGATAGCCACAGACCACTTTATTCTGACCACTTACTTACCTCTGAAATAGTGAATTTTCAAAACTTCAGGAAAAATACTCTGCGAAACCTCACGAGCTTGGGAGATACATTCCTAAAACCTGATTCCATTTCCTATCCAATACCTCTGAAATAGTGAGTTATTCAATAATCAGGAAAAATACTCGGAGAATCCACACGATCATGGCAGTTACATTCCTTAAAACCTGATTCCGTTTCCTATCCAATACCTCTTAAATAGTGAGTTATTCAATAATCAGGAAAAATACTCGGAGAATCCACACGAGCATGGCAGTTACATTTCTCAAAACCTGATTCCGTTTGCTATCCAATAGTTCAGGTCCGAGCGATGCACACCTCCTCCAAGGTAGCCACAGACCACTTTATCCTGACCACTTACTCACCTCTGAAATAGTTAATTTTCAAAACTTCAGGAAAAATACTCTGAGAATCCTCACGAGCTTGGGAGATACATTCCTAAAACCTGATTCCATTTCCAATACCTCTGAATCAGAGAATTATGCAATAATCAGGAAGATTACTCGGAGAATCCACACGAGCATGGCAGTTACATTCCTTAAAACCTGATTGTGATTGTGATTGATCTTGTGATTGTGATGCGAGAGTAAGCTGACGTGTTTTCTTGGTCTCCGCTGTGGCTTGTGTTTTTCATGCGCTTAATCGGTCTTTTGATCACGTTCTTTTGCAAAATAATTTCAACCACAACTTGGAAATTGGCATACAATTGAATTTGTGAATTTTATAACATATATCAAAAGTATTTAAATAAAAGAATAAACATTTTTCCTGGTGCCAAATTTATTGGAGTTAATATACATACTCGAACAATACACACATTTCTGTGGAACATGAGTAACGGTTCTTCCTCTCACGAAGTGGTCAACACACGCTCTAAGAAAGCTCAGTCTGCAGTACTTGGCGCTTTGACGTCGGCTCACTCCACCAAAAATACGGTAAAGGTGAGCGAAATAAATAACATGTCTCTCACAGCACGTGAACTTGAAGAGCATCTTCATAAGCAAGCCGACCTTCTGCTGAGTCGCTTCTCAGTAGAATTGACCTGTCATCGGAAAGAGCTCTCTGATCAAGTGAAACAGATTGAGAAGAACATTACTCAGAGATTGAACGCTTTCGACGATTCTTTGAAAGATTTACAACGGCGCATGGTATGTGTGGAGGAGCAGAGAGGTGATTGCGAGCAATTAAAAGCAGATTTTGTCACAGCCAAAGAATCGTTAGCTAAACTGGAATTGAGGTGTGACGCAGCTGAGAGACGCGAAATTGCGTGCGATGCAATACTTGCAGGCGTTCCCAAACTTGATGATGAGGACTTAAACAAAATTTTTAATACATTGTGCTTTGCCGTGGGATACACTGCGCTTGCTGCTGTCTCAATTTTTCGTCCACCACAGCAAAACCGTGATCTGGATCCACCCATTATCATCAAATTTAATTCGTTGTCCGAGAAGAACGCTGTTTTTAAAGCTGCTGCTAATTTTCGAAAACGAGAGGCTCGCCAGCTCCGGCTTTCAGACGTTGGTATGGAATCTACTAAAAGCATATTCCTGAATGAGAGCTTGACGCGGCCAAATCGCTTGATACTCCAACTTGCTGTCAAGTTAAAACGTAACAACCTGATTTATGCAGTTTCCACGAGGCGTGGCGTTGTTACCGTGAAATCGAGGAATAACAGCAGCTGGACAACCATTACACATGCTGGAACATTGCAGGCTATGGTGGATAGCGGCCAAGTCGACGATAACCATCAATGAAAGCTTCACATAGATACCATCACTTGCAATCGTTATTAAGTATCTTATTACTTAGTAGCAAAAATCTGTTGCCTATAATTTTAACATTTATTTTCTTGCTATGTACTTCTGTCTTACTTAATCTATTATATCCTTTTCATTTTTCCACTATTTCTCACTACCACTATGGAACTCCTGCGACCGACAACCTGGATACAAGTATTCCAATCTTAAGTGGGTACTATTTCAAAACAAGCTGGATGTGCTGCTGGTTGTTCTCCTTGTCTAATGTCTGTAGTGAATACAGATATTACTAATAATGGAAGTTCCAGTGCCTGTGTGTATAACATGGTGCGTGTGTTTTGTAGACAAAGTGATGGTCTCAAAATCTGCCATATTAATGCACAGAGTCTAAATAATAAAATTGACGAATTTAGATATATCTTTGAGAGGTCAGATATAGATGCTGTATGCATCTCGGAAACATGGTTTAACTCTACATTGCATGATGGCCTGTTTTCAATTCATGGTTATCGATTACTTCGGAATGACAGACTGTCGCACGCAGGGGGCGTTGCAATCTATATCAGAAATAATATCTGCTGTAAAGTGAAACTCAAATCACCCCCAAACTCAACTATAGAATATATATTTGTCGAAATTTACTCCGAAGTTGACAAGTTGCTGTTGGGTTCCGTCTATAGGCCTAATTGCCATGTAAACACGATCACGATCATGGCAGTTACATTCCTTAAAACCTGATTACGTTTCCAATCCAATAGTTCAAGTCCGAGCGATGCACACCTCCTCCAAGATAGCCACAGACCACTTTATTCTGACCACTTACTTACCTCTGAAATAGTGAATTTTCAAAACTTCAGGAAAAATACTCTAAGAATCCTCACGAGCTTGGGAGATACATTTCTAAAACCTGATCTCATTTCCTATCCAAAACCTCTGAATCAGAGAATTATGCAATAATCAGGAAGATTACTCGGAGAATCCACACGAGCATGGCAGTTACATTCCTTAAAACCTGATTCCGTTTCCTATCCAATAGTTCAGGTCCGAGCGATGCACACCTCCTCCAAGATAGCCACAGACCACTTTATTCTGACCACTTACTTACCTCTGAAATAGTGAATTTTCAAAACTTCAGGAAAAATACTCTGAGAATCCTCACGAGCTTGGGAGTTACATTCCTAAAACCTGATCTCATTTCCTATCCAAAACCTCTGAAACAGAGAATTATCCAATAATCAGGAAGATTACTCGGAGAATCCACACGAGCATGGCAGTTACATTCCTTAAAACCTGATTCCGTTTCCTATCCAATAGTTCAGGTCCGAGCGATGCACATCTCCTCCAAGGTAGCCACAGACCACTTAATCCTGACCACTTACTCAACTTTGAAATAGTTAATTTTCAAAACTTCAGGAAAAATACTATGAGAATCCGCACGAGCTTGGGAGTTACATTTCTAAAACCTGATTTCATTTCCTATCCAACACCTTTGAAATAGTGAATTATCCAATAATCAGGAAGACTACTCTGAGAATCCACACGAGCACGGGAGTTACATTCCTTAAAACCTGATTCCGTTTTCTATCCAATAGTTCAGGTACGAGCGATGCACACCTCCTCCAAGGTAGCCACAGACCACTTAATCCTGACCACTTACTCAACTTTGAAATAGTTAATTTTCAAAACTTCAGGAAAAATACTATGAGAATCCGCACGAGCTTGGGAGTTACATTTCTAAAACCTGATTTCATTTCCTATCCAACACCTTTGAAATAGTGAATTATCCAATAATCAGGAAGACTACTCTGAGAATCCACACGAGCACGGGAGTTACATTCCTTAAAACCTGATTCCGTTTCCTATCCAATAGTTCAGGTCCGAGCGATGCACACCTCCTCCAAGATAGCCACAGACCACTTTATTCTGACCACTTACTTACCTCTGAAATAGTGAATTTTCAAAACTTCAGGAAAAATACTCTGAGAATCCTCACGAGCTTGGGAGTTACATTCCTAAAACCTGATCTCATTTCCTATCCAAAACCTCTGAAACAGAGAATTATCCAATAATCAGGAAGATTACTCGGAGAATCCACACGAGCATGGCAGTTACATTCCTTAAAACCTGATTCCGTTTCCTATCCAATAGTTCAGGTCCGAGCGATGCACATCTCCTCCAAGGTAGCCACAGACCACTTTATCCTGACCACTTACTCAACTCTAAAATAGTTAATTTTCAAAACTTCAGGAAAAATACTCTGAGAATCCTCACGAGCTTGGGAGTTAGATTTCTAAAACCTGATTTCATTTCCTATCCAACACCTTTGAAATAGTGAATTATCCAATAATCAGGAAGACTACTCGGAGAATCCACACGAGCACGGGAGTTACATTCCTTAAAACCTGATTCCGTTTTCTATCCAATAGTTCAGGTACGAGCGATGCACACCTCCTCCAAGGTAGCCACAGACCACTTAATCCTGACCACTTACTCAACTTTGAAATAGTTAATTTTCAAAACTTCAGGAAAAATACTATGAGAATCCGCACGAGCTTGGGAGTTACATTTCTAAAACCTGATTTCATTTCCTATCCAACACCTTTGAAATAGTGAATTATCCAATAATCAGGAAGACTACTCTGAGAATCCACACGAGCACGGGAGTTACATTCTTAAAACCTGATTCCATTTCCTATGCAATACCTATGAAATAGTGAATTCTCAAAAAATCTGAAAAAATACTCGGAGAATCCACACGAGCATAGGAGTTACATTTCTTAAAACCTAATTACGTTTCCTATCCAATACCTATGAAATAGTCAATTTTCAAAACTTCATGAAAAATACTTAGAGAATCCTCACGAGCTTGGGAGTTACATTCCTAAAACCTGATACCATTTCCTATCCAATACCTATGAAATAGTGAATTCTCAAAAAATCTGGAAAAATACTCGGAGAATCCACACGAGCATGGGAGTTACATTCCTTAAAACCTGATTGCGTTTGCTATCCAATAGTTCAAGTCCGAGCGATGCACACCTCCTCCAAGGTAGCCACAAACAAATTTATCCTGACCACTTACTCACCTCAGAAATAGTTAATTTTCAAAACTTCAGGAAAAATACTCTGAGAATCCTCACGAGCTTGGGAGTTACATTCCTAAAACCTGATTTCATTTCCTATCCAACACCTCTGAAATATGTAACGACAATTTAATGAATAAAATTATGTTACATAACAAGGCCAGTTCACGGCACATACACACGGTTCATAACAGCGCCAGTTCACGGTATTTTACACACTACACTCGCCATAACACACGATAGCACCATGGTAACAGCATGCATGTGTCTCTTTCTATCACACGGGCTCGCACAGCGGCGAACACGTGAACATCAGAAACAGTCTGAAAACGCGGTATATATAAAAGAAAGCATCACACGCAGAATAGTCATTCGGGTCCGGACCACCAAGCTGGGAACATCATACTGGTAAGTAACCTCTGCCTAGCAACGCCGAGCAGCAAGACAACAGCGACAGCGAGGACAACCGTCAACTTCAGCAGAGCCGCGAATATACAGTGAAGTGCTTTCTGCCATGCGGGTTTCGACTCCACGGCCATCATAACGTCCTCTGCCGCGAGTGCTCGACTCCTTGAATAAGTGAAGTGTTCTCTGCCGTGCGGGTTTCGACTCCACGGCCATCATAAACTTTCCTCTGCCGCGCGGGTTTCGACTCCACGGCCATCATAACGTCCTCTGCCGCGAGTGCTCGACTCCTTGAATAAGCGAAGTGTTCTCTGCCCTGCGGGTTTCGACTCCACGGCCATCATAAACTTTCCTCTGCCGCGCGGGTTTCGACTCCTCGGCCATCCTAAAGTCTTCTGTCGCGCATGCTCGACGATTCAATCAGTAACGTGTTCTGCCGTGCGGGTTTCGACTCCACGGCCATCATAAACTTTCCTCTGCCGCGCGGGTTTCGACTCCACGGCCATCATAACGTCCTCTGCCGCGAGTGCTCGACTCCTTGAATAAGCAAAGTGTTCCCTGCCGTGCGGGTTTCGACTCCACGGCCATCATAAACTTTCCTCTGCCGCGCGGGTTTCGACTCCTCGGCCATCCTAAAGTCTTCTGTCGCGCATGCTCGACGACTCGATCAGTAACGTGTTCTGCCGCGCGGGTTTCGACTCCACGGCCATCCTAAAGTCTTCTGTCACGCATGCTCGACGACTCAATCAGTGACGTGTTCTGCCGCACGAACACACAGACGCCACCAAACGTATCAACGCCACCAGGGTACACAACCACGCTGCATCAAAATCAATCGTATCAACGCATCGCTATCGACGCCCACAGACGACGCCCAAGGGTACAAGCTGGAATGCCGCTAGGAGTTTGAACCATGAACACAATATTCTTTTTTAAAAACTATTTGATTCCTGTAAACCTAAACCTATAATTTAGAATAGCGAAATAAAGTATAAATCAACAAAATAAAAGTGTGCATTCGGTCCAATAAATAAATAACTGGACGAACCTTGGACGCGACTGAGAAATATCCTAGCTATAAAGAAAGGTCGTTACAAATACTGAATTATCCAATAATTAGGAAGACTACTCGGAGAATCCACACGAGCACGGGAGTTACATTCCTTAAAACCTGAATCCATTTCCTATCCAATACCTATGAAACAGAGAATTATCCAATAATCAGGAAGAATACTAGGAGAATCCACACGAGCATGGGAGTTACATTCCTTAAAACCTGATTCCGTTTCCTCTCCAATAGTTCAGGTCCGAGCGATGCACACCTCCTCCAAGGTAGCCACAGACCACTTTATCCTGACCACTTTCTCACCTCTGCGATAGTGAATTTTCAAAACTTCATGAAAAATACTCAGAGAATCCTCACGAGCTTGGGAGCTACATTCCTAAAACCTGAATCCATTTCCTATCCAATACCTATGAAATAGTGAATTCTCAAAAAATCTGGAAAAATACTCGGAGAATCCACACGAGCATGGGTGTTACATTCCTTAAACGTATCCAATCCAATAGTTCAAGTCCGAGCGATGCACACCTCCTCCAAGGTAGCCACAGACCACTTTATCCTGACCACTGAAAGTGATATAGTTAATTTTCAAAACTTCAGGAAAAATACTCTGAGAATCCTCACGAGCTTGGGAGATACATTCCTAAAACCTGATTCCATTTCCTATCCAATACCTCTGAAATAGTGAGTTATTCAATAATCAGGAAAAATACTCGGAGAATCCACACGATCATGGCAGTTACATTCCTTAAAACCTGATTCCATTTTCTATCCAATAGTTCAGATACAAGCGATGCACACCTCCTCCAAGGTAGCCACAGACCACTTTATCCTGACCACTTACTCACCTCTGAAATAGTTAATTTTCAAAACTTCAGGAAAAATACTCTGAGAATCCTCACGAGCTTGGGAGATACATTCCTAAAACCTGATTCCATTTCCTATCCAATACCTCTGAAATAGTGAGTTATTCAATAATCAGGAAAAATACTCGGAGAATCCACACGATCATGGCAGTTACATTCCTTAAAACCTGATTCCGTTTCCTCTCCAATAGTTCAGGTCCGAGCGATGCACACCTCCTCCAAGATAGCCACAGACCACTTTATTCTGACCACTTACTTACCTCTGAAATAGTGAATTTTCAAAACTTCAGGAAAAATACTCTGAGAATCCTCAGGAGCTTGGGAGTTACATTCCTCAAACCTGATCTCATTTCCTATCCAAAACCTCTGAAACAGAGAATTATCCAATAATCAGGAAAATTACTCGGAGAATCCACACGAGCATGGCAGTTACATTCCTTAAAACCTGATTACGTTTCCTATCCAATAGTTCAGGTCCGAGCGATGCACATCTCCTCCAAGGTAGCCACAGACCACTTTATCCTGACCACTTACTCACCTCTGAAATAGTTAATTTTCAAAACTTCAGGAAAAATACTCTGAGAATCCTCACGAGCTTGGGAGATACATTCCTAAAACCTGATTCCATTTCCTATCCAATACCTCTGAAATAGTGAGTTATTCAATAATCAGGAAAAATACTCGGAGAATCCACACGATCATGGCAGTTACATTCCTTAAAACCTGATTGCGTTTCCTATCCAATACCTCTTAAATAGTGAGTTATTCAATAATCAGGAAAAATACTCGGAGAATCCACACGAGCATGGCAGTTACATTTCTCAAAACCTGATTCCGTTTGCTATCCAATAGTTCAGGTCCGAGCGATGCACACCTCCTCCAAGGTAGCCACAGACCACTTTATCCTGACCACTTACTCACCTCTGAAATAGTTAATTTTCAAAACTTCAGGAAAAATACTCTGAGAATCCTCACGAGCTTGGGAGATACATTCCTAAAACCTGATTCCATTTCCTATCCAATACCTCTGAAATAGTGAGTTATTCAATAATCAGGAAAAATACTCGGAGAATCCACACGATCATGGCAGTTACATTCCTTAAAACCTGATTCCGTTTCCTATCCAATACCTCTTAAATAGTGAGTTATTCAATAATCAGGAAAAATACTCGGAGAATCCACACGATCATGGCAGTTACATTCCTTAAAACCTGATTACGTTTCCAATCCAATAGTTCAAGTCCGAGCGATGCACACCTCCTCTAAGATAGCCACAGACCACTTTATTCTGACCACTTACTCACCTCTGAAATAGTTAATTTTCAAAACTTCAGGAAAAATACTCTGAGAATCCTCACGAGCTTGGGAGATACATTCCTAAAACCTGATTCCATTTCCTATCCAATACCTCTGAAATAGTGAGTTATTCAATAATCAGGAAAAATACTCGGAGAATCCACACGATCATGGCAGTTACATTCCTTAAAACCTGATTCCGTTTCCTATCCAATACCTCTTAAATAGTGAGTTATTCAATAATCAGGAAAAATACTCGGAGAATCCACACGATCATGGCAGTTACATTCCTTAAAACCTGATTACGTTTCCAATCCAATAGTTCAAGTCCGAGCGATGCACACCTCCTCTAAGATAGCCACAGACCACTTTATTCTGACCACTTACTCACCTCTGAAATAGTTAATTTTCAAAACTTCAGGAAAAATACTCTGAGAATCCTCACGAGCTTAGGAGATACATTCCTAAAACCTGATTCCATTTCCTATCCAATAGTTCAGGTCCGAGCAATGCACATCTCCTCCAAGGTAGCCACAGAACACTTTATCCTGACCACTTACTCACCTCTGAAATAGTTAATTTTCAAAACTTCAGGAAAAATACTCTGAGAATCCTCACGAGCTTGGGAGATACATTCCTAAAACCTGATTCCATTTCCTATCCAATACCTCTGAAATAGTGAGTTATTCAATAATCAGGAAAAATACTCGGAGAATCCACACGATCATGGCAGTTACATTCCTTAAAACCTGATTACGTTTCCAATCCAATAGTTCAAGTCCGAGCGATGCACACCTCCTCTAAGATAGCCACAGACCACTTTATTCTGACCACTTACTCACCTCTGAAATAGTTAATTTTCAAAACTTCAGGAAAAATACTCTGAGAATCCTCACGAGCTTGGGAGATACATTCCTAAAACCTGATTCCATTTCCTATCCAATAGTTCAGGTCCGAGCAATGCACATCTCCTCCAAGGTAGCCACAGACCACTTTATCCTGACCACTTACTCACCTCTGAAATAGTTAATTTTCAAAACTTCAGGAAAAATACTCTGAGAATCCTCACGAGCTTGGGAGATACATTCCTTAAAACCTGATCTCATTTCCTATCCAAAACCTCTGAAACAGAGAATTATCCAATAATCAGGAAAATTACTCGGAGAATCCACACGAGCATGGCAGTTACATTCCTTAGAACCTGATTACGTTTCCAATCCAATAGTTCAAGTCCGAGCGATGCACACCTCCTCTAAGATAGCCACAGACCACTTTATTCTGACCACTTACTCACCTCTGAAATAGTTAATTTTCAAAACTTCAGGTAAAATACTCGGAGAATCCTCACGAGCTTGGGAGATACATTCCTAAAACCTGATTCCATTTCCTATCCAATAGTTCAGGTCCGAGCAATGCACATCTCCTCCAAGGTAGCCACAGACCACTTTATCCTGACCACTTACTCACCTCTGAAATAGTTAATTTTCAAAACTTCAGGAAAAATACTCTGAGAATCCTCACGAGCTTGGGAGATACATTCCTAAAACCTGATTCCATTTCCTATCCAACACCTCTGAAATAGTGAGTTATTCAATAATCAGGAAAAATGCTCGGAGAATCCACACGATCATGGCAGTTACATTCCTTAAAACCTGATTCCGTTTCCAATCCAATAGTTCAAGTCCGAGCGATGCACACCTCCTCCAAGATAGCCACAGACCACTTTATTCTGACCACTTACTTACCTCTGAAATAGTGAATTTTCAAAACTTCAGGAAAAATACTCTGAGAATCCTCACGAACTTGGGAGTTACATTCCTAAAACCTGATCTCATTTCCTATCCAAAACCTCTGAAACAGAGAATTATGCAATAATCAGGAAGATTACTCGGAGAATCCACACGAGCATGGCAGTTACATTCCTTAAAACCTGATTCCGTTTCCTATCCAATAGTTCAAGTCCGAGCGATGCACACCTCCTCTAAGATAGCCACAGACCACTTTATTCTGACCACTTACTTACCTCTGAAATAGTGAGTTATTCAATAATCAGGAAAAATGCTCGGAGAATCCACACGATCATGGCAGTTACATTCCTTAAAACCTGATTCCGTTTCCTATCCAATAGTTCAAGTCCGAGCGATGCACACCTCCTCTAAGATAGCCACAGACCACTTTATTCTGACCACTTACTTACCTCTGAAATAGTGAATTTTCAAAACTTCAGGAAAAATACTCTAAGAATCCTCACGAGCTTGGGAGTTACATTCCTAAAACCTGATCTCATTTCCTATCCAAAACCTCTGAAACAGAGAATTATGCAATAATCAGGAAGATTACTCGGAGAATCCACACGAGCATGGCAGTTACATTCCTTAAAACCTGATTCCGTTTCCTATCCAATAGTTCAAGTCCGAGCGATGCACACCTCCTCTAAGATAGCCACAGACCACTTTATTCTGACCACTTACTTACCTCTGAAATAGTGAGTTATTCAATAATCAGGAAAAATGCTCGGAGAATCCACACGATCATGGCAGTTACATTCCTTAAAACCTGATTCCGTTTCCTATCCAATAGTTCAAGTCCGAGCGATGCACACCTCCTCTAAGATAGCCACAGACCACTTTATTCTGACCACTTACTTACCTCTGAAATAGTGAATTTTCAAAACTTCAGGAAAAATACTCTGAGAATCCTCACGAGCTTGGGAGATACATTCCTAAAACCTGATTCCATTTCCTATCCAATACCTCTGAAATAGTGAGTTATTCAATAATCAGGAAAAATACTCGGAGAATCCACACGATCATGGCAGTTACATTCCTTAAAACCTGATTCCGTTTTCTATCCAATAGTTCAGATACAAGCGATGCACACCTCCTCCAAGGTAGCCACAGACCACTTTATCCTGACCACTTACTCACCTCTGAAATAGTGAATTTTCAAAACTTCAGGAAAAATACTCGGAGAATCCTTACGATCTTGGGAGTTATATTTCTTAAAACCTGATTCCATTTCCTATCCAATACCTCTGAAATAGTGAATTATCCAATAATCAGGAAGAATACTCGGAGAATCCACACGAGCACGGGAGTTACATTCCTTAAAACCTGATTCCATTTCCTATGCAATACCTATGAAATTGTGAATTCTCAAAAAATCTGGAAAAATACTCGGAGAATCCACACGAGCATAGGAGTTACATTTCTTAAAACCTAATTACGTTTCCTATCCAATACCTATGAAATAGTCAATTTTCAAAACTTCATGAAAAATACATAGAGAATCCTCACGAGCTTGGGAGTTACATTCCTAAAACCTGATACCATTTCCTATCCAATACCTATGAAATAGTGAATTATCCAATAATAAGGAAGATTACTCGGAGAATCCACACGAGCATGGCAGTTACATTCCTTAAAACCTGATTACGTTTCCTATCCAATAGTTCAGGTCCGAGCGATGCACATCTCCTCCAAGGTAGCCACAGACCACTTTATCCTGACCACTTACTCACCTCTGAAATAGTGAATTTTCAAAACTTCAGGAAAAATACTCTGAGAATCCTCACGAGCTTGGGAGTTACATTCCTAAAACCTGATACCATTTCCTATCCAATACCTATGAAATAGTGAATTATCCAATAATAAGGAAGATTACTCGGAGAATCCACACGAGCATGGCAGTTACATTCCTAAAACCTGATTCCATTTCCTATCCAATACCTCTGAAATAGTGAGTTATTCAATAATCAGGAAAAATACTCGGAGAATCCACACGATCATGGCAGTTACATTCCTTAAAACCTGATTCCGTTTCCTATCCAATACCTCTTAAATAGTGAGTTATTCAATAATCAGGAAAAATACTCGGAGAATCCACACGAGCATGGCAGTTACATTTCTCAAAACCTGATTCCGTTTGCTATCCAATAGTTCAGGTCCGAGCGATGCACACCTCCTCCAAGGTAGCCACAGACCACTTTCTCCTGACCACTTACTCACCTCTGAAATAGTTAATTTTCAAAACTTCAGGAAAAATACTCTGAGAATCCTCACGAGCTTGGGAGATACATTCCTAAAACCTGATTCCATTTCCTATCCAATACCTCTGAAATAGTGAGTTATTCAATAATCAGGAAAAATACTCGGAGAATCCACACGATCATGGCAGTTACATTCCTTAAAACCTGATTCCGTTTCCTATCCAATACCTCTTAAATAGTGAGTTATTCAATAATCAGGAAAAATACTCGGAGAATCCACACGATCATGGGAGTTACATTCCTTAAAACCTGATTACGTTTCCAATCCAATAGTTCAAGTCCGAGCGATGCACACCTCCTCCAAGATAGCCACAGACCACTTTATTCTGACCACTTACTTACCTCTGAAATAGTGAATTTTCAAAACTTCAGGAAAAATACTCTAAGAATCCTCACGAGCTTGGGAGATACATTCCTAAAACCTGATCTCATTTCCTATCCAAAACCTCTGAAACAGAGAATTATGCAATAATCAGGAAGATTACTCGGAGAATCCACACGAGCATGGCAGTTACATTCCTTAAAACCTGATTCCGTTTCCTATCCAATAGTTCAGGTCCGAGCAATGCACATCTCCTCCAAGGTAGCCACAGACCACTTTATCCTGACCACTTACTCACCTCTGAAATAGTTAATTTTCAAAACTTCAGGAAAAATACTCTGAGAATCCTCACGAGCTTGGGAGATACATTCCTAAAACCTGATTCCATTTCCTATCCAACACCTCTGAAATAGTGAGTTATTCAATAATCAGGAAAAATGCTCGGAGAATCCACACGATCATGGCAGTTACATTCCTTAAAACCTGATTCCGTTTCCAATCCAATAGTTCAAGTCCGAGCGATGCACACCTCCTCCAAGATAGCCACAGACCACTTTATTCTGACCACTTACTTACCTCTGAAATAGTGAATTTTCAAAACTTCAGGAAAAATACTCTGAGAATCCTCACGAACTTGGGAGTTACATTCCTAAAACCTGATCTCATTTCCTATCCAAAACCTCTGAAACAGAGAATTATGCAATAATCAGGAAGATTACTCGGAGAATCCACACGAGCATGGCAGTTACATTCCTTAAAACCTGATTCCGTTTCCTATCCAATAGTTCAGGTCCGAGCGATGCACATCTCCTCCAAGGTAGCCACAGACCACTTTATCCTGACCACTTACTCAACTCTGAAATAGTTAATTTTCAAAACTTCAGGAAAAATACTCTGAGAATCCTCACGAGCTTGGGAGTTAGATTTCTAAAACCTGATTTCATTTCCTATCCAACACCTTTGAAATAGTGAATTATCCAATAATCAGGAAGACTACTCGGAGAATCCACACGAGCACGGGAGTTACATTCCTTAAAACCTGATTCCGTTTTCTATCCAATAGTTCAGGTACGAGCGATGCACATCTCCTCCAAGGTAGCCACAGACCACTTTATCCTGACCACTTACTCAACTTTGAAATAGTTAATTTTCAAAACTTCAGGAAAAATACTATGAGAATCCTCACGAGCTTGGGAGTTACTTTTCTAAAACCTGATTTCATTTCCTATCCAACACCTCTGAAATAGTGAATTATCCAATAATCAGGAAGACTACTCTGAGAATCCACACGAGCACGGGAGTTACATTCCTTAAAACCTGATTCCATTTCCTATGCAATACCTATGAAATAGTGAATTCTCAAAAAATCTGGAAAAATACTCGGAGAATCCACACGAGCATAGGAGTTACATTTCTTAAAACCTAATTACGTTTCCTATCCAATACCTATGAAATAGTCAATTTTCAAAACTTCATGAAAAATACTTAGAGAATCCTCACGAGCTTGGGAGTTACATTCCTAAAACCTGATACCATTTCCTATCCAATACCTATGAAATAGTGAATTCTCAAAAAATCTGGAAAAATACTCGGAGAATCCACACGAGCATGTGAGTTACATTCCTTAAAACCTGATTGCGTTTGCTATCCAATAGTTCAAGTCCGAGCGATGCACACCTCCTCCAAAGTAGCCACAAACAAATTTATCCTGACCACTTACTCACCTCAGAAATAGTTAATTTTCAAAACTTCAGGAAAAATACTCTGAGAATCCTCACGAGCTTGGGAGTTACATTCCTAAAACCTGATTTCATTTCCTATCCAACACCTCTGAAATACTGAATTATCCAATAATTAGGAAGACTACTCGGAGAATCCACACGAGCACGGGAGTTACATTCCTTAAAACCTGAATCCATTTCCTATCCAATACCTATGAAACAGAGAATTATCCAATAATCAGGAAGAATACTAGGAGAATCCACACGAGCATGGGAGTTACATTCCTTAAAACCTGATTCCGTTTCCTCTCCAATAGTTCAGGTCCGAGCGATGCACACCTCCTCCACGGTAGCCACAGACCACTTTATCCTGACCACTTTCTCACCTCTGCTATAGTGAATTTTCAAAACTTCATGAAAAATACTCAGAGAATCCTCACGAGATTGGGAGCTACATTCCTAAAACCTGAATCCATTTCCTATCCAATACCTATGAAATAGTGAATTCTCAAAAAATCTGGAAAAATACTCGGAGAATCCACACGAGCATGGGAGTTACATTCCTTAAACGTATCCAATCCAATAGTTCAAGTCCGAGCGATGCACACCTCCTCCAAGATAGCCACAGACCACTTTATTCTGACCACTTACTTACCTCTGAAATAGTGAATTTTCAAAACTTCAGGAAAAATACTCTGAGAATCCTCACGAGCTTGGGAGTTACATTCCTCAAACCTGATCTCATTTCCTATCCAAAACCTCTGAAACAGAGAATTATTCAATAATCAGGAAAAATACTCGGAGAATCCACACGATCATGGCAGTTACATTCCTTAAAACCTGATTGCGTTTCCTATCCAATACCTCTTAAATAGTGAGTTATTCAATAATCAGGAAAAATACTCGGAGAATCCACACGAGCATGGCAGTTACATTTCTCAAAACCTGATTCCGTTTGCTATCCAATAGTTCAGGTCCGAGCGATGCACACCTCCTCCAAGGTAGCCACAGACCACTTTATCCTGACCACTTACTCACCTCTGAAATAGTTAATTTTCAAAACTTCAGGAAAAATACTCTGAGAATCCTCATGAGCTTGGGAGATACATTCCTAAAACCTGATTCCATTTCCTATCCAATACCTCTGAAATAGTGAGTTATTCAATAATCAGGAAAAATACTCTGAGAATCCTCATGAGCTTGGGAGATACATTCCTTAAAACCTGATTGCGTTTCCTATCCAATACCTCTTAAATAGTGAGTTATTCAATAATCAGGAAAAATACTCGGAGAATCCACACGATCATGGGAGTTACATTCCTTAAAACCTGATTACGTTTCCAATCCAATAGTTCAAGTCCGAGCGATGCACACCTCCTCCAAGATAGCCACAGACCACTTTATTCTGACCACTTACTTACCTCTGAAATAGTGAATTTTCAAAACTTCAGGAAAAATACTCTAAGAATCCTCACGAGCTTGGGAGATACATTCCTAAAACCTGATCTCATTTCCTATCCAAAACCTCTGAAACAGAGAATTATGCAATAATCAGGAAGATTACTCGGAGAATCCACACGAGCATGGCAGTTACATTCCTTAAAACCTGATTCCGTTTCCTATCCAATAGTTCAGGTCCGAGCAATGCACATCTCCTCCAAGGTAGCCACAGACCACTTTATCCTGACCACTTACTCACCTCTGAAATAGTTAATTTTCAAAACTTCAGGAAAAATACTCTGAGAATCCTCACGAGCTTGGGAGATACATTCCTAAAACCTGATTCCATTTCCTATCCAATACCTCTGAAATAGTGAGTTATTCAATAATCAGGAAAAATACTCGGAGAATCCACACGATCAATGCAGTTACATTCCTTAAAACCTGATTCCGTTTTCTATCCAATAGTTCAGATACAAGCGATGCACACCTCGTCCAAGGTAGCCACAGACCACTTTATCCTGACCACTTACTCAACTCTGAAATAGTTAATTTTCAAAACTTCAGGAAAAATACTCTGAGAATCCTCACGAGCTTGGGAGTTACATTCCTAAAACCTGATACCATTTCCTATTCAATACCTATGAAAGAGTGAATTCTCAAAAAATCTGGAAAAATACTCGGAGAATCCACACGAGCAAGGGAGTTACATTCCTTAAAACCTGATTACGTTTCCAATCCAATAGTTCAAGTCCGAGCGATGCACACCTCCTCCAAGATATCCACAGACCACTTTATTCTGACCACTTACTTACCTCTGAAATAGTGAATTTTCAAAAACTTCAGGAAAAATACTCTGAGAATCCTCACGAGCTTGGGAGTTACATTCCTAAAACCTGATCTCATTTCCTATCCAAAACCTCTGAAACAGAGAATTATCCAATAATCAGGAAGATTACTCGGAGAATCCACACGAGCATGGCAGTTACATTCCTTAAAACCTGATTCCGTTTCCTATCCAATAGTTCAGGTCCGAGCGATGCACATCTCCTCCAAGGTAGCCACAGACCACTTTATCCTGACCACTTACTCACCTCTGAAATAGTTAATTTTCAAAACTTCAGGAAAAATACTCTGAGAATCCTCACGAGCTTGGGAGATACATTCCTAAAACCTGATTCCATTTCCTATCCAATACCTCTGAAATAGTGAGTTATTCAATAATCAGGAAAAATACTCGGAGAATCCACACGATCATGGCAGTTACATTCCTTAAAACCTGATTCCGTTTCCTATCCAATACCTCTTAAATAGTGAGTTATTCAATAATCAGGAAAAATACTCGGAGAATCCACACGAGCATGGCAGTTACATTTCTCAAAACCTGATTCCGTTTGCTATCCAATAGTTCAGGTCCGAGCGATGCACACCACACCTCCTCCAAGGTAGCCATAGACCACTTTATCCTGACCACTTACTCACCTCTGAAATAGTGAATTTTCAAAACTTCAGGAAAAATACTCGGAGAATCCTTACGATCTTGGGAGTTATATTTCTTAAAACCTGATTCCATTTCCTATCCAATACCTCTGAAATAGTGAATTATCCAATAATCAGGAAGAATACTCGGAGAATCCACACGAGCACGGGAGTTACATTCCTTAAAACCTGATTCCATTTCCTATGCAATACCTATGAAATTGTGAATTCTCAAAAAATCTGGAAAAATACTCGGAGAATCCACACGAGCATGGGAGTTACATTTCTTAAAACCTGATTCCATTTCCTATGCAATACCTATGAAATTGTGAATTCTCAAAAAATCTGGAAAAATACTCGGAGAATCCACACGAGCATAGGAGTTACATTTCTTAAAACCAAATTACGTTTCCTATCCAATACCTATGAAATAGTCAATTTTCAAAACTTCAGGAAAAATACTCTGAGAATCCTCACGAGCTTGGGAGTTACATTCCTAAAACCTGATTTCATTTCCTATCCAACAGCTCTGAAACAGAGAATTATCCAATAATTAGGAAGACTACTCGGAGAATCCACACGAGCACGGGAGTTACATTCCCTAAAACCTGAATCCATTTTCTATCCAATACCTATGAAACAGAGAATTATCCAATAATCAGGAAGAATACTCGGAGAATCCACACGAGCATGGGAGTTACATTCCTTAAACCTGATTCCGTTTCCTATCCAATAGTTCAGGTCCGAGCGATGCACACCTCCTCCAAGATAGCCACAGACCACTTTATCCTGACCACTTTCTCACTTCTGCAATAGTGAATTTTCAAAACTGCATGAAAAATACTCAGAGAATCCTCACGAGCTTGGGAGTTACATTCCTAAAACCTGATACCATTTCCTATCCAATACCTATGAAATAGTGAATTCTCAAAAAATCTGGAAAAATACTCGGAGAATCCACACGAGCATGGGAGTTACATTTCTTAAAACCTGATTACGTTTGCTATCCAATAGTTCAAGTCCGAGCGATGCACACCTCCTCCAAGGTAGCCACAAACAAATTTATCCTGACCACTTACTCACCTCAGAAATAGTTAATTTTCAAAACTTCAGGAAAAATACTCTGAGAATCCTCACGAGCTTGGGAGTTACATTCCTAAAACCTGATTTCATTTCCTATCCAACAGCTCTGAAATACTGAATTATCCAATAATTAGGAAGACTACTCGGAGAATCCACACGAGCACGGGAGTTACATTCCCTAAAACCTGAATCCATTTTCTATCCAATACCTATGAAACAGAGAATTATCCAATAATCAGGAAGAATACTCGGAGAATCCACACGAGCATGGGAGTTACATTCCTTAAACCTGATTCCGTTTCCTATCCAATAGTTCAGGTCCGAGCGATGCACACCTCCTCCAAGATAGCCACAGACCACTTTATCCTGACCACTTTCTCACTTCTGCAATAGTGAATTTTCAAAACTGCATGAAAAATACTCAGAGAATCCTCACGAGCTTGGGAGTTACATTCCTAAAACCTGAATCCATTTCCTATCCAATACCCATGAAATAGTGAATTCTCAAAAAATCTGGAAAAATACTCGGAGAATCCACACGAGCACGGGAGTTACATTCCTTAAAACCTGATTCCATTTCCTATGCAATACCTATGAAATTGTGAATTCTCAAAAAATCTGGAAAAATACTCGGAGAATCCACACGAGCATAGGAGTTACATTTCTTAAAACCTAATTACGTTTCCTATCCAATACCTATGAAATAGTCAATTTTCAAAACTTCATGAAAAATACATAGAGAATCCTCACGATCTTGGGAGTTACATTCCTAAAACCTGATACCATTTCCTATCCAATACCTATGAAATAGTGAATTCTCAAAAAATCTGGAAAAATACTCGGAGAATCCACACGAGCATGGGAGTTACATTTCTTAAAACCTGATTACGTTTGCTATCCAATAGTTCAAGTCCGAGCGATGCACACCTCCTCCAAGGTAGCCACAAACAAATTTATCCTGACCACTTACTCACCTCAGAAATAGTTAATTTTCAAAACTTCAGGAAAAATACTCTGAGAATCCTCACGAGCTTGGGAGTTACATTCCTAAAACCTGATTTCATTTCCTATCCAACACCTCTGAAATACTGAATTATCCAATAATTAGGAAGACTACTCGGAGAATCCACACGAGCACGGGAGTTACATTCCTTAAAACCTGAATCCATTTTCTATCCAATACCTATGAAACAGAGAATTATCCAATAATCAGGAAGAATACTCGGAGAATCCACACGAGCATGGGAGTTACATTCCTTAAACCTGATTCCGTTTCCTATCCAATAGTTCAGGTCCGAGCGATGCACACCTCCTCCAAGATAGCCACAGACCACTTTATCCTGACCACTTTCTCACTTCTGCAATAGTGAATTTTCAAAACTGCATGAAAAATACTCAGAGAATCCTCACGAGCTTGGGAGTAACATTCCTAAAACCTGAATCCATTTCCTATCCAATACCCATGAAATAGTGAATTCTCAAAAAATCTGGAAAAATACTCGGAGAATCCACACGAGCATGGGAGTTACATTCCTTAAACGTATCCAATCCAATAGTTCAAGTCCGAGCGATGCACACCTCCTCCAAGATAGCCACAGACCACTTTATCCTGACCACTTTCTCACTTCTGCAATAGTGAATTTTCAAAACTGCATGAAAAATACTCAGAGAATCCTCACGAGCTTGGGAGTTACATTCCTAAAACCTGAATCCATTTCCTATCCAATACCCATGAAATAGTGAATTCTCAAAAAATCTGGAAAAATACTCGGAGAATCCACACGAGCATGGGAGTTACATTCCTTAAAACCTGATTACGTTTCCAATCCAATAGTTCAAGTCCGAGCGATGCACACCTCCTCCAAGATAGCCACAGACCACTTTATTCTGACCACTTACTTACCTCTGAAATAGTGAATTTTCAAAACTTCAGGAAAAATACTCTGAGAATCCTCACGAGCTTGGGAGTTACATTCCTAAAACCTGATCTCATTTCCTATCCAAAACCTCTGAAACAGAGAATTATCCAATAATCAGGAAGATTACTCGGAAAATCCACACGAGCATGGCAGTTACATTCCTTAAAACCTGATTCCGTTTCCTATCCAATAGTTCAGGTCCGAGCGATGCACATCTCCTCCAAGGTAGCCACAGACCACCTTATCCTGACCACTTACTCACCTCTGAAATAGTTAATTTTCAAAACTTCAGGAAAAATACTCTGAGAATCCTCACGAGCTTGGGAGATACATTCCTAAAACCTGATTCCATTTCCTATCCAATACCTCTGAAATAGTGAATTATCCAATAATCAGGAAGAATACTCGGAGAATCCACACGAGCACGGGAGTTACATTCCTTAAAACCTGATTCCATTTCCTATGCAATACCTATGAAATTGTGAATTCTCAAAAAATCTGGAAAAATACTCGGAGAATCCACACGAGCATAGGAGTTACATTTCTTAAAACCTAATTACGTTTCCTATCCAATACCTATGAAATAGTCAATTTTCAAAACTTCATGAAAAATACATAGAGAATCCTCACGATCTTGGGAGTTACATTCCTAAAACCTGATACCATTTCCTATCCAATACCTATGAAATAGTGAATTCTCAAAAAATCTGGAAAAATACTCGGAGAATCCACACGAGCATGTGAGTTACGTTCCTTAAAACCTGATTGCGTTTGCTATCCAATAGTTCAAGTCCGAGCGATGCACACCTCCTCCAAAGTAGCCACAAACAAATTTATCCTGACCACTTACTCACCTCAGAAATAGTTAATTTTCAAAACTTCAGGAAAAATACTCTGAGAATCCCCACGAGCTTGGGAGTTACATTCCTAAAACCTGATTTCATTTCCTATCCAACACCTCTGAAATACTGAATTATCCAATAATTAGGAAGACTACTCGGAGAATCCACACGAGCACGGGAGTTACATTCCTTAAAACCTGAATCCATTTCCTATCCAATACCTATGAAACAGAGAATTATCCAATAATCAGGAAGAATACTAGGAGAATCCACACGAGCATGGGAGTTACATTCCTTAAAACCTGATTCCGTTTCCTCTCCAATAGTTCAGGTCCGAGCGATGCACACCTCCTCCACGGTAGCCACAGACCACTTTATCCTGACCACTTTCTCACCTCTGCTATAGTGAATTTTCAAAACTTCATGAAAAATACTCAGAGAATCCTCACGAGTTTGGGAGCTACATTCCTAAAACCTGAATCCATTTCCTATCCAATACCTATGAAATAGTGAATTCTCAAAAAATCTGGAAAAATACTCGGAGAATCCACACGAGCATGGGAGTTACATTCCTTAAACGTATCCAATCCAATAGTTCAAGTCCGAGCGATGCACACCTCCTCCAAGATAGCCACAGACCACTTTATTCTGACCACTTACTTACCTCTGAAATAGTGAATTTTCAAAACTTCAGGAAAAATACTCTGAGAATCCTCACGAGCTTGGGAGTTACATTCCTCAAACCTGATCTCATTTCCTATCCAAAACCTCTGAAACAGAGAATTATTCAATAATCAGGAAAAATACTCGGAGAATCCACACGATCATGGCAGTTACATTCCTTAAAACCTGATTGCGTTTCCTATCCAATACCTCTTAAATAGTGAGTTATTCAATAATCAGGAAAAATACTCGGAGAATCCACACGAGCATGGCAGTTACATTTCTCAAAACCTGATTCCGTTTGCTATCCAATAGTTCAGGTCCGAGCGATGCACACCTCCTCCAAGGTAGCCACAGACCACTTTATCCTGACCACTTACTCACCTCTGAAATAGTTAATTTTCAAAACTTCAGGAAAAATACTCTGAGAATCCTCATGAGCTTGGGAGATACATTCCTAAAACCTGATTCCATTTCCTATCCAATACCTCTGAAATAGTGAGTTATTCAATAATCAGGAAAAATACTCTGAGAATCCTCATGAGCTTGGGAGATACATTCCTTAAAACCTGATTGCGTTTCCTATCCAATACCTCTTAAATAGTGAGTTATTCAATAATCAGGAAAAATACTCGGAGAATCCACACGATCATGGGAGTTACATTCCTTAAAACCTGATTACGTTTCCAATCCAATAGTTCAAGTCCGAGCGATGCACACCTCCTCCAAGATAGCCACAGACCACTTTATTCTGACCACTTACTTACCTCTGAAATAGTGAATTTTCAAAACTTCAGGAAAAATACTCTAAGAATCCTCACGAGCTTGGGAGATACATTCCTAAAACCTGATCTCATTTCCTATCCAAAACCTCTGAAACAGAGAATTATGCAATAATCAGGAAGATTACTCGGAGAATCCACACGAGCATGGCAGTTACATTCCTTAAAACCTGATTCCGTTTCCTATCCAATAGTTCAGGTCCGAGCAATGCACATCTCCTCCAAGGTAGCCACAGACCACTTTATCCTACCACTTACTCACCTCTGAAATAGTTAATTTTCAAAACTTCAGGAAAAATACTCTGAGAATCCTCACGAGCTTGGGAGATACATTCCTAAAACCTGATTCCATTTCCTATCCAATACCTCTGAAATAGTGAGTTATTCAATAATCAGGAAAAATACTCGGAGAATCCACACGATCAATGCAGTTACATTCCTTAAAACCTGATTCCGTTTTCTATCCAATAGTTCAGATACAAGCGATGCACACCTCCTCCAAGGTAGCCACAGACCACTTTATCCTGACCACTTACTCAACTCTGAAATAGTTAATTTTCAAAACTTCAGGAAAAATACTCTGAGAATCCTCACGAGCTTGGGAGTTACATTCCTAAAACCTGATACCATTTCCTATTCAATACCTATGAAAGAGTGAATTCTCAAAAAATCTGGAAAAATACTCGGAGAATCCACACGAGCAAGGGAGTTACATTCCTTAAAACCTGATTACGTTTCCAATCCAATAGTTCAAGTCCGAGCGATGCACACCTCCTCCAAGATATCCACAGACCACTTTATTCTGACCACTTACTTACCTCTGAAATAGTGAATTTTCAAAAACTTCAGGAAAAATACTCTGAGAATCCTCACGAGCTTGGGAGTTACATTCCTAAAACCTGATCTCATTTCCTATCCAAAACCTCTGAAACAGAGAATTATCCAATAATCAGGAAGATTACTCGGAGAATCCACACGAGCATGGCAGTTACATTCCTTAAAACCTGATTCCGTTTCCTATCCAATAGTTCAGGTCCGAGCGATGCACATCTCCTCCAAGGTAGCCACAGACCACTTTATCCCGACCACTTACTCACCTCTGAAATAGTTAATTTTCAAAACTTCAGGAAAAATACTCTGAGAATCCTCACGAGCTTGGGAGATACATTCCTAAAACCTGATTCCATTTCCTATCCAATACCTCTGAAATAGTGAGTTATTCAATAATCAGGAAAAATACTCGGAGAATCCACACGATCATGGCAGTTACATTCCTTAAAACCTGATTCCGTTTCCTATCCAATACCTCTTAAATAGTGAGTTATTCAATAATCAGGAAAAATACTCGGAGAATCCACACGAGCATGGCAGTTACATTTCTCAAAACCTGATTCCGTTTGCTATCCAATAGTTCAGGTCCGAGCGATGCACACCACACCTCCTCCAAGGTAGCCATAGACCACTTTATCCTGACCACTTACTCACCTCTGAAATAGTGAATTTTCAAAACTTCAGGAAAAATACTCGGAGAATCCTTACGATCTTGGGAGTTATATTTCTTAAAACCTGATTCCATTTCCTATCCAATACCTCTGAAATAGTGAATTATCCAATAATCAGGAAGAATACTCGGAGAATCCACACGAGCACGGGAGTTACATTCCTTAAAACCTGATTCCATTTCCTATGCAATACCTATGAAATTGTGAATTCTCAAAAAATCTGGAAAAATACTCGGAGAATCCACACGAGCATGGGAGTTACATTTCTTAAAACCTGATTACGTTTGCTATCCAATAGTTCAAGTCCGAGCGATGCACACCTCCTCCAAGGTAGCCACAAACAAATTTATCCTGACCACTTACTCACCTCAGAAATAGTTAATTTTCAAAACTTCAGGAAAAATACTCTGAGAATCCTCACGAGCTTGGGAGTTACATTCCTAAAACCTGATTTCATTTCCTATCCAACAGCTCTGAAATACTGAATTATCCAATAATTAGGAAGACTACTCGGAGAATCCACACGAGCACGGGAGTTACATTCCTTAAAACCTGAATCCATTTTCTATCCAATACCTATGAAACAGAGAATTATCCAATAATCAGGAAGAATACTCGGAGAATCCACACGAGCATGGGAGTTACATTCCTTAAACCTGATTCCGTTTCCTATCCAATAGTTCAGGTCCGAGCGATGCACACCTCCTCCAAGATAGCCACAGACCACTTTATCCTGACCACTTTCTCACTTCTGCAATAGTGAATTTTCAAAACTGCATGAAAAATACTCAGAGAATCCTCACGAGCTTGGGAGTTACATTCCTAAAACCTGATACCATTTCCTATCCAATACCTATGAAATAGTGAATTCTCAAAAAATCTGGAAAAATACTCGGAGAATCCACACGAGCATGGGAGTTACATTTCTTAAAACCTGATTACGTTTGCTATCCAATAGTTCAAGTCCGAGCGATGCACACCTCCTCCAAGGTAGCCACAAACAAATTTATCCTGACCACTTACTCACCTCAGAAATAGTTAATTTTCAAAACTTCAGGAAAAATACTCTGAGAATCCTCACGAGCTTGGGAGTTACATTCCTAAAACCTGATTTCATTTCCTATCCAACAGCTCTGAAATACTGAATTATCCAATAATTAGGAAGACTACTCGGAGAATCCACACGAGCACGGGAGTTACATTCCCTAAAACCTGAATCCATTTTCTATCCAATACCTATGAAACGGAGAATTATCCAATAATCAGGAAGAATACTCGGAGAATCCACACGAGCATGGGAGTTACATTCCTTAAACCTGATTCCGTTTCCTATCCAATAGTTCAGGTCCGAGCGATGCACACCTCCTCCAAGATAGCCACAGACCACTTTATCCTGACCACTTTCTCACTTCTGCAATAGTGAATTTTCAAAACTGCATGAAAAATACTCAGAGAATCCTCACGAGCTTGGGAGTTACATTCCTAAAACCTGAATCCATTTCCTATCCAATACCCATGAAATAGTGAATTCTCAAAAAATCTGGAAAAATACTCGGAGAATCCACACGAGCACGGGAGTTACATTCCTTAAAACCTGATTCCATTTCCTATGCAATACCTATGAAATTGTGAATTCTCAAAAAATCTGGAAAAATACTCGGAGAATCCACACGAGCATAGGAGTTACATTTCTTAAAACCTAATTACGTTTCCTATCCAATACCTATGAAATAGTCAATTTTCAAAACTTCATGAAAAATACATAGAGAATCCTCACGATCTTGGGAGTTACATTCCTAAAACCTGATACCATTTCCTATCCAATACCTATGAAATAGTGAATTCTCAAAAAATCTGGAAAAATACTCGGAGAATCCACACGAGCATGGGAGTTACATTTCTTAAAACCTGATTACGTTTGCTATCCAATAGTTCAAGTCCGAGCGATGCACACCTCCTCCAAGGTAGCCACAAACAAATTTATCCTGACCACTTACTCACCTCAGAAATAGTTAATTTTCAAAACTTCAGGAAAAATACTCTGAGAATCCTCACGAGCTTGGGAGTTACATTCCTAAAACCTGATTTCATTTCCTATCCAACACCTCTGAAATACTGAATTATCCAATAATTAGGAAGACTACTCGGAGAATCCACACGAGCACGGGAGTTACATTCCTTAAAACCTGAATCCATTTTCTATCCAATACCTATGAAACAGAGAATTATCCAATAATCAGGAAGAATACTCGGAGAATCCACACGAGCATGGGAGTTACATTCCTTAAACCTGATTCCGTTTCCTATCCAATAGTTCAGGTCCGAGCGATGCACACCTCCTCCAAGATAGCCACAGACCACTTTATCCTGACCACTTTCTCACTTCTGCAATAGTGAATTTTCAAAACTGCATGAAAAATACTCAGAGAATCCTCACGAGCTTGGGAGTTACATTCCTAAAACCTGAATCCATTTCCTATCCAATACCCATGAAATAGTGAATTCTCAAAAAATCTGGAAAAATACTCGGAGAATCCACACGAGCATGGGAGTTACATTCCTTAAACGTATCCAATCCAATAGTTCAAGTCCGAGCGATGCACACCTCCTCCAAGATAGCCACAGACCACTTTATCCTGACCACTTTCTCACTTCTGCAATAGTGAATTTTCAAAACTGCATGAAAAATACTCAGAGAATCCTCACGAGCTTGGGAGTTACATTCCTAAAACCTGAATCCATTTCCTATCCAATACCCATGAAATAGTGAATTCTCAAAAAATCTGGAAAAATACTCGGAGAATCCACACGAGCATGGGAGTTACATTCCTTAAAACCTGATTACGTTTCCAATCCAATAGTTCAAGTCCGAGCGATGCACACCTCCTCCAAGATAGCCACAGACCACTTTATTCTGACCACTTACTTACCTCTGAAATAGTGAATTTTCAAAACTTCAGGAAAAATACTCTGAGAATCCTCACGAGCTTGGGAGTTACATTCCTAAAACCTGATCTCATTTCCTATCCAAAACCTCTGAAACAGAGAATTATCCAATAATCAGGAAGATTACTCGGAAAATCCACACGAGCATGGCAGTTACATTCCTTAAAACCTGATTCCGTTTCCTATCCAATAGTTCAGGTCCGAGCGATGCACATCTCCTCCAAGGTAGCCACAGACCACTTTATCCTGACCACTTACTCACCTCTGAAATAGTTAATTTTCAAAACTTCAGGAAAAATACTCTGAGAATCCTCACGAGCTTGGGAGATACATTCCTAAAACCTGATTCCATTTCCTATCCAATACCTCTGAAATAGTGAATTATCCAATAATCAGGAAGAATACTCGGAGAATCCACACGAGCACGGGAGTTACATTCCTTAAAACCTGATTCCATTTCCTATGCAATACCTATGAAATTGTGAATTCTCAAAAAATCTGGAAAAATACTCGGAGAATCCACACGAGCATAGGAATTACATTTCTTAAAACCTAATTACGTTTCCTATCCAATACCTATGAAATAGTCAATTTTCAAAACTTCATGAAAAATACATAGAGAATCCTCACGATCTTGGGAGTTACATTCCTAAAACCTGATACCATTTCCTATCCAATACCTATGAAATAGTGAATTCTCAAAAAATCTGGAAAAATACTCGGAGAATCCACACGAGCATGGGAGTTACATTTCTTAAAACCTGATTACGTTTGCTATCCAATAGTTCAGGTCCGAGCGATGCACACCACACCTCCTCCAAGGTAGCCATAGACCACTTTATCCTGACGACTTACTCACCTCTGAAATAGTGAATTTTCAAAACTTCAGGAAAAATACTCGGAGAATCCTTACGATCTTGGGAGTTATATTTCTTAAAACCTGATTCCATTTCCTATCCAATACCTCTGAAATAGTGAATTATCCAATAATCAGGAAGAATACTCGGAGAATCCACACGAGCACGGGAGTTACATTCCTTAAAACCTGATTCCATTTCCTATGCAATACCTATGAAATTGTGAATTCTCAAAAAATCTGGAAAAATACTCGGAGAATCCACACGAGCATAGGAGTTACATTTCTTAAAACCTAATTACGTTTCCTATCCAATACCTATGAAATAGTCAATTTTCAAAACTTCATGAAAAATACATAGAGAATCCTCACGATCTTGGGAGTTACATTCCTAAAACCTGATTTCATTTCCTATCCAACACCTCTGAAATACTGAATTATCCAATAATTAGGAAGACTACTCGGAGAATCCACACGAGCACGGGAGTTACATTCCTTAAAACCTGAATCCATTTTCTATCCAATACCTATGAAACAGAGAATTATCCAATAATCAGGAAGAATACTCGGAGAATCCACACGAGCATGGGAGTTACATTCCTTAAACCTGATTCCGTTTCCTATCCAATAGTTCAGGTCCGAGCGATGCACACCTCCTCCAAGATAGCCACAGACCACTTTATCCTGACCACTTTCTCACTTCTGCAATAGTGAATTTTCAAAACTGCATGAAAAATACTCTGAGAATCCTCACGAGCTTGGGAGTTACATTCCTAAAACCTGAATCCATTTCCTATCCAATACCCATGAAATAGTGAATTCTCAAAAAATCTGGAAAAATACTCGGAAAATCCACACGAGCATGGGAGTTACATTTCTTAAAACCTAATTGCGTTTCCTATCCAATACCTATGAAATAGTCAATTTTCAAAACTTCATGAAAAATACTTAGAGAATCCTCACGAGCTTGGGAGTTACATTCCTAAAACCTGATACCATTTCCTATTCAATACCTATGAAAGAGTGAATTCTCAAAAAATCTGGAAAAATACTCGGAGAATCCACACGAGCATGGGAGTTACATTCCTTAAAACCTGATTACGTTTCCAATCCAATAGTTCAAGTCCGAGCGATGCACACCTCCTCCAAGATAGCCACAGACCACTTTATTCTGACCACTTACTTACCTCTGAAATAGTGAATTTTCAAAACTTCAGGAAAAATACTCTGAGAATCCTCACGAGCTTGGGAGTTACATTCCTAAAACCTGATCTCATTTCCTATCCAAAACCTCTGAAACAGAGAATTATCCAATAATCAGGAAGATTACTCGGAGAATCCACACGAGCATGGCAGTTACATTCCTTAAAACCTGATTCCGTTTCCTATCCAATAGTTCAGGTCCGAGCGATGCACATCTCCTCCAAGGTAGCCACAGACCACCTTATCCTGACCACTTACTCACCTCTGAAATAGTTAATTTTCAAAACTTCAGGAAAAATACTCTGAGAATCCTCACGAGCTTGGGAGATACATTCCTAAAACCTGATTCCATTTCCTATCCAATACCTCTGAAATAGTGAGTTATTCAATAATCAGGAAAAATACTCGGAGAATCCACACGATCATGGCAGTTACATTCCTTAAAACCTGATTCCGTTTCCTATCCAATACCTCTTAAATAGTGAGTTATTCAATAATCAGGAAAAATACTCGGAGAATCCACACAAGCATGGCAGTTACATTTCTCAAAACCTGATTCCGTTTGCTATCCAATAGTTCAGGTCCGAGCGATGCACACCACACCTTCTCCAAGGTAGCCACAGACCACTTTATCCTGACCACTTACTCACCTCTGAAATAGTTAATTTTCAAAACTTCAGGAAAAATACTCGGAGAATCCTTACGATCTTGGGAGTTATATTTCTTAAAACCTGATTCCATTTCCTATCCAATACCTCTGAAATAGTGAATTATCCAATAATCAGGAAGAATACTCGGAGAATCCACACGAGCATGGCACTTACATTCTGAAATAGTTAATTTTCAAAACTACAGGAAAAATACTATGAGAATCCTCACGAGCTTGGGAGTAACATTTCTAAAACCTGATTTCATTTCGTATCCAACACCTCTGAAATAGTGAATTATCCAATAATCAGGAAGACTACTCTAAGAATCCACACGAGCACGGGAGTTACATTCCTTAAAACCTGATTCCATTTCCTATGCAATACCTATGAAATTGTGAATTCTCAAAAAATCTGGAAAAATACTCGGAGAATCTACACGAGCATAGGAGTTACATTTCTTAAAACCTAATTACGTTTCCTATCCAATACCTCTGAAATAGTCAATTTTCAAAACTTCATGAAAAATACATAGAGAATCCTCACGAGCTTGGGAGTTACATTCCTAAAACATGATACCATTTGCTATCCAATACCTATGAAATAGTGAATTCTCAAAAAATCTGGAAAAATACTCGAAGAATCCACACGAGCATGGGAGTTACATTCCTTAAAACCTGATTACGTTTGCTATCCAATAGTTCAAGTCCGAGCGATGCACACCTCCTCCAAGGTAGCCACAAACAAATTTATCCTGACCACTTACTCACCTCAGAAATAGTTAATTTTCAAAACTTCGGGAAAAATACTCTGAGAATCCTCACGAGCTTGGGAGTTACATTCCTAAAACCTGATTCCATTTCCTATCCAACACCTCTGAAATACTGAATTATCCAATAATTAGGAAGACTACTCCGAGAATCCATACGAGCATGGGAGTTACATTCCTTAAAACCTGATTCCGTTTCCTATCCAATAGTTCAGGTCCGAGCGATGCACACCTCCTCCAAGGTAGCCACAGACCACTTTATCCTGACCACTTTCTCACCTCTGCAATAGTGAATTTTCAAAACTGCATGAAAAATACTCAGAGAATCCTCACGAGCTTGGGAGTTACATTCCTAAAACCTGAATCGATTTCCTATCCAATACCCATGAAATAGTGAATTCTCAAAAAATCTGGAAAAATACTCGGAGAATCCACACGAGCATGGGAGTTACATTCCTTAAAACCTGATTACGTTTCCAATCCAATAGTTCAAGTCCGAGCGATGCACACCTCCTCCAAGATAGCCACAGACCACTTTATTCTGACCACTTACTTACCTCTGAAATAGTGAATTTTCAAAACTTCAGGAAAAATACTCTGAGAATCCTCACGAGCTTGGGAGTTACATTCCTAAAACCTGATCTCATTTCCTATCCAAAACCTCTGAAACAGAGAATTATCCAATAATCAGGAAGATTACTCGGAGAATCCTTACGATCTTGGGAGTTATATTTCTTAAAACCTGATTCCATTTCCTATCCAATACCTCTGAAATAGTGAATTATCCAATAATCAGGAAGACTACTCTAAGAATCCACACGAGCACGGGAGTTACATTCCTTAAAACCTGATTCCATTTCCTATGCAATACCTATGAAATTGTGAATTCTCAAAAAATCTGGAAAAATACTCGGAGAATCCACAAGAGCATAGGAGTTACATTTCTTAAAACCTAATCACGTTTCCTATCCAATACCTCTTAAATAGTGAGTTATTCAATAATCAGGAAAAATACTCGGAGAATCCACACGATCATGGCAGTTACGTTCCTTAAAACCTGATTTCGGTTCCTATCCAATACCTCTTAAATAGTGAGTTATTCAATAATCAGGAAAAATACTCGGAGAATCCACACGAGCATGGCAGTTACATTTCTCAAAACCTGATTCCGTTTGCTATCCATTAGTTCAGGTCCGAGCGATGCACACCTCCTCCAAGGTAGCCACAGACCACTTTATCCTGACCACTTACTCACCTCTGAAATAGTGAATTTTCAAAACTTCAGGAAAAATACTCGGAGAATCCTTACGATCTTGGCAGTTACATTCCTTAAAACCTGATTCCGTTTCCTATCCAATAGTTCAGGTCCGAGCGATGCACATCTCCTCCAAGGTAGCCACAGACCACTTTATCCTGACCACTTACTCACCTCTGAAATAGTTAATTTTCAAAACTTCAGGAAAAATACTCTGAGAATCCTCACGAGCTTGGGAGTTACATTCCTAAAACCTGATTCCATTTCCTATCCAATACCTCTGAAATAGTGAGTTATCCAATAATCAGGAAAAATATTCGAAGAATCCACACGATCATGGCAGTTACATTCCTTAAAACCTGATTCCATTTCCTATCCAATAGTTCAGGTCCGAGCGATGCACACCTCCTCCAAGGTAGCCACAGACCACTTTATCCTGACCACTTTCTCACCTCTGAAATAGTTAATTTTCAAAACTTCAGGAAAAATACTCTGAGAATCCTCACGAGCATGGCAGTTACATTCCTTAAAACCTGATTCCGTTTCCTATCCAATAGTTCAGGTCCGAGCGATGCACATCTCCTCCAAGGTAGCCACAGACCACTTTATCCTGACCACTTACTCACCTCTGAAATAGTTAATTTTCAAAACTTCAGGAAAAATACTCTGAGAATCCTCACGAGCTTGGGAGTTACATTCCTAAAACCTGATTCCATTACCTATCCAATACCTCTGAAATAGTGAGTTATCCAATAATCAGGAAAAATACTCGGAGAATCCACACGATCATGGCAGTTACATTCCTTAAAACCTGATTCCGTTTCCTATCCAATAGATCAGGTCAGAGCAATGCACACCTCCTCCAAGGTAGCCACAGACCACTTTATCCTGACCACTTTCTCACCTCTGAAATAGTTAATATTCAAAACTTCAGGAAAAATACTCTAAGAATCCTCACGAGCTTGGGAGTTACATTCCTAAAACCTGATTCCATTTCCTATCCTACACCTGTGAAATAGTGAATTATCCAATAATCAGGAAGAATACTCGGAGAATCCACACGAGCACGGGAGTTACATTCCTTAAAACCTGATTTCATTTCCTATCCAATACCTATGAAATAGTGAATTCTCAAAAAATCGGGAAAATACTCCGAGTATCCACACGAGCATGGAAGTGACATATCTTAAAACATAATTACGTTTCATATCCAATACCTATGAAATAGTCAATTTTCAATACTTCAGGAAAAATACTCAGAGAATCCTCACGAGTTTGGGAGTTACATTTCTTAAAACCTGATTGCATTTCGTATCCAATACCTCTGAATTAGTGAGTTATCCAATAATCAGGAAAAATACTCGGAGAATCCACACGATCATGGCAGTTACATTCCTTAAAACCTGATTCCGTTTTCTATCCAATAGTTCAAGTCCGAGCGATGCACACCTCCTCCAAGGTAGCCACAGACCACTTTATCCTGACCACTTACTCACCTCTGAAATAGTGAATTTTCAAAACTTCAGGAAAAATACTCGGAGAATCCTTACGATCTTGGGAGTTATATTTCTTAAAACCTAATTCCATTTCCTATCCAATACATCTGAAATAGTGAATTATCCAATAATCAGGAAGAATACTCGGAGAATCTACACGAGCATGGCAGTTACATTCCTTAAAACCTGATTCCGTTTCCTATCCAATAGTTCAGGTCCGAGCGATGCACACCTCCTCCAAGATAGCCACAGACCACTTTATCCTGACCACTTACTTACCTCTGAAATAGTGAATTTTCAAAACTTCAGGAAAAATGCTCTGAGAATCCTCACGAGCTTGGGAGTTACATTCCTAAAACCTGATTCCATTTCCTATCCAATACCTCTGAAATAGAGAATTATCCAATAATCAGGAAGAATACTCGGTTATAGTTCAGGTCCGAGCGATGCACACCTCCTCTAAGGTAGCCACAGACCACTTTATCCTGACCACTTACTCACCTCTGAAATAGTGAATTTTCAAAACTTCAGGAAAAATACTCGGAGAATCCTTACGATCTTGGGAGTTTTAATTCTTAAAACCTGATTCCATTTCCTATCCAATACCTCTGAAATAGAGAATTATCCAATAATCAGGAAGAATACTCGGAGAATCAACACGAGCATGGCAGTTACATTCCTTAAAACCTGATTCCGTTTCCTATCCAATAGTTCAGGTCCGAGCGATGCACACCTCCTCCAAGGTAGCCACAGACCACTTTATCCTGACCACTTACTCACCTCTGAAATAGTGAATTTTCAAAACTTCAGGAAAAATACTCGGAGAATCCTTACGATCTTGGGAGTTATATTTCTTAAAACCTGATTCCATTTCCTATCCAATACCTCTGAAATAGTGAATTATCCAATAATCAGGAAGAATACTCGGAGAATCCACACGATCATGGCAGTTACATTCCTTAAAACCTGATTCCGTTTCCTATCCAATAGTTCAGGTCCTAGCGATGCACACCTCCTCCAAGATAGCCACAGACCACTTTATCCTGACCACTTACTTACCTCTGAAATAGTGAATTTTCAAAACTTCAGGAAAAATGCTCTGAGAATCCTCACGAGCTTGGGAGTTACATTCCTAAAACCTGATTCCATTTCCTATCCAATACCTCTGAAATAGTGAATTATCCAATAATCAGGAAGAATACTCGGAGAATCCACACGAGCATGGCAGTTACATTCCTTAAAACCTGATTCCGTTTCCTATCCAATAGTTCAGGTCCTAGCGATGCACACCTCCTCCAAGATAGCCACAGACCACTTTATCCTGACCACTTACTCACCTCTGAAATAGTTAATTTTCAAAACTTCAAGAAAAATACTCTGAGAATCCTCACGAGCTTGGGAGTTACATTCCCAAAACCTGATTCCATTTCCTATCCAATACCTCTGAAATAGAGAATTATCCAATAATCAGGAAGAATACTCGGAGAATCCACACGAGCATGGCAGTTACATTCCTTAAAACCTGATTCCGTTTCCTATCCAATAGTTCAGGTCCGAGCGATGCACACCTCCTCCAAGGTAGCCACAGACCACTTTATCCTGACCACTTACTCACCTCTGAAATAGTTAATTTTCAAAACTTCAAGAAAAATACTCTGAGAATCCTCACGAGCTTGGGAGTTACATTCCCAAAACCTGATTCCATTTCCTATCCAATACCTCTGAAATAGAGAATTATCCAATAATCAGGAAGAATACTCGGAGAATCCACACGATCATGGCAGTTACATTCCTTAAAACCTGATTCCGTTTCCTATCCAATAGTTCAGGTCCTAGCGATGCACACCTCCTCCAAGATAGCCACAGACCACTTTATCCTGACCACTTACTTACCTCTGAAATAGTGAATTTTCAAAACTTCAGGAAAAATGCTCTGAGAATCCTCACGAGCTTGGGAGTTACATTCCTAAAACCTGATTCCATTTCCTATCCAATACCTCTGAAATAGTGAATTATCCAATAATCAGGAAGAATACTCGGAGAATCCACACGAGCATGGCAGTTACATTCCTTAAAACCTGATTCCGTTTCCTATCCAATAGTTCAGGTCCGAGCGATGCACACCTCCTCCAAGGTAGCCACAGACCACTTTATCCTGACCACTTTCTCACCTTTGAAATAGTTAATTTTCAAAACTTCAGGAAAAATACTCAGAGAATCCTTACGAGCTTGGGAGATACATTCCTAAAACCTGATTCCATTTCCTATCCAATACCTCTGAAATAGAGAATTATCCAATAATCAGGAAGAATACTCGGAGAATCCACACGAGCCTGGCAGTTACATTCCTTAAAACCTGATTCCGTTTCCTATCCAATAGTTCAGGTCCGAGCGATGCACATCTCCTCCAAGGTAGCCACAGACCACTTTATCCAGACCACTTACTCACCTCTGAAATAGTTAATTTTCAAAACTTTAGGAAAAATACTCTGAGAATCCTCACGAGCTTGGGAGTTACATTCTTAAAACCTGATTCCATTTCCTATCCAATACCTCTGAAATAGTGAATTATCCAATAATCAGGAAGAATACTCGGAGAATCCACACGAGCACGGGGGTTACATTCCTTAAAACCTGATTCCATTTCCTATCCAATACCTTGTAAGGACCAAATATATTACTAAATGTGACCAACACAAATATGAAACATACTCTTATTTTTATACTGTATTATATAGAATGAAATTATCTTTTGTTTAACGTATTATTAAGTTATCATTATTATTAAGTATTTACATTAAATTATCACATTGAACTGAATTATATAAATTTAATTATCGTTACTTTTAAAAATTAAATATTTATTTCATCCGTTATAACCGGTCTGGAATTATTTTGTATGTATCTATATTTAAGCAAAATTCAAGTGTAAGGGACACAATGGCGTATCCACTCACACACACGCCATGCAAACGAGGAAAGACAGAGACAAGAAACAGAAACGAGAAGACGCGAACAAAGTAGAATATTACAGAAGACGACAAGGCGAGAGAATTGAAGCATATAAAAGTAGCTCTGCAGTGTTGACGGAGAGTCAGAGTAGATCCAACGTTCAAAGTGTGCGGACGCATAGCAGGTATAGTTAGTGGCTGTTAGAGTCTCGTTGCTTAGAAAACCTTTCCTTGTACACATATTGCCAATGGTAAGTTGCTTCCGAGGCAATATCTAGTTTTCCGCTCCTAGGATCGCGATCAAATATTGGTGGTCAAGTGCTGCTTCCCCAATATTTCGATCAATTAGTTTCTCTGTCGTAAGGAAGGATTAGTACAGTCGTCGTCAAAGTAGAACACCGTCCTTGTATACATATTGCTAATGGTAAGTTGCTTCCGAGGCAATATCTAGTTTTCCGCTCCTAGGATCGCGATCAAATATTGGTGGTCAAGTGCTACTTCCTCAATATTTCGATCAATTAGTTTCTCTGTCGTAAGGAAGGATTAGTACAGTCGTCGTCAAAGTAGAACACCGTCCTTGTATACATATTGCTAATGGTAAGTTGCTTCCGAGGCAATATCTAGTTTTCCGCTCCTAGGATCGCGATCAAATATTGGTGGTCAAGTGCTACTTCCCCGGTATTTCGATCAATTAGTTTCTTCTGTCGTGACACTTGGACAAGCACAGGTAGAATAGAGTACGTACAAACTGACCCGCACACTGAACATTCTCCGCACGCCACACCAAACGCGAATGTGTGAGTGGATCTAGTGATCCCCAACCTACTGTCGTTAGTTTAAGTGAATACCCAACGTTTAAACCTTAATAAAATAGTTGATTCAAACAAGAACTAGAGCGTTCTAATTTAAAAATATTCTGCAACGCACCCTGGATTGACTGAGAGTATCCCAGCCTGTTAGAGAACGAGAGAAAGTTCGTTACAGTGGCGCCCGAACAGGGACCCTCGACATAGAAAACGTCAGAATCGCATTCAACTATTGAAGAAGTACAACACGGTATAATAGTGATACAACAACGACATGGTGAAAGTGGCTTGGATCTATTCACTACGAAAACAGGACCTATTAACGTATGCGGAGGAATTCATATTTGAAGCAACCGGAACTGTAGAAGAATTACGCAGAAGTTTCGCCAGCCTAGTTCCCAACATTACAAATGAAGTTCTACAACAACGCATTGCTGAGTTAGAAAGTATACACACGAACCCAGCACGAGCACAATCTCCTACAGACATGTCCGCTATACCAAGGACGAACCGTGAAGACACCAGGACCACGAGTCCAAATCAAACAAGTATAACCCAGAGCGAACATGAGGTGGCCACAACGTACCGACAGGTCAACACTACGCCAGTATCTACAAACGAAATGCCCGGGTACGTTGGGAACCAAAACTACAGCTTTGATAAAAACGGCACGGATCATACTGTTGACCACGCGAACGTCATCGATAAGGTCCGCAAATGGTCCGTTAAATTTGGCAACGGATGTGACCCCTTGGGTTTCATCGAACGTATCGAAGAGCTCACGAAAGTATATGGGCTCAACTTAAATTCTCTACCACGAACAATGCCTGAGCTGCTGAAAGATCGCGCACTATTATGGCTAAGAAACAACGACTCCCATTGGAAAACTTGGACAGAATTTAAGAAAGACTTCTTAACGTTTTTCCTACACTCTCGCTATTTTGAAAAATTGGAAGACGAGATTCGTGCGCGTCATCAACATCCTCAGGAAAAGTTCAAGGACTATGTTATCGACATCCAGAACATGATGCGGCATGCCAATTTTACACAGGAGCAAAAGCTGGAGAGAATTTTTAACAACTGTAGAAATGAATACAAAATGTATATTAAACGACGAGACTTTGTGTATCTAAACGAATTGATATCCTTAGCCGAGGACTACGAGAGCCTTCTTGACACGCGCCAAGAAACAAACCACAGCCCATACCAAGGAACACTATGGAACATCATCGTCAAGTCACACAGCCGGAAGAAACAAGGATAAACCCAAAAACTGCATGCCGGCGATGTGGTCAGAATGGTCATATGAGCCAAGGTTGTAGAAATCCAAGCCAGTTGTTTTGCTGGACATGCGGACGACGCAATATAAGGACGATTGATTGTTGCAAAAGTCAACCTTCGGGAAACGACCAGGCGCTGCATCAACTAGGAGGTACGACGCAGTCGCAGACACTATAATATTATATATATATATTATTCCACAATAAATTCGCTGTGCTATGATCGGAGTAGAGTTACCGCAAAAATACTAATAAATGGAGAGCAGGTCGTAGCCATAATCGACACTGGAGCCACTCGCAGTTTCATCAACACGGCTTTGGCCACAAAGTTTCGAAAGTCTAATAACACGCAACCCGTAACTAGAAACGTTCAGATGGCAGACGGTTCGTGCAAGCAGGTATCGGAGATTCTAAAGCTGGACGTCGAATTTGGAGCCGATAAACGTAAAATTGACTTTTTCATCCTTCCACAAGTAGCGGACGAAGTACTCTTGGGAATAGATTTCCTGGCAGCCGTAGGTACGACAATCAAGTGTGGTACAAGTGAAATTCGTATACCTCAGAGGAACCAGCCCGACAGTGTTGAACTGCCAATGTACACCATTAAGTCAGGAATACCAGAGGACAGGAAGGAAGTGGAAATATTCCTGCAACATAAATTACAGAAATTCGAAGAGATCAAGGGTGTGTCAAACGTAGCCGAACATAAGATTATACTGACCGATAGTCGCCCAATGAAACAGAGGTACTTCCCTAGGAATCCGGCTATGCAAGAGATAATCAACAAAGAAGTTGACGAACTACTATCCAACGATCTCATTGAACCTTCTCATAGCGCCCACAGTGCACCCATTGTTCTAGCCAAGAAGAAGTCCGGGGGCTGGAGGCTCTGTGTGGATTACCGACAGTTGAATTCAAGATCAATTCCAGATGCATATCCTTTGCCACGTATCCACCATATCCTGGACCGACTGCGTGAGGCCAAATACATTAGTAGCCTCGACCTAAAAAATGGGTACTGGCAAATACCAATGGAGAAGGAAAGCCGAGAGTACACTGCATTTACCGTGCCCGGACGGGGGTTGTATCACTGGAAAGTCATGCCTTTTGGTCTTCACTCAGCCCCAGCCACGTTCCAGAGAGCCCTTGATAAAGTGATCGGCATGGAATTGGAGCCCTGCGCATTTGCGTAGCTTGACGACATTATCGTCACAGGGCGTACCAAAGAAGAACACATAGCCAATCTCAGCAAAGTTCTCGAGAAACTTCGCAGGGCAAACCTGAAATTAAATCTGGAAAAATGTGAGTTCTTCAAGGAAGAGGTAAAGTATTTGGGTCATGTCGTGAGTGGACAAGGAATACACACCGACCCAGATAAGATTGCGGCCATTAAAGGATTGAAACCCCCTAACAACGTCAAAGAATTACGCCGATGTATAGGTATCGCCTCTTGGTATCGAAGATTTGTGCCGGAGTTTGCAACGATAGTAAATCCGCTCACCAATCTATTAAAGAAAAGGAAGCATTGGAAATGGGCTGAGCCGCAGCAGGAAGCATTCGACGCTCTAAAAAGGAAACTGACCGAAGCACCCGTGCTCGCTTGTCCAGACTTCTCGAGGAAGTTCACACTGCAAAGGGACGCCAGCGACTGCGGACTTGGGGCCGTTCTAACACAGGAATACGACGGTCAGGAGCGGGTAATAGCATATGCCAGTCATCTAAATGGAGCCGAGAAAAATTACACAGCCACAGAAAAGGAATACTTAGCTATCGTATGGGGAATTCGTAAAATGCGTCACTACCTAGAAGGATACGAATTCACCGTCATAACAGACCACCTCGCTCTTAAGTGGCTTAACAACATTGAAAATCCAACGGGAAGAATTGCTAGGTGGGCGTTGGAACTACAGCAGTATCGATTCGAGATTCAATATCGCCGAGGAAAGTTCAACGTAGTCGCCGATGCTCTTTCACGCCAACCACTCGAAACCTTGGCAGGAGCCAATGCTGAACACCCCGATGAACAAATTTGCAGTTGGTTGGACGGTAAAAGGATGCAACTACGTAATAAACCGCAAGAATTACCAGACTATACAGAGGAAAATGGGCAGATATACAGGCACATTCCAGCACACACAGATGACGAGGAGTATCCGTGGAAACTGTGTGTACCTACCCCACTTCGACGAAGAGTTATCAATGAGTGTCATGACCTTCCTAGTGCAGGCCATCTGGGAATACGCAAAACAATTGCTAGAGCCGTAAGTCGCTACTATTGGCCTGGTATGACACGAGATATCCGTAAGTACGTGAGTCAATGTGACCTATGTCAAAAATACAAAGTCTCCCAGCAAGCACCATCGGGCATGATGTTGACACAGATCGCCGACGAACCTTGGTCCATCGTTTGCGCCGATTTCATGGGCCCCTTACCACCAACAAAGCATGGAAATCGTTTCATCCTCGTAATTTTCGATAAATTTTCGAAATGGGTAGAAGTAATCCCGCTCCGCAAAGCTAGCAGTAAAGAATTGCAAAAGGCAGTCCGTGAGAGACTTATTGCGCATTTTGGAGTACCTAAGATCTTCCTGTCCGATAATGGAACACAATTCTCGAGCCGAATATTCACGACATTTCTAAAGGAAGCTGGCATTAAGCAGCAGTTCACAGCACCATATACCCCACAGGAAAATCCAACGGAGAGGGTCAATCGGACACTAAAAACAATGATAGCGCAGTTCACAGGTGAGAATCAACGCACATGGGACGAACTTCTACCAGAGTTGTCATTAGCAATCAACACGGCCAAGTCGGACAGTACGGGTTATAGTCCAGCTTATTTAACCCAAGGTCGAGAGCTACGGCTACCCAACACATTGTTTGACGAAATAACGTTTGGATCTGGAAAAGAGCAACTCACACCAGTGGAACGTGAGACACGATTGAAGGAAGTATACCAAGTGGCCAGAAAACGTATGGAACTAGCGGCTCAAACTCAGGCGAGACATTACAACTTGCGACGACGAAGTTGGCAACCACAGATTGGACAAAACGTGTGGGTGAGACAACATCCATTGTCGAAAGCCGCAGACAACTTCGCGTCTAAACTTGCTCCCAAATACAATGGTCCATTCCGAGTTGTTACATTTAAATCACCGGTAATAATCGAAGTTCAAAAACAGAATTCTAGGAAAAAATATCGAACGCACATTCGAGATGTTAAGCCATACCAAGAAGTGAATAACAACAATGTACATTTGCGTTCAGCATTCGTCAAACACGGTCATCGAAACGTTCAGAGCTCATTCGATCGCGAACAACAGATCAGTACACATCAGCAAGAGAGAAAAGATAAAAATAATAACATTTCAATGGCGGTGGCAGACAAGCGAAGGACGGAGGAAGACTTAACTATAGTACTGAGTCGCGTGATAGTAGAGGAAGAGGATGCCTGCCAAAACACGCCGATGAAGCATGGCATAGGAAATTTGGACAAGAATGACAGGTCAACTTTGATGATATACCCACCAGGCCCAGGCGGTATAACAGTCAGAATCGAGGATTACCAGTGTCTAACCGAGGGTCGTTTTATTAACGATGTTATAATTGACTTTTATTTAACCTGGCTAGTAGAACATTCGGCGGAGCCATTGAAGATATCAACACACGTGTTCAGCACTCATTTTTATGAACAACTAGTGGTCAGGCCAGGCGCATCGACTCCAGAGGAAAGATATCATCGAGTCCAAAGGTGGACAAGGAAGCAGCGCTTGTTGGAAAAAAAGTACATTCTCGTACCAGTGAATGAAGACGCCCATTGGTACCTGGTTGCTATCCTGCTGGAACACGACGAGAACCTCAAGGTAATTGGTGGGTCCATTTTCATTTTCGACTCCCTGGCTTATCAACTGCGAACACACTTTGGACATTTTATACGGCAGTATCTACGCTGTGAGGCGGCCGCCAGATATCCAGACGTCGAACTCGAAGTCTTCGCGCGAGACCGATTCCCAGTGTGGAATGTCAACGTACCTCAACAACCAAACTACTACGACTGTGGCATTTTCACCATGCATTTCGGTGAAAAGTTTTTGCAATCACCAGATCTGGACTACCGCGGCGACTTTCGGTATTGGTTTTGCAGCGAGGAGACAATGTTCAAAAGAGTCCTCCTGTCCGAATTAATAGGACTCCTAGCCGGTGATAAAGCCAAATTTTTTCCAGAAATCGCAGTAAAACGACCCAAAGAACAAAAGATTGTTGATATTCCTTGCCATCCTACTACCGTGATTCCAGCATCTACAGCATTTCTTAGTATAATAGGCGAAACCGAAATCGCGCAGAACTGTGAACCCAATGCACCCAAGGAAGAGTGCACTGCGCAGCCATAAATACCACTCATAACGATGTTACCACTCACAACGATGATACCACCACAGAATTGTACTGTGACAGTCTTTTCGACTTACTCAATATGGATATTGATGCACATCTTGGCTATTCATGCCATTCCATGAGTCCGATCCTGAATTTTAGTGTCCCTGATGAAGCCCAATCTATCCAAGCACTAATAGAGCCCAGTCCAGAAAATATTGAAGCCATGACCTAGGACACTCCAACGCACGAGATAGCAAAAACCAATATATGCGAGGAACAGATACCTGAGGAATTGCAGATTCGAATAGCAGATTGCCTGCGCAAGCGGAGATGCGGATCAAAGGTTCGATTCGCCACCATAATAAGAGGTTCTCACTACCAGGTCAACATCAAGAAGTCAGGAGCTCTGAGTGTCTCAGTTCGCCCGGCGAAGTAAGGGGAAGGTGTAAGGACCAAATATAGTACTAAATTTGACCAACACAAATATGAAACATACTCTTATTTTTATACTGTATTATATAGAATGAAATTATCTTTTGTTTAATGTATTATTAAGTTATCATTATTATTAAGTATTTACATTAAATTATCACATTGAACTGAATTATATAAATTTAATTATCGTTACTTTTAAAAATTAAATATTTATTTCATCCGTTATAACCGGTCTGGAATTATTTTGTATGTATCTATATTTAAGCAAAATTCAAGTGTAAGGGACACAATGGCGTATCCACTCACACACACGCCATGCAAACGAGGAAAGACAGAGAAAAGAAACAGAAACGAGAAGACGCGAACAAAGTAGAATATTCCAGAAGACGACAAGGCGAGAGAATTGAAGCATATAAAAGTAGCTCTGCAGTGTTGACGGAGAGTCAGTGTAGATCCAACGTTCAAAGTGTGCGGACGCATAGCAGGTATAGTTAGTGGCTGTTAGAGTCTCGTTGCTTAGAAAACCTTTCCTTGTACACATATTGCCAATGGTAAGTTGCTTCCGAGGCAATATCTAGTTTTCCGCTCCTAGGATCGCGATCAAATATTGGTGGTCAAGTGCTGCTTCCCCTATATTTCGATCAATTAGTTTCTCTGTCGTAAGGAAGGATTAGTACAGTCGTCGTCAAAGTAGAACACCGTCCTTGTATACATATTGCCAATGGTAAGTTGCTTCCGAGGCAATATCTAGTTTTCCGCTCCTAGGATCGCGATCAAATATTGGTGGTCAAGTGCTGCTTCCCCAATATTTCGATCAATTAGTTTCTCTGTCGTAAGGAAGGATTAGTACAGTCGTCGTCAAAGTAGAACACCGTCCTTGTATACATATTGCTAATGGTAAGTTGCTTCCGAGGCAATATCTAGTTTTCCGCTCCTAGGATCGCGATCAAATATTGGTGGTCAAGTGCTACTTCCTCAATATTTCGATCAATTAGTTTCTCTGTCGTAAGGAAGGATTAGTACAGTCGTCGTCAAAGTAGAACACCGTCCTTGTATACATATTGCTAATGGTAAGTTGCTTCCGAGGCAATATCTAGTTTTCCGCTCCGAGGATCGCGATCAAATATTGGTGGTCAAGTGCTGCTTCCCCGGTATTTCGATCAATTAGTTTCTTCTGTCGTGACACTTGGACAAGCACAGGTAGAATAGAGTACGTACAAACTGACCCGCACGCCACACCAAACGCGAATGTGTGAGTGGATCTAGTGATCCCCAACCTACTGTCGTTAGTTTAAGTGAATACCCAACGTTTAAACCTTAATAAAATAGTTGATTCAAACAAGAACTAGAGGGTTCTAATTTAAAAATATTCTGCAACGAACCCTGGATTGACTGAGAGTATCCCAGCCTGTTAGAGAACGAGAGAAAGTTCGTTACAACCTATGAAATAGTGAATTCTCAAAAAATCGGGAAAAATACTCGGAGAATCCACACGAGCATGGGAGTTACATTTCTTAGAACCTAATTACGTTTCCTATCCAATACCTATGAAATAGTCAATTTTCAAAACTTCATGAAAAATACTTAGAGAATCCTCACGAGCTTGGAAGTTACATTCCTAAAACCTGATACCATTTCCTATCCAATACCTATGAAATAGTGAATTCTCAAAAAATCTGTAAAAATACTCAAAGAATCCACACGAGCATGGGAGTTACATTCCTTAAAACCTGATTACGTTTCCTATCTAATAGTTCAGGTCCGAACCATGCACACCTCCTCCAAGGTAGCCACAGACCACTTTATCCTGACCACTTTCTTACCTCTGAAATAGTGAATTTTCAAAACTTCAGGAAAAATACTCTGAGAATCCTCACGAGCTTGGGAGTTACATTCCTAAAACCTGATTCCATTTCCTATCCAATACCTCTGAAATAGAGAATTATCCAATAATCAGGAAGAATACTCGGAGAATCAACACGAGCATGGCAGTTACATTCCTTAAAACCTGATTCCGTTTCCTATCAGTAGTGGTTATATGTACCTTCTGGGCGAAGGTAGCGACTGCGCTGCCTGGAGCGCTGCCCGCAGCCTGAAGCGGAGGGATGAGGGAGGAAAATGGGCGTACCAAAAGTGGGCGTGTCAAAAGTGGGCGGGATCGAGGTGGGCGTGGCAAAAGTGGGCGGGTTACGTGTGGGTGTCAAAAGTGGGCATGGCAAAGTGGGCTGTCCAGCGGGGCGTGGCAAAGTGGGTGTGGCAAAATGTGGGTGTGGAAATACGGACATACCGACGGACGGACAAATATACAGACATACACACACACACACACACACACCCATACATACATAGAGACGGACATACAGACATACATACATATAGACTGACAGACTGAGAGACATAGCGACAGTGAACATGTACGCATTAAAATTCTTTTGTTTATTTTGGTCTTGTTCTTGCAGGAGTTTGGCTTATGTTGTTTTATATACGATTTATTCTTGCTGTGTTATTTTATTTTTAGGAATAGAGATACTTGTTAGTGTTATTGAAGTTTAGACGAGAGTTATTGAGTAGGTAAACCTAGGATGTAGCACTTATTTCTTTTTCTTCATTGTATAGCTTCTGTTAGAATAAGCATTTGTTGTCTGTGCGAGAACAGTTAATACAACAAATTTTAGGGATTTTAGGGAATGTCTATGCTTTCGCGTTAGGAATATGCTTGGGTATGCTATACTTGCTTTTATTTAATCTTGTTTATTTTATTACTTTTCGGGTGGAGATTTTCTTTTTTTTGTTATATAGGTACTAAATGAATTGTGAACATTGCAAGTAAACTTGGGTTTGTAACCTCATAGGTGCTTACTAATATGAGTTATTTTTTATTTTATGGTAGCTAATCTACCGACACACTTATGGAGGAGTTTTCTGTATGGGTTTTGTTTATGTTGTTGTTGTGGGAGTTTTGTTTATTTTGTTGATGTTGTAATAGACGATTTTCTCTTGCTATGTAGTTGTTTTTGTTTTTTTATTTTTAGGAATAGAGACGCATGTTATTGATATTGAAGTGTAGACGAGAGGATTGAGTAGATAAACCTAGGATGCAGCCCTTATTCTTTTTCTTTATTGTATAGCTTCTTTTAGAATAAGCATTTGATGTCCGTGTGAGAAGAGTTAATACATCAATTTGAGGGTATTAACTCAATATGCTTGGGAATGGAAACTAACGTAGTTCGCACCATGTGCATATCTTATCATCTAAGAAAACGAACGCAATTCGCACCATGTGCATGTTTGCATAGGCATAAAATATTTAGCAAGTTCGAGGCAATGCCAATGTGCACCCTTGAGGTAGTTTCCGAGCTACCTACCTAAACATGGAAAGAACGCAATGAGTTTTGTTTATGTTGTTGTTGTGGGAGTTTGGTTTATTTTGTTTATGTTGTAATAGACGATTTTCTCTTGCTATGTAGTTGTTTTTGTTTTTTATTTTTAGAAATAGAGACGCATGTTATTGATATTGAAGTGTAGACGAGAGGATTGAGTAGATACACCTAGGATGCAGCCCTTATTCTTTTTCTTTATTGTATAGCTTCTTTTAGAATAAGCATTTGATGTCCGTGTGAGAAGAGTTAATACATCAATTTGAGGGTATTATTTGAATATGCTTGGGAATGGAAACGAACGTAGTTCGCACCATGTGCATATCTTATCACCTACGAAAACGAACGCAATTCGCACCATGTGCATGTTTGCATAGGCACAAAATATTTAGCAAGTTCGAGGCAATGCCAATGTGCACACTTGAGGTAGTTTCCGAGCTACCTACCTAAACATGGAAAGAACGCAGTACGCCTGCTGAAAATTCAGTATAAATTCTCGTGGTTCCCTGGCTCATTAATTAGTCGACTTAAAGTGTTCAGTCAAAAACTGTTCAAAATTATCAATTATTAAAATCAACAAAATTAACAACAGATACAATTAACAGAATGCCGATCTACACTATTGAAGATTACAAATTCCCGCTGGGTCTACATATCTTCGCAATATTGGAGGAAGTGGCTGCAACCAGATGGGATTTGGAGCCATTAGCCAAGGCTATATGCTGCATGCAAGCCGACTTCAACGACCACCCTACCATGGATAAATTAAAGCTAATGCTAGAGATTTTTCGCGCTCTCCGTCGAGCCTATCCGGAGTTTCGGCCTTTACCTCCTTGTCTGGAGAGGCTGTGAGCGTCACCGATTTTATAATTCTCATTTCGTTTTATATAATTATATAATATTAAATACTTATATTGTGGAAAAGAAATTTATATTTTATAAAGAAATGTTTATAATAAAAGAATGTTAACTAATTTATTTTGGTTCTTTTATCGGCTTTTATTTTTTGTTTTTTTTTTTTTTTTTTTTTAAAACCATGTAAATTTTAAACATGGTTATAGGTCATCTAGTTGAACATGGATGATATGGTTTCAGGAACATATTATGACATGATTTTCTTTCATTTGTTCTTGTAATATATTTTTTAATTTCAGTGTTTTTAAATAATATTCCTTTAACGCTGATTATTATTCCTTTTAGGAGTAAGAGATTTATTTGATCCGGTTTAGACTGTACTGAGCGATGGGTTTGTAAAAATGTGTTTGAGAAAAGAGATATTGTTGTTGTTTGTAATTTTAGGAAAAAGTTTGTAATTACATTTTGTCTAAATTATTAAATTTTAGGAAACAAAGCCTGTTAATATTGAAGTGTAGACATGAGAGGCTCTAGTTGGTGAAGCTAGGATGCCATTGTTACTCTTACTTTTTTTTGTTCTTCTTTTTTTATTTCTATTATTCTTGGTGCTAATTCTTTTTCTTTTCTTCTGCGTATACCATCAAAATAGTCATAACAAAATTTCGCTTAAAACATATGTTTGTCTAAGAAAGCCTCATATCTATACTATGAACAATGTTTATTCTAAATGGTAACAACTTCTTATTTCAATATTAAATGCTTGGGATTTATGTACCTTAAATTATTTCTCTTGTAAAGAATGCTATTGAATCAACCAAATAACTGCTTGATTGAAGCTTGACTACAACATTTTTTATGTCGAAACGGTATTTTAATATTCGACCCTAAATACCCTACACCCTTAAATACCCTACCCTACTTATGATGTCTAACCTATAATTATTAAGAAACAATAAAAGAAACATATTAACTTATACATACACAGAAATAATGAACTCCTTCATTTCTGTTAAATTTCATCCCAATAGCTTAATCAATTGTAATGCGATCATGATTCCAACCGACAGACGAACAAGCATAAATTTCACTGAATATCATTGGCACAATAAAATTTTTCATACCATTCTTTTTAGAACATAAATTTAAAATCATTAAAGGTCATAGACAATTAACTCAAAACCCCACTACAAATTAATTAAATATAATGCAAATAGATATAAACACTAATTCCTACTATAATTAGTCGCCAGATAAAGGTTCGACAATGATAATAGAAACAATCTTTAGAAACGCACAAACAAGGGGCTTTGAGAGAAAATTCATAGAAACATCTACAATATCGAGCTAGTAATTTTATTAGCCCAGTTGTTGTTATCAGTATGATAACATAATTACAATTCATAAACCAAATTTCACTTAAACATCGACACACTAGCAATATAACTCAACAAACTATTGGCGAGACAATCAATCAAAAAATATACTAACTCCTAATAGGGGCAAGAAATACATAGTATTCATATTTTAACAATCCACAAATTTTTGTTTCTTAAGAAAGCAGATACGAAATTATGGACCTACACGCCCACTACAATAACACAAATATTATTTTTAGCATCAGCATCTCCATAATATCCATACATATCCATGCAAATTCATATCCACTTCCTATCAATAAAACAAAGAAAGTTATTACAATAACGCAACTAGAATTAATACTAACTAAAAATGAAATTAAAATACTTTAGCTTCAATAACAAAATATGTAACTGGAATATGAATATATGTGTGATGCAAACAAGTAAATAGGGTTATCGGAATAAAACAAACCATTTAAAACAAAATAAAAGCATGGAAGATCAGACTCTAATCAATTCCCAAAGTAAATATATACATAATTATAAAAAAAAAAAAAAAAAAAAAATATATATAAATAAATATAATGAAAATAATTAACTAATAACATGTATAGGACACCGAATTCTATAATAGAGCTCATTTGTTGAACCTTCTAATCTAACGGAAAGACTGAGTTTAGTATAGATAGTCCAAAATGGAGTAAAGTTTATTAATATAGCCAAAGTCATTATATCAATGAAATTATGAGTACTTGAATTAGCTGAAATTGGATAAAAAATAAAAAAAAAACATTGGCTTCTACAAAAATTTTTGAAATTGTTTGAAAGAAAAGCCAACTCAATAATGATATTCGATGCCGTATCTTGTGAGAAGCGAAATAATATTAGAGAGTACTTTTGTATTGGCAGACATAAATCTATTAATTGTTTTTACTCATATTAACCATATAAGCAAGCATTTGGTGCGCGATAATGCCAACAAGATTATTATGACAAGATTATTATGAAATATTCAAACACTCTAATACAAATTATAATAAGGAAAAATATAAAATTAAAAATAGTAATATATTAACAAAAGTAAAAACAAATACTACAGCTAAAGCCAGAAAAGTCGATTTTTCAAACGAAACTCTTATCAATAGCAATGACGATGACGGTATCTCTTTCGCTCAAATGGAAGATGTGGTAGTGAACAACTCAATCCATACAAAATGATCCTTTGAACTCTATACTACAAAAGATGATCAGAAATGTACTGAATCAATCCTCTATTCCGAATTGGAACAGCAGAATGAGTTGAATACCGATTAAGAACCATTATTCAGAGGGCATATTATCGTTGACTAACTCATAAAACTCACTTTATTGTTATCACAATGATGTTATTAATTTTTCAAACTTAAATGCTGGATAAATGATAACATTTTGTTATTTGTGATTGTTATAGGTGGGATATTTTCCTTGAGCCGTACTCTAAGATGTACACCCCTAACAAATAGACACATACACGGTAGAATCTGATCAACCTGATCAACCAGATCAACCAGATCAACACGATCAACCAGATCAACCCGATCAACCTGATCAACCAGATCAACCCCATCAACCCGATCAACCAGATCAACCCGATCAACCAGATCAACCCGATCAACCCGATCAACAAGATCAACCAGTTCAACCCGATCAACCAGATCAACCCGATCAACCTGATCAACCAGATCAACCAGATCAACCCGATCAACCTGATCAACCAGATCAACCCGATCAACCAGATCAACCCGATCAACCCGATCAACGTGATCAACCAGATCAACCCGATCAAACCGATCAACCAGATCAACCAGATCAACCCGATCAACCCGATCAACCTGATCAACCGATCAACCCGATCAACAAGATCAACCCGATCAACCAGATCAACCCGATCAACCTGATCAACCCGATCAACCAGATCAACCCGATCAACCTGATCAACCAGATCAACCCGATCAACCCGATCAACCCGATCAACCCGATCAACCTGATCAACCAGATCAACCCGATCAACCCGATCAACCAGATCAACCAGATCAACCCGATCAACAAGATCAACCCGATCAACCAGATCAACCCGATCAACCAGATCAACCCGATCAACCTGATCAACCAGATCAACCCGATCAACAAGATCAACCCGATCAACCCGATCAATCAGATCAACCCGATCAACCCGATCAACAAGATCAACCCGATCAACCAGATCAACCCGATCAACCAGATCAACCCGATCAACCTGATCAACCAGATCAACCCGATCAACCCGATTAACCTGATCAACCTGATCAACCAGATCAACCTGATCAACCCGATCAACCTGATCAACCAGATCAACCCATCAACCTGATCAACCCGATCAACCAGATCAACCCGATCAACAAGATCAACCTGATCAACCAGATCAACCCGATCAACCCGATCAACCCGATCAACCCGATCAACCTGATCAACCAGATCAACCCGATCAACCCGATCAACCAGATCAACCAGATCAACCCGATCAACAAGATCAACCCGATCAACCAGATCAACCCGATCAACCAGATCAACCCGATCAACCAGATCAACCAGATCAACCCGATCAACAAGATCAACC